>LNAC01000032.1:899611-1060654 GCA_002007465.1 Ailurus styani
ACCCCGGGGAAAAAAAAAAAAAAAAAAAGAGAGAATCTATTCTAAGTGTGGAATCCCAACTTTTGGATCATGGATCCCCAGGACCCCACTGTTTTACTGTAAGCAATCCAAGAAGCCCTAAGTGTTCTAAGCATTGCCCAAAGACCAGACATAAGATCTCATCTATGTATGTGCTCCAACTTTTCAAATATGTGTGTGTGTTTAGTTAATAAAATTCATTTAAACATGCTACCAAGTTCTGAGTAATTTGGGGTCTTAATGCATAATAATAACTAGTAGTAGAACTACTATTTTGCAGGGATCCACAAAATGATTTTTCATAGTTGAACACCTTGTGAACAAGAATTCTAAAAGGCAGGCCCAGAAAGATTCAGCATTTCTCTTTGGTCAAAAAAATAATTTTTTTTGTCCTTATTGTATTACCCATGATTGACTGGGCACTTGCAATGCAGGCTGACCAGAGTTCACTGGCTCTCATTCACACTAGATAGATTTGATGTTAAAATAGATCAATGAAAAAAATAGATCGATGCTCTAAGTTATCTCCTGTCCTTGGACAAAGAGTGCAATTGGCAAAATACTTCCTCACCAATCAGTAACCCAGCAGAGGGACTGCCCCAAGATTTTAGCTGATCATGCTCTTCTCTGTTGGTTCAGAGATGGTCTCTCCCCAGGAGCCCATAACTCAGAAATACAATAAGGAAAAGGGAATAGAAGAAGAAAAAAAGATAAAAAGAAGAAGAAGAAGAAGAAGAAGAAGAAGAGAACCTCCTTGCTCGTATTTCTCTTTGAGAAAAGTGTAGGAAGAATAACGACTGGAGTCAATTAGGGAGAGAAATGTTGGTGAATCCCATGAACATGTGTTTTCATTTTCTTATTTTCCACAATGCTAATTATCCTTCACTGCTTTCTCTCCCTTAATAGTCTCCCTGCAGCAGCATGTTGCCAAATCAATACACGACCCACTGTTCAAGGGCACATACCCATTATTTCTGTCTAAAATAAAAATCCAGTCCTTTGCACTGCAAATTTTCCAGCCACATGTTTTTCTGCCGGAAAAACACAGGTCAGAATCCTGGGCCAAGTTGGGGAAGGCAGCTGATGGAACCAGCTTCGGTTCTGCTGCTTCTCCTGCTGGTTCAGATGCTCGGCTCTCTCCCACTCCCACTGATATCTGCAGCAGCAGTTGGTATGGATGACAATTATGGTGGACTGTTCTGACAGCCAGGGGGCCTGAGCTCAGCAGCCGAGGCCTCCTACCACAGCTCTGAGCCAACAAGCTGCTAATAATGACAGGGGCAAGTGTTTTTTATTTTTTTTTAAAAACTAGATACAGATTGTTTCTCCCCCCTTTCCATGATTTCAATACCATGAATCAAACTTGCTACCCAAAACCTGAATGAAATACCATATAGACCGATAGGTGCAATATAGGTCATTTAGAAGTCCACAGTCATAAGGGCTCAAAGAACTGAGGACATTCTATAGGTAAGTCTACCCAGGAGCACACACTTAGGGAAACCAAAGACACAGAAGGGATCTCAGAGGTCATCTAATCCAAACCCCTCAGTGTCCTGAAGGGGAAACGGGAATTCAGTGTTTTGCTGAAGATTAAGACAGCCAGTTAGTAAGAGGGTCAGGCTAGACTTCACACTGCTTATTTGATTTTTGTATTTTAAGTTTTGTAGTCTAAGTTGCAGCCAGAAGACAAGTATACGCTGAATGCCTATAAGAGGCAGGATCAGCGATCACCTGCCAGGCAGAAGCATGGCCATAGGGAAGCTACTCTGGGAGAAAACCCAGTGAGTGCAGGCAGGGGGGTGGGGAAGTGGTGTGGGAAGGACACAAATGCTGCCTCTGCCCCTCCAAAACAGCTCCCTAAGAACCTTTTCCCTATTTGCCCACAGGCTACAATCCCCCATGGATCTGCCATATAGTCCAGCCTCTTCTGCAATACATGCCACACATAATACCAGCAGTACACACTGAACCACTCAAGTTGTCCCTGACAGGTGTCTGGAAATGGAAATTCCAACAGTTTCAAGGGAGCTTAGCCTAGCCCAAGCTCGCCCTATTCGGTTTCAAGATCAGTTACTGAAGTGGGTAATTCATGAAGCATTTTGAACTTCCCAATCACTGTGTTTTTAGGAAAATGGATAGGTTTGCCAGATAAAATATAAGACACCCGGTTAAATTTGAATTTAAATTTCAGCCTTCACTGAAAGTATGAATTTAACTAGGCATCCTGTATTTTTATTTGCTACATCTGGCAACTATTTTGCTACTGAAATTAGGGATTTAAAATGTATGTGAAGAAAAGAAATCTTAAGAAAATTAGGGCATCAACTATATTTCTTTAAGATAAATTAATAAACAAACAGCTACAGGAGAAATCACAAGGGGAAAAAAAAGAAAAGTAGAGCATAATCTTGGGCTTTTAAGACATCCATTTGAAAGAGACTACCTAAAAACTGGGAAAGACTTTTCACATAACCCATAAAAATGTAAGTTATAAGAAGAAGCTACAGGATAGAAAAAAAAATAATGAGAAAAAATGAACTGGGGTCGATATGAAGTCAATTTCTTGCTTTATGTACTTTGGTCACATTACCCAAGGCTGGGGACAGGAGGCCATCCTAGCCTCATTGTCTGTAGGCCTGCTACTGCTACCTTCTCTGTTCGACTCTTCATAAGGATTCTTTAAATTTTTTGATGGCAGCTTCTTAGTCCTGCAATAAAGCCAAAATGTGAGACAATTTCAAAACAAAACACAACCAATAGCCCACTCAGTGAGGGTCAGGGACAACTGCTTTTGCTACTGAAATGTAGGTACTTAAAATGTCTGAGAGAGAAGAAATGTTAAGAAAACTAGGAGCATAACTTTGGGTTTTCTAAGGCATTCTTTTCTGCAGAACTTTCCAGATATTTCGCTTTTTCTAAGGTTCTGTGAGATGCCGGGGCTCCTCCCACTAGTTTGGCGCCCCCTCCTGCTCAGGGGCATCAGACACAAGAACACACAGAGAGGAGGACCTAGGAGAATACTATCTCATGTTGCCAAGCTAGGAGTAGAATAGGTCTCTTGCCTTCAAATCTAGCTTTAGAAACACTTATTTGTTTGACAAACACAAAGCAAAAAATCTATAGAAGACATGGTGTCGTGCACTGAGGGGAAGGGGAGTAAAGGGAGGGAGATCTAATGTGAAGCTGGGATCCCTGTCCCCAGAGCTGTAGTCTCTAGAGGGAGAGATAGGTACATAATATATTGAGCAGCCAATTCATGGAAGGCAATGAAGGAAACATGGTGGTGAAGACAACCAGCCAGCCTTAAGATTCCAAAAACAGTGCTGCTATCTTGAGCAGGTGGGAGCTAAGTCCCTCTGGGAGTGTGACCCTCTGTCAAATAGGCCTACCAGGACATCTGACCAAAGGTAATAAGGAAGGTAAGTGCTGCTATGAAAACCATTCTAAGGAACTGTGATTTCTTTGCAATGGATGGTACTGAGAGAGGGTACAGGCCGTTACTGTTCTTAATCAAAGGCATCAGGGAAAATACTGAATCAAGTGGCTAAGAGAAACAGTTCCAAGTTGCAAAATAACAAAGTTATAGTTAGTGACAGAACACTTCCTGCGGATTTTCTTACACGTGGGTCCTTCCAAGAAATCAAACTCTTTGAAGTAATAATATTATAACATTTTAAAAATTACTTCATCCCACAATCTTGAAAGGTATACAAGACAAAGAGTGTCAAATGCTCAATCTAGCCAAGACAGGCAAGGAGTCCTACAAAAGAAGGAAATAACTGATTCAAACTCTTTAAAGAAAATCATTCAACACGCCTAACTTAAAAACTCAAGGCTAGAGCTGTATTTATTGCTTATACTTTTAAGTGACATAGCAATATTTAAACTAGCAGTTTTAATTTGATCTTCCCAGAATCAATATGTCAAAGTACTCGAATGCAGTCAAACACATAGCTGAAATTTTGCAGGCGGATAAGCTGGAAAGAGTTCTGATGAGTTTTCTTTTTGAAGAAATAGTTCTTATCACTTTTGACTTTAGACATAACGGGGGTCAGAAGCTAAGCTTGTTCTGATTTGTGTATAAAGTCTACACTAACCCGCTAAGCTGGTCTTTGAATTCCAAGTACAAAAAGCCAGCAAACTGACATGAGCTTTCAATCCAGAGCTCTGAAGAACATCAACAGAACATACAATTTATTTACTATGTCATAAACCACAGAATAAGAAAAAAAATTCTTAATAATTATGGCACACATGAACTTGAGTTTCTTGCTTCCATTTTTTTTCTACACGATTTGCCAAGCATCTATTTTTCTTTTGGCATTCTGTCCAATGGGATAAATCTTGGTTATTTAATATTCTGCCTACAAATCCAAGACCAGACTAAAAAGTGAAATGGTTACTGTTGGACCTCTGAATTAAAAATTTCATGTTCGTGCTTGAGAACCTTGTCTCTCAAAGAATAAAATGGTTCAGAACATGTTACTCTTGGCGGGGAAGATGACAGTCCATAGAAAATCATCATCATGATAACACAGTGTTTATTAAGTCCTATATGCCTGTTCTACACTAAACTCTACTTATATTAACTCAATTGATTTTACAATAACTCTTGAGGTAAGTACAGTTTTTTGATCCCATTTAATAGCAAAGGAAATTAATGAATACAAAGGTTAGATAACACTCCTGGTGTTATTTAAGCATGACTGGGACTTGTACCTGTGTAGTCTGAATCCAGAGTCATGCTCTTAACCACAACGCTAGGAGACAGCAGGATCTCAGACCAGCACATCTTGGATGAAATGGTGAAATTCTCCTTAATACATGACATTTGTCACCCAAGTGGTTGGGTAGCACTGGCAAATGTGGTTAGATTTCCATCTGCAGATGGTGGTGTAGGTCTTCCCTATAATCCCAGAGAACTGGGGCCTTTGGCTAAGTGGGTCATAGGTTCTTCAGGATTAAAATGATGAGACTGAATTAGGTAATTCTACAAAGTTTCCTTCTGTCCCGAGGTGTCATGACTCAGTAATTTTGTACAGCACAAACTATAACAGTACATACAATGCTTTTCGACATTGATGATAGGAGAAGATGAAGTCCTTTTCAAGAAAATGGAAAATGATCCCTTCACCTTAATGTAGTATTATTTTTTTAATTAAATGTATAAATATTTTTGCTCCGCAGTTTTTAACTTTTACCTTGAACTTTTACAAACTGCTCCGCAGTTTTTAACTTTTACCTTGAAATTACTGAAAACACAAACCTCAAGGACCTTCCAAGTGAGGGAAAGTACTGATTCTCTTGAACGGAAGTTAACACTTTGTGGGAAATCGACTGAGTGGAAGGCAGCCACGCGAAATTACTTATGCGGCCTATGGGGGGAAGCAGGTGATGAATACGAGAAAAAAAAATAAGAATCTAAAAATGCATTATGCTCAGTAACAACCCCATAGGGTGCCTGAGTGGCTCAGTCGGTTAAGTGTCTGCCTTCGGCTCAGGTCAGGATCCCGGCATCCTGGGATCGAGCCCCGCATCCAGCTCCCTGCTCGGTGGGTGGGCAGGAAGCCTGCTTCTCCATCTCCCACTCCCCTGTTTGCGTTCCCTCTCTCGATGTCTCTCTCTCTGTCAAAAAACTAAAATATTAAAAAAAAAAACCTATAAACAAACTGACAAAGATTGGAACGGGACAAGGAAAAGCAAAACCACTGAGGCTTCAGAGCAGTGAAATCCTCAGCCGTTTCTTGTTTTCTTTTCCGGTTATTCCCCCTTTTAAACAAATGTAGCAAGTGTGTAGAAGTTCACCTCGGCGAGGCAGGCATTCCCTTGGGAGGTGCGAGAGACAGGCCAAAAGGGCCAAGGGGAAGACAAGGTCACCTGTAGCAGTGAGCGCCCCACAGCCCCAGCAGCAGCAGCAGGACGAGCCCCAGCACGCTGACGGCCACCACGGTGACTTGCCGCTGCCTCCCCTGGCCAGCGTGGCGCAGTTCCCATCTCAAGTCTCGGTGCTGACAGCGCTCCCCGACGTAGCCGAAGACACAGCTGTAACAACACACAGAGGTCACCGCTAAGCCCTGGCCAAAAACGCTTATATATTTTCAGATTCCATATCCTGCTGTCTTTCAACCTCTGCATTTCCAGACTCAGCTCTTTGGAAGCATATGGAAAATCCATCAGGGGTCAGTTGAAAGCACTCTGATTTACAAGTTAATGCAGCATGGACTTCCCCCTTTGGTCTGTTTGCCCTGGGATTGATGAGGGATTATTTGCATCCCGCCTCTATAAGGCATTGCAGAACATTGACTAAAGATCAGCTTCTGTTAGGCTAAAATCCTGAGGAGCTACCTTTAAGACCAACACAAAGCAACTCTGCCCTAAGAGCCGAGAGAGTTTTTGAACAAATGTTTGGCCAGATTGCAGAGAGTATAGGTCAAAGGAAGGAAGAACTTGAAGGCAGAGTCCCTCACTTGAGACCAGGCTTATAAAAGAATGTGTAGTCTCTGAACAGGAAGGACGGCCTAGTCAGCCAAGGAAACTCTTCTCTCTTTTTTAAAAAATCACTACTGGCCCAAGGGAAAAGTGGTGACACGTGAATGTTTGCATACTTTCTCCAAGGGAGAAAAAGCTAAATGGAAGAAAAGGGGCTTTCATGGTGTTTCATTAGTAAAACTGTAACTAGCATCACCACGCCAGCACACGCTGTGAATGTGTAGGTAAAAGTAAATGAAACAATGCTGCCATCTACTGGGAACGTATACTTCTAGAAATTATGGGATCTCGGGTACAACTGTATTCTATTACTCTTCACAGAAGCATAAACTTCAAAAATAACCTATTAAGTATTTTGAGCTGCTCACTTGTTAGGAATATACCCCCCACCCCATTCAGTGCTAGGTCAGCTCTCTATCCACACCTCATTCCAAAAGGACCTGAAGTAATGAAAGCCCAGGGAATTGATACAGGTCCCCACAATGGGAAGAGGCAGCAAGGAAAAAGCATGAGATGAAGCTGCAGAAGATCTCGATCCTAATCCCAGTTCTATCTTGAGTTGGTCATAAGAGCATTGGAAAGTCACTTTAGGAGAGAAGAAGAAACTAGCACTCTATGTATCTAACACTCTGCTAGGCGCTTTTACTCATTTTACTTTCAATAGAAGATTCCCATTTTACAGATGAGAAAAGTGAGGCTCAAAGAGTTAAGTAACTTGTACCAGGTCATACAGCTGGTGAACGGCAGGGATTTTGTTGGTTGGTTGGCTGGTTGGTTGAATGTAGCTGACACACAATGTTACATTAGTTTCAGGAGTGCGACATAACAATTTGACAAGTTTATACAGTATGCTCTGCTCACAAGTATAGCTGCCATCTGTCCCCATATATCACTATTACAATATCACTGACTCTACCCCTTATGCTGTGTCTTTTATTCCTATGACTCACTGGAAGCCTGTATCTCCTATTCCGCTTCACCCATTTTGCCTTGTCCCCCTGCACTCCATCCCCCCACCCCGGCACCCATCAGTTTGTTCTCTGTATTTACAGGTCTGATTCAGCCTCTTGCTTGTTTATTCATTTTTTTTTAGATTCCATATAGGAGTGAAATTATATGGTATTTGTCTCTCTCAGTTTGACTTATTTCACTTAGCATAATACATTCTAGGTCCGTCCATGTTGTCTCAAGTGATACATCTCATCCTTTTTTGTGGCTCCACAATATTCCCTCACACACACACACACACACACACGCACGCACACACACACACCATGTCCTCCTTATCCATTCATGTATCAGTGGACACTTCAGTGGCTTCTATACCGAGCCTATTGTAAATAATTCTGTAATAAACACAGGGGTGCACATATCTTTTTGAATAAGCGTTTTCCCTTTCTTTGGGTAAATATCCAATAGAATTATTGGATCATATGGTATTTCCATTTTTAATTTTTTGAAAAAATTCCATACAGTCTTCCAGAGTGGCCATACCAATTTATATTTCCACCAACAGTGTATGAGGGCTCCTTTTTCTCCACATCCTTCCCAATACTTGTAATTTTTTATCTTTCTGCATTTAGCCAGTGAATGGCAGGTTTGATCCAAATGGTTTTCTGATTTCAAAACCTGTGTTCTTTCTACTACACTGGGCTAGTTCCAAAAAGGGTTTTAAGCTCTATGCTCCTCTGAAAAGCTATTCTTCTAGAACAGATCATGAAAGAGATGACAGGATCTAAGGGTAGAAGTATAAAAGGATCATCAAGTTATTCCAGGCTTTCCTGGATACTGTTTAATTCTAGCTAACTTTGGTTAGAGTCATTTATTATCAATGCCTAGCAGCCACTTTTAAGCAGTTGGATGTTAATCTCAGAGACTTTAGGGTCTCAAGGAATATGTCAGTCACATGGGCAAGAGTCCTGAGAAGCAAAGGCAAACTGTAACGTCAGGGCCTCTCTGAGCCATAGATGGCCCAAAGCAGTCGGCCAGCATTTCAAATGGATGGGTCCCCCACTACTAGTTCTTTGGGTTATTAATTACTTCTGTTAAGCCAAGCAGAAAATTTCTGGGTTTATTTATTCAGATAAATTATTCAAATCTGAGTTTATTTGGTCAAATAATTTCAAGAAATCCTGGACTGAGGGAAGGTCAACAAGACTTTCCACATTGTGATGTACTATGATCAAGAACCGAGGGCTAGAGTATGTAACATTTCTCAGACTGATTTGACCACACAACTCTTTTTTCATGCAATATTTCACAGCCCTGGTGTCGGGGCAGCTTGGTCTCAAGAAGACATGGCCAGAAGTATGTGGGTTGGTTCAAAGCCAAACCAGAAGGAATAAGGATCTCCTCTTAGCTCAGGAGGTTTGGTCTTCTGAGAATCTCTAGACCAGGAAACATTTGAGGAAGATGTGGGGCATGAGGACTTCAGTTCTCACATCCTCTGCACCCCAGGCAGCCGGGGGATCTCTGTATATGACCGAAGCTTCCATTCCCTTCGAGCAAGGAAAAGAGAGCAGCCCTTTATAAACCTTCTCATGGTATTAAGAACATTCTGCAGAATGATGCCGATCAAGTGTTTCTGATAAAAGGTAGAGTGGTGAGCACTCCTAGAGATATGTTATTAGAGAATTTTAAAAATACAGGGTGAAGTCATCGAAGCAAAAGGAGGAGAGGGTTGGATGTCTGATTAAACCACATTTTTATTAAATGTAGAATTCAAAAACAGAGTTACAATCTAGAGTAATGGGACCTCTGGTGATATTTTAAATATTGCTTTTGATTAAAGGTCCTTAAATGTGAGTGTTATCTCTAGTCTAATTGTCATTTTGTAGCAACTCATGTTTAAAACATTATCAGGGAATAAGATATTTTCATCAGGATTTAATGACAGAAAGAAAAGCAGTGTACTAAAGAGTTCATAAATCATATTATGAACTGATGCTATCAGGTCAAGTGAAAATAATGTACTAAATGCAATTCATAATTGTGAAGTACCCTTCACACTATTGTAATGCCTCTTATAATCTAAAGTTAAAGCATCATAGAGAAAAACAAACCATGATCTAATAAAGTAGGACATTTATCTTCATAATTTCATTATTTTGGATAATAAGGAACTATGAATAAGAAAAAAATTGATTCTTATCAAAATCAAGGATAACTATTGCGGAAATTCGATTTATCTGAGGTTGGAAAATTACAGCATGCAAGTATGAACATGAGGGTAGAATTCTATGAGAATTGATTCATTTTCACCAATATTCACAAGCATTTTTCATTACTTTTGTCTGGCTGACATGATTTATAATGCAAGGCCATTCACTTTGTCACAGAATATAACTTGTTCTTCTAACAATTTAGACTATCTTTCTGATTATTATTCATAAAATAATAAAAGCCTTTAAGCTTATAGCATTTGTTCATGAGGATCAGAATATTTTATCACTTTTTCTCAGGCACAGAGAAAATTATCAATGAGTCAGGTGTGTAGCTGCCAGGGACCTATTTATTTTTCAGGACCTATCAGTTCCCTCTGATTGACATGAAAATACGAAATCCACTAAAAGTAAAATTTGACGCAGAACTAGATAGTGCCGCCAGGGAAATGTTTTCTGAGTAAGTACAGTGGGAGGACCTGTAATTTCAGGTCATCCTCAAACCTACTTTTCAGTTGACTGTGCCCACTGTGAAACTGTCATGGGGACCAGAAAGGAGCGAACAGGAGCAGGGGCCACTTCCAGCAATTGTTATTAAGCAACAGAAGTATAAACACCAACTATTAGAAACTGAAGAAAAATACTTTTTTCTAGTTTGGAAAACTGAAGGTAAGAAGTCCAGTGTATATATATATAACCCTTTTGTAAATTCAGAAACATATTGTGGATGTTCTCCACATATGCGGCAGAAAATAAATCCAAGTTTTAAGGAATTCTTTCACAAACCTAAATTTTTAGCCAAAACAAGAGGTTTAAGCCCCAGATTGTACCAGTAGTAACATCAAGTTAAGTAACAGGGAAAATCACCAATTCTTTAAATGTGTATTTACCATTGGCAGAAAAAAAATCTCCTTGATACGAATTTTATGAATTAGCTAAAAGTTATGGACTTCAATCCCATATCTCTGTGCCATCACAAAGACAGCCTGACTTACTTGCATGCGTATCTGTCAACTGTTTCGATGTACATACACACACCGTTATGGAGACAGTAACCGTCATAGGATGAGGGGCATTCCCGGTAACCATTTCTCACAGAATGGCGGCCATCCTCCATGAGATGAGAAGGGGGAGTAGAATCTACAAGAATCAAAGACATTACTTTTCCTTTCTGATGCGATTAGGTCTTTCAGGGATCAATATCCGGAACTAGTCTCTGAACAATCTGTGATCTAGTGTCTTTTAGAGACAAGAATTCAGAAGCAACTCTAGTTTTCACTTTGCTAACCAGACTTCACGTCATTCACCGTGAAGCCAGCCATTCTTTCTTTAGCTTCAGTATTATCTGACAGAAAGCATATTGGAGGCAAGTAAGAGAACGGTCAATTCTAAATTATTACATGAATCCCGAGTCACTCTTGCCAGTGACCAGTCACTTACCCCCAGTATCCTGGAAGCCTCAAAAATTTCTCCCACATAATGCTTTCTCCTAAAAAGGATGTAAATATCAGGGGAGCCCTCAAAGACAAGACTAGTAAATCAGATAGAAATATTACCGTAACAGAGGGAATGTCAAATTGGTCAAGTCCCTTTTATTGTCCCTTTTATTGAATGGTTCTCTGCTCTTTAAAAGGAAAACATCAAGGTGTGTAGCTGACTATATAAATATTAGCAGTCTTTCAATGCCTTTAAGAAGAGCAAATTATCTGAGAAAAATAATGTGTTAAAAAAAAGAGACCCAACTAAGTGCTGAAATTTCCCTTCTTGCAGAGCTGCAACAGATAAATTGTTGGGAGTGCTGGTGAAAGAGCCCCCTTTCCAGGGTTAGGGTGAAGCCAGCTCCCCTTCTGGGGTACAGGATGTGAGAAGATACAGCCGTTTGGGGAAGCCTCAAGAAAGCAGAACTCGACCGTTAATGTTTAAAAAAAAAAAAAAAAGAACTGAAGTTCTAACTCAGATCAAGAAATACTAATTTTTTAAGGTAATATTTGAAAAGCTTTAAAAGTGATTCAAAATGCTAAGGGTCCAGACATCCTTCCTGACCTGACTTGACCTGCAAAGTTTTTCCAGCAGCCCCAGAAATCAACATTACAAATTAAGACATTAGTCGCATAGTTAAAGAGAACCACCTGTCGTACCACCTTTATTGAATTGTGAGTAATAAAAAAAGAATTTCTTCCAGATGTCATTTAATTAAGAAAACTTGGACTACTTTACATTCCCAAGTTCAGCATCCACCTAATCAGGAACGTAAACTCACCAGCCTGGTTGAATCAAATGATTTCTAGACTCTTCAGAGCAAATACATCGGGGTATAGAATTTTCCAGAATTAAGTCCCTTCCTTGGCCCTAGACCACCCACCAACCTACCAGTGCATATCCGCCCAGGTTCAGACAGGCTGCCAGCGCACAGGCAGGTGTAGTTTCCCTCCGTATTTGTACAGGTGGCATTTTCCCCACAGGTGTGCACGCCCAATTGGCACTCATTAATATCTGCCAGAAACAAGAGAGTAGGGAGGAGAAAATGAGGTGCAGAGGAGGACAAAGGGTTATATTATTGAAAAGCCAACATTCTGGGAAGGGAGCAGCTTCAACCTCTGCCATGCTGCATGCTCTCAGAGCCTCTGTATTTTTTGATTAAAAAATTCTATTATGAATTCTGGACACAAGGATGAAGTGGGTCCCTCAGTTGCCTGCCCATTCAGGTGTTCTAAACTCCTGAAATAAGGCTGGATGTATTACTGGTGCTTGGGAGGAAAGGAGATATCCAAACAAGACGTTCAGTGGGAAGGTTGGAGATTGGTAAACCAGCTCTAGGCAAACATTTAGAAAATCAGATCCTAAAGATTCTTTTTTAACTTTTGCCAAGAGACATCCAGTCATTGACATACATGTTAGAGCAAATAAAACATTTCTGCTTTTTTTCTGCATGAACATAAACTAAGTCATCCCTTTCTTTCCCAACTACTACCGTATTCTTTCTCGATTACCACCAGCCTAACACTTAAATCCTTCTTCTCCTCAATTTTACATTACTATAAGAACAGCCTCCCCACATTCCCTGCATCTCATTTCTCCCCGACTCTACCCCTAAACACCAGTGCCAGATTCACGTCCTAAAGCACATTTCCCATCACTGCACCCCTTGACTCAAATGCTGTTTCCAAGAGCTAAGCTGCCCAATATGGTAGCCATCACCGTGTGTGTGTGTGTGTGTGTGTGTGTGTGTGTGTGTGTCTGTCTGTCTGTCTGTCTCTGTGTGTGTGTGTATGTGTGTGTGTGAGCACCTGAACTGAGGCTGGTCTACAATGATATATGCTGTAAGTGTAAACACTTAGCAGATTTTGAAGACTTAGTACTAAAATAAGAAAGAATATTTCTTTCGATTATTTCAATGATTTTTATATTGATTACATATTAAAATATTAATATCTTAAATATGTTGGGTTTAATAAAATAAAAATTAATTTCACCTGTTTCTTTGTACTTTTTGTAATGTGGCTATTAGAAAATTTAAAATTATATAGGTAGCGTATATCATAGTTGTGTTGAATAGGCTTGGTCTAGAGAAGTAAAACCCTAATGACCCTCAGCTTCTAGTCTTCTGCATATGTAATCCAACCCACCTGTTATGAACTGAATTGTATCTCCCCCAAAATCTCGATGTTGAAGCTCTAATCCCCAGTGTGACTATATTTAGAGATGGGGCCTTCAAGGAAGTAATTAAAGTTAAATGAGGTCATAAGAGTGAGGCCCTAATGCAATAGGATTGAAGTTCTTATAAGCAAAGGAAGAGACACCAGGTCCCCCATCGCCAAACCACAGCAGAAAGGCCATCTAGTTTACAAACACTATACTTAACGCTCATGTAGGCTATTCTCTACCCCCCAAATAGACCTGTCATATGTTCGTGCCTGGAATATTCCCCATTCCTTCTCATTTCTGCCTGATGAAAATTTACTCATGCTCCAAGGTCCATCCACAGTGATACTTCCTTCATGAAGTCTTTCCTAACACCTCAAATAGATATTCTTCCAGTTGGGAACTTTCACTGTAGTTGTTACTTCTCTTCTAATGCATACCCCCCTTCCCCACTTATCACAGCTCCCCGTCTCTCAGATCCTACTCTTCTCACAAGCAAGTACTACCTCCATCATTCTGCTCTTCCTCACACTTCCAAGTACTGTGTCTCTGCACCGACAATTGCCAAATAAATATTTGTCACATTGAACTGCTATCCTGAATGACTCAAACTGAGTCTTTTTTTTACTTACTTCCTGTTATAATTTCTATGAAATCTCTATAATCTCTATATCTTTCTAATTTCTATATCCTTACAATTTCTACAATCTCTATGAACCTTGAGAATCAGAGAGAGCTTTTCCAAGAAGCAAGAACAAAGGTATACTCTTGGCCAAGAAATATAAGCACTCCTAAGAATAAGAATAAATTATTATTTTTATGTAGTGTTTGTCGTGTTCCAAGCATGGTGTAAAGCACTATATCTACATGTATCTGGAAGGAGGGAGGGAAAGAAGGAGGGAGGGAGAGTGAAGCAGAGATAGCGGGAGAGGAAGAGGGGAAGGGAGACAGAGAGGGAGAACAGGAATCAGCCCATTCTTCCAAGTGGCCTGAGGACTCCTTGGCCCCGCCGCAGGCTGGGCCGTGACACCCTGTTGCATGTTCACTGCTGGGAGGAGGTAGGTTAGTAATACAGAATCCAGAGTTTAACGAGTTTAAACATCCAAAAAGTATATCTTCTTTTCTCTTCAAAGTAAATTAAATATAAAGCCTGTTTGTCTAAATTATCTATGAGCCTGATTAATTAGAGCAGTGACATTTTCCTGACTGACAGCCAACTATGTGCTCAAAAGAGTATTTACAAAGGACTGTGGACTCCACAAAACTAATCTGATAAAGGTCTGATTTGAACGAGCCAGCTCCAAAAAAACTTGGTAGTCGTGACGGATGGTTCACATTTAACCTCAGCATGTGGGAGACAGCAGTATCATTTCAGTTTCTTATCAGGTCATCTGCCCCTCGCTGTGAAAAGATGCGTATGTTTTCAGAAGGCAAAGAAAATACTGGAAGAGATGCTTGAAAGCCCTGTTAAACTCCAGGTAAGCACTTCACGGGGCTCAAATGGCTTCAGGCAGGTCCCCACTTGTGGGGCGCTGCTACGCTCCTGACACCTGGCATGCTACAGACAGCCACTAAGTGAGCTCCCAACCCAGAAGCCACACCCAGACCTTGGCAGGGGACGGTGATTATGAAAGATGCCTTAATCACTCTTGCCTTGTATCCGAATGTCAGTGGCTTGCATCTCCCATCGGCTGACGCTCATCCAGAGCTGCCCGGTGAGCCCTTTCACAGAACCACTCCCCCTTTCCTTTATGCACAGAGCAGGGACTTCCAACAAGCCTCCCTCAGCTGTGCAGTTCACCGCGGCTCACCTACAAAACTCAGGGATAAGGAAAATGATGTACGACTCCCCGCCATGATGCCTCGAGGTGTGGAGGGTTGATGAGGCACTGGCATCACTCGACTCCAGGGAAAGAATGAGAAAGGCAGAGGGGCCCACAACCTCTGCAGGGTCTTGAAGCTGACGAGTCCCATCCTAGCACAAGGGCACCAACCTGGGTGTTCATCCAGAAGCAAGATATCGGTTTGAACAGGTCACACAACTTCTCTTTTAGTCTTAACATGGGTGGCACTTAAATTATATCCTGTCTTTTCTTGACCCACCACACCCACAGTGTTTCCCGATCTTCTGAGGCCTGCGTCCAGCCTCCTCCCTTGGCACACACACTCTCTTACCAAGACAGTGAATCCCATCGCCTCGGTAGCCTTCTGAGCACTGGCAGACATAGCCACCTTCAGTATTGACGCACTTAGAGGAGGTGGGAGGGCAAACTGTGATGCCCATCTCACATTCATCTATATCTGCGGGCAAAACGATGAACTAGTGAAATATGTAGACAATCCTGGCATTAAATGAGAATCGTAGGAAAACCAGAAGTATAAGCGTACATACATTCAACTGCTTTCAGAGACTGTTCGCAAATGTAATGCAAACTCTGTCGCCTGGGGCATAAAGTTCACTTCCAAATCAATTTTTACAGATGGTTTAGGTGTCTGCTTAGCTAAGTATGTGTAAATAAATCACATTGGGCCAGAGTTTCAGACGATAAAAACTGAGGTTTTTACAGTAATCACTAACTTAAAATTTCAAGGCGTTCAATGTAACATGGAAACCTACCCAGCACAACCAATTTATTAAGCTAAAACTTAAGACCTCGGCTTGTATGGGGGAAATTTGTGTTTTTATTGTAATTGGTGAGTTTATAAACTTGACTCAAACTCAAATTCATGCTTCTGAAACTAACTATAAAATTTTCTTCCTTAATATCAACTGCATATATCACATAATTCTAATACAACAACATACTATATGTTTCATATAGTCTATATATGCCATCCATAATCGTTTTAACTAATATCAAATAATTTATTCAATCCTGCTGATTACATAAATCCTCTGGAGCTTTAGAATCGGTATTATCTGAAAGAATGTTTCTGGTTCCCTATTTTCCAGATACGTGTACTGGCCTTCGCTCTTACCAAAACATAGTTTTCCATCCCCAGTAAATCCTGTCAAGCACTGACATGTGGCATTTTCTCCCTCGGAAACACACTGAGCCTGTGTACTGCATCCCACAGGACCACAGTCATCAGCATCTGCAAACAGCGAGAACCCCATCAGATTATTTGCAGACCTTAGGGGGGGAATGGGCTTGAATGTTTTGGGTTCTAAAAAACATTCCAGCACTTCCTTCCTGAGTTTTGGGAGAGGTTAACCTCCAAAGAAAAACAATTAGTTGACCTGTAAGCTATATCTATATTAAAGGGTTTGTAAGCTATATGCTCCCATTTATATGCTTTCAGTAAATCTTTAGTCTTAAAGAACTATTGGTGTTCAAACAGCCCTGTGAGAACTCGTTTGTAATTTTTAAAAAAGCATTTGCAAACTTGAACTATAAAATTTCCAGGAGTAAATGGACTCAAATATCAAAAGTCTTACTGTTTATTTGAGAATTCTCAACCATTAGGACATACGACAGGGGTCAATATATTCTTATCCCCCCAAAAGACACAGACTAATATTTAACAAGTAGATCTGGGTACCAACATGGCAGAAATACAATAAATAAGAATTTATTACAAGATGCAATAAAAAAATTTATTGTCAGTTTACTAAAATTATGTTTCATATATGAGAATATGTATGACACAATGTATGTTTATTGTCAAGATTTATGCAGTGACTTGCAAACCTCAAGGCATTTTTACAAAGTCATGAACCATATAAACTAAACGCTATAAATGGATCATTTCATTTCATACTCCATTGAAGTGCAAATGCCCCGGGGGACAGAGCTGCATGTTGAGCCATAAACATGAGCAAGTTTTTTTTTTTCCTTTTGACTACTTCTGTATATAATCATTCTCCAAATGCCACAGTTGGAGTTGCGGGGATCTGACCTACCACAGCAGGATATAAACTATCATCTCTCTATTCACTGGTAAGTTTGTTCATCTGAAGAAGAGGTAAAAGAAGTCCTCTAAACTTGCCCATAAATTAAAGAAAGTTAGATTATCTAAGTAGGATTCAGGTTCCATGTGAATGCAGACATTGGGTAATTGCATTTGATTTGCTTAGCTATTTGAGTGAGATTTCTCTTGTGGGAACACATGCCCTTCATTCTTGCTTGGTCATCTCCTGTCACTCATGACTCTTCAAGATGGATAATTCAGACTAAATCAATTATCCATTTGATTTGGCATTTATTTGGAAGACTAGCTCTCAAGTCACAAGGCTGTTCCGTGTATAGTGGACAAGATCCAATTACCCAAGACATTTTAAATCATTTGCAGAATTGCCTTAAATTAGAATATGATTCAGGATTTATTTGGTAACTTGCAAACCCCAAGGCAGCTTTTGCATAATGAAAAGCAATGGATGTGCCGTTGGGGGTTGGGGGATGGGCTACAGCCAAAGTTCTTTCTGACACAACCAAGCTCTGGAAGGAATGAATGCCTGGGCTTTACCTCCCTCTTCTCCAAAATACGGGTGACACTTTTTGTCTCATCTACTTCAAATGATAATTGTAAGGACTGGAAAAAAAGTGATTAAAAAAAAAAGGAAAAAGACCCGAGAATAGTAAATTTTATACATATGTATATAAGGATGATAAAGAAGAAGAGTATTGTGACAGTCTGAATCAGAATTAGCCTTACCACATTAGAAAAAGACTCTTGGGCCTATTAAACTACTAAAATTAATTTTTTAAAAAGTACCTATTACATGCCAGATCCTAATGAGAGCCAAAAATACAGTGATGGAGAATATAGACATGGTCTCTGCTGTCTTGTACAATTAGTTATTGAAGTACAGGTGTGATAAGCACTCTTCAGAAACAACACCAGGTTCTAAGGGAGCTGAAATAACTCTCATCTCACCCGCTTAGGAGACCAGGAAAACCTTTCTGAGCGGGATCTGAAACTGAGAATACACAGGACTTGGAAGGGTGTAGAAAGAACACTGTGGGCTGAGAACACAGCGTCTGTCTGTTACAGGCAAGGCCAATGCGACTGAAGCCAGCCACAGAAAGTCAAGGACAGACAGGCACACACAGAGGCTGGTGAGGTGTGTAAGGACTAGTTCAGCTAGCGCCCAACAGGCCATGTTCAGAATTTTACATTTTATTTATGAATTTAGAAGAACTCATTATTTTAGTAAACTTGACAATGAAACCTTTTTACGATTGAATTTCTTTGCCTTGTTGTATACAGATCTACTTGCTACGTAGCAGTCTGTATGTCTTTGGGGAATAAGAATATATTGACCCTAATCTAAATCTATTCTAGAGTTTTCAAATTCTTTTTAGCATAGACACTTTGCCTAAATGAAATCTCACTAAGAAATATAAATATGACCTCTTAGCCTACCACGAGTAGAACTAAAACTTTATAGACTAAGACAAAATAGAACACAATTCAGATTTGGAAAGAGGAGGCAGTCTTCACAAAGAGTCAATTCCATCTATTCTGCACAAGCTATAGTATAGTTTCAGGTATGAACCCAAACACGGCCTTTTATACAGTATGTGTTTTCCAAATCTTTGGTCATCTTATCACTCCCCTATCCCACCCATGTGTCTAATTCACTATCTGTCATTATCTTGGTCTTTGAGTCTCCCAAACATTAGTCTTTCAAAATATGCTCTGTGAACCGTTAGGGATCCCTAGCAACTTTGAAATGGTTCTCAATACTGCTAATATTTATTTATATTGTTTTATCCCATCATTTATTTTTCTCTACATCGGACTATGACCTTGGAGAACAGGTCTATATTTAGCTCATCATCATATCCCTAGTGCTTAGCACAGCATGTAGCAAATAAATAATCACTAAATGAGTAATATTCCTAATGTGCTAATGTTTTCTAGACTTTTTCTTGATATGAATTAATTATTTGGTCATAAATTTCAAAAATCTTTGGTAAAGTCATTACCTTAATATATCTTAGTCTCAGTTTTCAAATCTGTAAAGTGATGGGTTGTGATAAGAATCAAATTAGAGAGGCGCCTGTGTGGTTCAATCAGTTAAGCTTCTGACTCTTGATTTTGGCTCAGATCGTGATCTTGGGGTTGTGAAATTGGGCTCTGTGCTCAGCAGGGAGACCGCTTGAGATTCCCTCTCCTCTCCCTCTGCCCCTCCCCCCCCACTCTCTCAAATATATAAAGAAATTGTAAAAAAAAAAAAAAAAAGAAGAATCAAATTAGAGGGTAAAGTGCCTGGTAAACTCTAAAGCGCCATACAAATTGTTATTACCAAAAATATCTACCTCTGTGTATTTTGTAAAAAACCATACTGACTTCTTTTCTTTTGGGTTTTTGTTTATGTTTTTTGTTTTTGAGAGAGAGACAGGGTGAAGGGGCCAAGGGAGAGGGAGAGAGAATCTTAAGGAGGCTCCACACCCAGTGGGGAGCCTGATGCAGGGCTCTATCTCACAACCCTGAGATCATGACCTGAGCTGAAATCAAGAGTTGGACACTTACCTGACTGAGCCACCCAGACGGCCCTGTACTGATAAGTTCTTATAGGGAAAGGGAAGAGGTCTCCAGGGTCTCCTACCCAGACAAAGTAGTCTCTGTAGACCACAAAAGCTGAACGAGCACTTTAAGTGTATCTAAGGTCTTGATGTGGAGCTTTCAAACTTATTTTTAGCCATAGATACTTTGTTAAAATAAAATCTTAGAAATATAAATAAATACAATGTTTCAAAGTAGATCTATACTGATTACAGGTAGAGAGCCATGGAGAAGGGGTGAGGCTTGCAGAGGTTCCAGGGTTCAGTGAAGCCCAGTTTGAAAGCCACTGACCTCATGAGTAAATATAGAGTATAAAAGAATTAAGCTCCCTGAAGTTGTTACATACTGAACAAATTATTTAGCATTTTGGTGATAAATGTGCAATATAGAACACAATCCTAACATTTGCTCCTTGTAAACTCTGGAGCAGCTGAAGCAACCAACCTATATTTGCTTATCAGTTACCATCTACTTTTCACACTCAGAGAAGTAGAGCTAGATGGGCTAAATATTAAAATTAATAGGTATGGTTTGGAACACACTCAAGTCTGTTCTGTCTTACTTTTCACCTCTGTTTCCAAGTTAGATTTCTTCAAAGAAATTTCAGTTCAAAGACTCTCAATGAATAAATTCATGTCCAATCTAACGTGGAGTCATCTTCGGGCACACGGTTTAGAAAAGAAGGATCAAAGTTTGAATCCAAAGTTTGGCTTGACTAGTTTTGTGTACACTTAGCCAAAGCTAGAGAGCTAATTCAGGATTCTAACTGGTAGGCTGGAAATTGTTGGAACCAAAGCTATATTGGAGAATTCCTTACTCATACCTGATACCATGATTTCAGCCACTAGCAAACGCTGAGATTCTGTAATGTTATCTTCAAATCCTCTATTCCTGGATAAGACATCCAATGGCATTACTTGATCTGCTTCACTACCTAGTGAAGATCAAAAGATACAGTTAATTTACTTTTTATGATGAAGAAAATTTGATTTAATTTATACTTATGGCTGTTTGCTGGTTTTAAGTTTAGACTTACTCTTCCAGTAAGAGCATTCAGGGAAACTAGCAATGTCTTGGTGACTTAGAAAATCTTGCCTGCTATACCATACCCTCCCAGCTTCTCTCAGTGCACTTGATGGTTGAAGGCTGGGGGAGCCAGAGGGCAAAAAGACTGGACTCTTTTAGGTACTGGCAAATGCAATAAGAGTGCAATACGAAAATCCTTATGGACATAACCAACTCACAATCACAGCCCACCATCACTAAGGACAAATTAATAAGATGATCTCCCCAACCTGCCTTCCATATATACTCCTTCTCCATTAGGCTTCTTTCAATACTTATTTTAGCCTTATTTTACCTGTGTTTAGAAATGCGTAAGGGTATAAACAAGCCATGATTTAACATAGGTATGGGACCTATGCAATTCCGAAGTACATGGGAAAAATGGATCCCTTAAAACACTAAGTATGTTCTCTAAGTGTGGTCCATGGACTCCCAGATTCCCGTTGCACAGAGTCCGGTCAAAACTATTTTCACAAAATGCAAATACATGTGACATTAGACATGTGACATAAGACTGCTGGTGTCTTAGCATGAATTAAGTCTATGGTACCAAACTCAACTAATAGTCATATTCTTCACTGCACACATTCACACACACGTACACACACAAATCCTGTCTCCCTGAAGAAGAACCATGATGAAGCAGTTAAGTATTATTCATTTTTTAAAAATCTCAACCATGGAATACTTGGCTCTTTAATATTCTATATAACGAAATGGGAAGTATATGTAAATACTCTGGGTACATTATGAAGTTGTTATGGTTCTCTGGTCATCTGGAGGAAAAGCACTTATGTACTCTTCGAGTTGCAAGCTAAGACTAGCCTCTTTTTACACTGAACATAATTTTTACTTAAAAGGCTGACTGACAAAGTATGTTATTAACACTTAGAAATTTGGCAAGTGTTTTCTCAAAAATGAGGTGAGTCTGTCATTTCAAGAAAAACAATTGACAGTACTTATTGCCAATGATAAAATTTCAGCTTTCAAGTGAAAAGTAGAATTTTGAAAAATTTTCTCCTCTACCCTGAGCTTGATGAAAATCCCAAAACTCAAAGACCTGTCTAATGAATTTGATAGTAATAACTAATGAATGTGATTTATATGTGTGTGTGTGACACTTGGAAGATATACACAACTCAGACAATCCGTATTTTCAAACAACCAACAGGATGCCACAAAATCACACATTGGTAAAAGAGCCACTCAAAGTACAAAATAGACCACTGGGTTTTAACATAGCCGGTGACAAAGAGTTTACTGATGTGGCTTCATATTCCACACTGCACTATGGTTTAAGAAACTACGACTTGTCCAGTTCGGCCATAGGATCGAAAGAAGATGCATGAAAAAGTCATCTGAAAAGGCTATTAAATGATCAATCCTCTCTTTTCCAAATCCATGTCTGTGTGAGGTCAGATTTTCTTCAGAGGCTTCAACCAAAACAACAAAGCAACCGATTTCACATAGAAGCAGATATGAGAATCCGGCTGCCCTATATTAAACCAGACATTAGGATATAAATGCAGAGCAGTACCATTATGCTCACTATATATTTTTGTTTTAGAAAATAATTATTTCATTTATTTCCTTAAAAATAATGATGCTCATACATATTGGAATATTACCGTAAGTATAATATATTTTTAAAACTTTTAGTTTTAATTTCTAATACTATAAATATTGATAGATATAATCCACATTAACAAAAACTCTTTGGGGTTTTCAATCATGTTTAGGAGTGAAAAGCGGTCCTGCGGTGACACCTGGTGTCTGACTCTTGATTTTGGCTCAGGTCATGATCTCAGGGTAGTGGCCCTGAGCCCCAGTGTCAGGCTCTGCGCTCAGTGGGGAGTCTGCTTGAGGATTCTCCCTCGGCCCCTTGCCCCTCACATGTGCACTTGAGCACATGCAAATTCTCTCTCTCTCTAAGATAAATGAATCTTTTTTAAAAAGAGGGTAAAGGGGTCCTAGAACCAAAAATATTGAGAACTGTTTTTCTAAAGCAACAATCAATAGAAAATTCTGAAAACCCAAAATCACCAATTCTGGTCCATGCATAATCAATCCATTTGTTTGCTGCTAATCTATCACCTAACTTACACCATGCCTACTAGATAAACAAATTTAAAAAAATCTTTAATAGTGCTTGCATGCACATTCAAGGGAAGCAAATCATTACTACTGGTTACACATCACATTTGATATCTTCTTCCTTCCTCTCCCTCAAAGTCATACTTAGTTTTTAAAACATGGGTCACAAGCCTTCTCAGGCTACATTCCCTACATTTATTTACTATCCTAAAGTTATTTATTATAAAGGACTTTGCTTTTCATATTAAGGCCAGTTATGTGGTAGGAGGATTGTATATGACTGCCTCTAAAACTGAGGCCATAAAATGTCTAAACAAAATGTCTCTGAACATTATCTGAGGTGGTAAAATGCTGGCATTTTTTTCCCAAGTTTGGGCCACTCCGCCGTAAATGGGGGGCCAGAGGACTGGAACTCAACGTTTTGGATAATATTTTTGGTTTGTTAGTTTTACAACTAGAGGAGGTCAACTGAATTTAGTCTTTAATAAGGAGCCCAAACTCACCAGAGGAGAAAACCAAACAAACAAACAAACAAACAAAAAAGCAAAAGACTTGGCAGCTCTAAAAGCAGAGAAACTTCTCTGGGGGTGGGCATGCAGAGGCAGAGAGAGAATCTTTAAGCAGGCTCCACGTCCAGCACGGAGTCCAATCCGGAACTCGATCTCAGAACCCTGTGATCATGACCTGAGCTGAAACCAAGAGTCAGACACTTGACTGAGTCACCCAGATACCCCGAAGCAGGGAAGCTTTTAATAAAACAAAATATTAAACACCAGCAGAAGAATAGGAATGGCTATAGAACTATATCCTTGAGCCAAAATAAGATAATTTAGCCATTCAATTTATCATCTTACCTGCCGGTATCTGATGGCCATTCAGAGCCAGACACATTTTGCCATCTGGGGCTTTCACGAAACCGTCACGACACAAACACTGAGCAGTTCCAAACCTCTCTTTGCAAATATGTTCACAGCCTCCATTTTGATGTAAGCAGGGCTGTGCTCCTTGTGAGGAAAAGAGGTACATTCACAGATGGGTTTGGAGATCAAAAAAGTGCCATTGATACAGATCACAGAGTACAGCTTTTGAGGGGATAAACTCAGTGTATCTAAAGGGAGCCTATATTAAGAGCTATTTCACAAGAGTTCCTAATGGAGCCAGTTCTAAGATCAGCTCGGAATGTTATTACCTTGTGAGTATTTATTGAGTGTAGCCAGTACTTTTGGTCAAGAAGTTTGGTAGGCAAATGTGATCCCCATTTTCTGACTCATAATCTAGTCAAACTGACAAGGGGCAACTCAGAAGGATGTTAGTACAGAACACTGGATGATGTTTACTCCCTGGCACTCTCAGGGGGGTAGGGAAAGGCCCCATTAGAGATAGAAGCTTCTATGGCAGGTGTCTAAATCGCCCCCCACCCCTGTCCCTCATCCCCACCCTCAGTGCTTTTAACCCAAGACTCCTTGGAAAGGAACAACTTAAGTAGAAGCTGGTCAGGAGAAGCAAACATGAGAATGAAAAGATAAAGCCCAGATGCCCTATCAGATTATCTCAGTTTAAACTCCATCCAAATCTCAGGCAATCTTAACATCTACCCAAATTAGTGAGAACTGCAATACCGCCCTCCTCTCCTACCAATTAAAATAGTTACAGATGCCAGCCAAAGAAACACTGTGTGACATGGCCAGTGTACCTGGTTTTGCCAATGGATGAACTACAACCAGTGATGAAGGCTTCAGCATGCTGCCTCGGACACGTACCCGATTTGTGCCCGTCCTCTTGTTCACCCTTATTACCGATGGCACAGTCCAATCCGAGAACCACACATGATCCTCAAATACAGCCACAGCAAATGGGTGCCCTGGAAGCAGTTTAAATCCAATTTTAAATCTAAGACAAGTACATCGTGTCTTTGCGATGAATATTTTTAGAAGAACAAGGCTTACACCATGCTCACGCGATTCCCACACTAAAGCATTTCTTTAATATAGCTGCTAAGCAAGATACATGCCACTACCTACGCCCACACCAGGGAGAACCTACACGATGAGGGACCCTCATCTTAGAAGAGGAGCTGGGTGGTATGAGGTCCTCGCACTGTCACACACCATTTGGGGAGTGGGAGCATGTGGGTTGATTGACAGAATAGCAAGAAGGCAGAGGCCAGGGCCGCAATGTTGTTGTGTTTGGTGATTCTGTCGCTATAGACTAAACTTCAGTGAGTTATTTGTACCTCTTTTTGCATTAGGTTCCTTGTCTTTTGAGTGGCAATGATAAGTGGTAGACTAAATTCGCAGGTTGTTGTAAGGATCTTTAACAATTCGAAGTAACTGAGTAACAGTCTCCTTAAATTCCCATCTCCAGGAACATATTTCCCTCATTGGACCCCACCGCCTCTCCTACCTCTCCTGTTATCTAATCTTAGTGCATTGGCCCGTGCTCCTGGTCTCATTTTTCCTGACTTCTCTCACACCTTGTTCTGTTACTTACCCCTTTCTTTTACATCTTCACTCTCTTCCTTCTACTAGGTCCTTCCCTTAGTTCATTAATATCCTCATCTCCCTGGCCCCTCTAGCTTCCTTTTGTCTTTTTCCTTCCCTTCGTAGACAAGCTGTTTAAAAGTCATTTATTATCTATTGCCTCCATTTTCATGGCTCCTATCAACCCCTAAGTGGGCTCTTCTGACCCCTCCTGAACTAACCCACCTCTCCATGCTCCTGGAACTGCCCTGATAAGATATTCAAGTATTTACAGTAAGCAGGAAAATGCTGTAATACAGTATCTCAAGTGGTTAGAGGCTAAAGCTAGGGTGTCCCAAATCTGGAAGCTTTAATCATGTCCAGCCACATTTCCCAGGCCAGTTTTTTTTTTTTTTTTTTTTTTTTTTTTGCAGATGAGCAATGGATTTGGTGGATTAGAATGAATGTCTCCCTCTTCTGGCAGCAAACTCAAATGACTTGTCCTGGTGACAATGGGTCTCATCCAACCTTATTGACCAGGGCCATTAAGACCATCTTAGTCTCTAGCCTTTTGTCCCCAATTAAAGCCATAAATGCAGCAAGGACATTTTTTATATAGCTATGAGGGTTTTTTTTTTTTGGTTATGGCAACGAACATAACATAAACATGTTAAACATAACATAAACATAAAATGTTTACATAAACATAAAACATAAAATCTATCATTTTAACCCAAGCGTACATTTTGGTAGTGTCGAGTACATTTACTTTTTTGTGCAGCCAATTTCCAGAACCTTTTTTATCTTGCACAACTGAAACTCTAATATCCATTAAACCACAACTTCCTATTTCCCACCCTTCTTAGTCACTGGCAAACATCTTTCTACTTTTCTATGAATGTGACTATTCTAGATACTTGAAGTAGATAGAATCATATGGTATCTGTCTTTTGTGCGTGGCTTATTTCACTCACCATAATGTCCCCAGGGTTCACCCATTTTGTATCATGTGTCAGAATTAGCTATTTTTAAAAATCTTCTTAAAAATTTTTATTTTTCTTATTTTTAATATTGAAGTATAGTTGATGAGAATAAGTCATAGTTTTTCAACAAATAACTCACACTAGACATAATCTTCCTTATTTTTTAAGTAGAAGAGGCACAGTTGAATGTTAAATGAAGAATGAATTCCTTCAGGGGCACCTAGGTGGCTCAGTCAGTTATGCATCCAACTCTCAATTTCGGCTCAGGTCATGATCTCAGAGTTATGAGATTGAGCCCTGTCTCGGGCTCCACACTGAGCCTGAAGCCTGCTTAAGATTCTCTCTCTCCCTCTGTCCTCTGCCCCTCCCTAGTCCCTTCCATGCACACTCTCTCTCTCTCTCTCTCTCTCTCTCTCTCTCTCTCAAAAAAAAATGAATCCTTCAATCTTTACATTAAAAATCCTGAGTAAGCAGCTGAGAAGCCACCACTTATAGGCCAGTAGATGGCACTGTAATGATGGAAATGGTCACTTAAATTTTTTCATAGCAAATATCTGATAATGACTTTTTAAAAAATTTAAATTCAATTAACATATAACATAGTATTTGTTTCATGGGTACAGGTCTGTGATTCATCAGTCTTATAGAATACCCAGTGTTCATTACCATACATACCCTCCCCAAAGTCATCGATAATGGCTTTTTTTTTTTAAGATTTTATTTATTTATTTGACAGAGAGGGAGAGATTACAAGTAGGCAGAGAGGCAGGCAGAGAGAGAGGAGGAAGCAGGCTCCCCACTGAGCAGGGAGCCCGATGCGGGCCTCGATCCCAGGACCCTGAGATCATGACCTGAGCCGAAGCCAGAGGCTTTAACCCACTGAGCCACCCAGGCGCCCGATAATGGCTTTTAATAGGAAATTGTATCAGTACAGATTACAGCAGCATAGAAATTATTCACACAGTATCTGTTATGCTTTTTGGTTTAGCATATGGTACCTTTACATTCTGGGTTAGGAATTTTCGAAATACTTTATGCCTTCATATATCAAAGCTATAATTTCCCATTTATTTGGGTGATGCATTTTTTTAATAACATATGCCCCTCACCCCCCAATTCTATGACCTTACAGGAACTATTTTTGTTTTACTCTCTACTGTATCTCCACTTCCCAAAATGATTCAATAAAGATCTGTTAAGTGCATGGATGAATAAAGTCTATGATCTTACATAAGCTTATGATTTATTATAAAGTATACCTTTAATTTTTAAGGAATCTTGGAAGTATATAAAATTTTCAATTATACTTATCGTGATCGATTTAGTATATAATATAAATCTAGAAATTCATCTCCTCTAAGCCAAAAAGAATGGACAAAATAAACATGCAGATTATTAGCTTCTTCATACTTTTTGCATCTTCTCAACTGACCAGTTTCTGAGTCTCTGAAGCATCTTCAATATCTCCCTGACTCTCATTTTGATATTCAATCTATTACTAAATTCTCTAAGTTTTTCATCCACAGTAATTTTTTTTAATACTCTAATCCTCCATTTTACTTTGAAATGGCAATGTTCTATCTCAGGCCTTCATCGACTGTTGACTAGACAACGGTTGTAGCCTCCTGACTAATTTCCTTCTCTCCAGATTTCAGTCCAACCCTTATACCGCTACCTAAGTGCTTACAGTGAGGTGCCAGTGTTCTCATATATATTTCCTGCTCAAGAAAATGCAATGGCTCCTGGTATACTCAGTATTTCTCTCTCTCTCTCTCTCTCTCTCTCTCTCTCTCTCTCTCTCTCTCTCTCTTTAAAATTTATTTGTTTATGAGAGAGAGTGCAGGCTCACGGGAGTGGGCCAAAGGGCAGAGGAGAAGCAGACTTCCCACTGAGCAGGGAGCCCCACACAGGGCTCAATCTCTTTACCTAGGGATCATGACCTGAGCTGAAACCAAGAGTTTCACGCTTAACTGACTGAGCCTCAGGCATCCCCAGTATTTCTCTTTTAACATTTAGCATTGACTACAGCATTTTAAATATGTTTAAGAACATACATGACACCCCATGAAAAATCTAAAAATATAATAGGAAAGGAAACTATATTAATCTTTGCGTACAAATGGATATTCATTAATACCTAAAGTTGATACTATGACAGTTGTACAAATGACATTGCCTAAAACATAACACATGACAACAACTGAATCAAGTTCTTATTCCTCAAAGAGGTCTTAAAATTTTTAATATTTTCATTCTGATTTTGGGAAATCTTGGCAAAGAGAAATGATTATACACCACTACGTTTTTATCCAGTGTTCCAATGTGAAGGTAATCTTTGTAGCTCAGAAGTTTCCAAATAAGTCTGTCAGTGTGTCTCTCTCCATACTTCTCTCACCATACATGGCTGAGGGAAGGGTGTGTTTGGGGGGTGAGTGTGTGTGTATGTGTGTGTATGTGTAAACACATTTTGTATTTAACACTTGTCAACACTCAGGTCAAAAGGAAGAAATCACCCATCCCAAAGCCTCACCTACATCATTCTGGGCAAGTCTTTGGCGTTTTGAACCATCCAGATTGGCCATTTCGATCACAGACAGCTTGGCATCACACCAATACAATTTGTCAGTTAAGTAATCAATTGTTATTCCACTGGGCCAGACCAGATCAGAACTAGCTATAACCAGTCGGCCAATGCCTTGAAGGGAAGAACTTTCAATTCGTGGATGAATCCCCATATCCGTCCAGAATAATCTCCTTTAATCAAGAAAGCATACAACAAATAAAATTTGCATGAAAAAATTCCATTCTTTCATCACTGAAAACGTCAATGTAAATCACTTTAGCATAAACTGAAGTGGCACGCCAAGGAATATAGAAAGTATAGCAGTGTACACTGGACAGATAATTCTCAATAGCAAAAATTATCTTTTCTATGTAGAGTGTCTTGGACAGGAAATGCTGAATTAAGGCTCAGATCATTGGATAAAGAAGAAATTATTAGTTTGAAAAACTGCACTGTATTACTAATTGAAAGTGTGTTCAAGAGCATATTCTTAAATTAGCGTTTCATGCTGCAAAAGGCAATACAATCCTGTTAGCCTGTCCCTCTGCTATGCATTTACAAAACTCACTACACATGTAAAATTGCAACATAAAGGAAATAGCATACTTATCTGTTATCTAGTTTTATAGTGTGCTCAGTTAACATGGTTAATTTTAAGTTCTGTAAATCAGACGCTGAGGCACATTTTTTGAGGTCAATATGGTTCATTATCTTTCATACTGTTTGTTCAGAGATGGTTACAGTCTCATTTTTTTAATCACATGGCTGGCTCCAAATCAATTACCAATTACTGCCAGTATATTATTTCCCATAGAACATCATAAAATTCCCATTATAAATAAAAGAGGGTTAGTTTTTAATCCTTGTTTTTTAACAACTAGGAAGGAATCCATTATTTTCCTTAATTCTCTAAGCTGAAACCAACATTTGTCACCAATATTCCAATTTACAATTAACAACATAGTCCTCTAATCTTTCATGGTTTCTATTTCCAGTTATCCAAATCTAGGAATGACCTTTCATTCAAATTCATCTTACGTTTTCTCTAAATAGAATTCATAAGCTATGCAATCCACATACCATTCTTTGCTCAGGAGAGCAATAATGTAGATTTTTAAAGAAAGTAGTTTCATGGGCTTGCATCTAATTGGTTAATGAATTACAGCCCACTTCTTTTTTAAAAAAATTTAAATTGACTTAAAAGGAAGGTTATGTGAATAACAAAACTTTTATGTAAAAATAGGAAGTCAAAAGACATAAAAGGATGAGGAAGTCATGCCGGAAACAGTCATTTCAGAAACAGTCATTTCTGAAAGTTTGAACCAAACTCATGGATTTTCTTGATTTCTGATTCCACTGAACACCTGAGGTCTTAAGACAAATTTTGGACACAGTACATCAAACATGAACTGTCTCATGCCCTCTGTGGGAAAGTGCCTTATTTTCACACGTACTTACTTGGCCATCGGATGAACAGCAATTCCTCGTGGCTGAGAGATGTCCTCCTTGATGATTATTTCACGATGTTTTCCATTTAAATCACTCCCTTCAATGAGAGATTTCCTAAGATGCATGTAATAAAAAGGAGCTTGTTACTTCCATTTTGCTTTTTAAAGAAACATACTCCTTTTCTGGGGCGCCTGGGTGGCTCAGTGGGTTAAGCCTCTGCCTTCTCCTCAGGTCATGATCTCAGGGTCCTGGGATTGACCCCTGCATCCGGTTCTCTGCTCAGCGGGGAGCCTGCTTCCCCCTCTCTCTCTGCCTGCCTCTCTGCCTACTTGTGATCTCTCTCTGTGTGTCAAATAAATAAATAAAATCTTAAAAAAACCCAAAACAAACCATACTCCTTTTCCCTGTTACTTACTGAAATGCAAAGACAGGTATTCTAAACTACCTCCAACACATGTGTGCACACACATAGCCACATACTCTCAATACAAGTCAAGGTCATCACACATACACACACACGTCAGGACATACACCCACGAATTCTATTTTTTAAAAACAGTCTTTTAATCAGCATCCCAAGTATCTATCCCACACAACTAAAATACACAGTGAAAGGATAAGGCAAGAGCAGACTGTGTCAGGAGGCTGGCAGGGACAAAGTCAGGAGTGTAAATACCACCAACCCCTTTTCTCCACAACCTCCCAGCTCCTGCTGAACCCACTGAAAGCCAGAGGGGAGGAGCTGTCATCTTCACGGTCACAGATCACGGGAAGGAGAGAGAGGAGGGCTCGGTCACAGATCACAGGAAGGAGAGAGAGGAGGGCTCGAAGGGTGAGCCAGCGCAAGGACAGCAGAGGGGAGATTACTGTTGACTTAATTTTCTCCCATAGGATTCTAAGAGAAATGGGAGTACTGAAATACTATTTGCTAATCTTTACATAAAAAAAAAATAGGGATGCCTGGGTTGCTCAGTCGGTTTAGTGTCTGCCTTCAGCTCAGTTCATTATCCCAGCGTCCTGGGATCAAATCCCCCCACCGGGCTCCTTGCTCAGCGGGGAGCCTGTTTCTCCCTCTGCCTGTTCCTCCCCCTGAGTGAGCGCTGCCCCGACCCTGACAAATAAATTTTAAAAATTGTTTTAAAAGAACCTTTTGGAATCTGGCAGAGGAGAAAATCCTCATTTCCTGATTTTTCTATTTGTTAAACTGACTTTTATTATCAAATAAATATTGACTGAGCACCTGCTATGTGTCAAGGATTTGCTTAAGCATTGGAGACAACACTAAATAAAACCCTGTCTCTGTCCTTAGTTGCTCAGAGTTCAGCAGGTGAGGGAGAGGGAATTATAGTCAGGGAATATAAAGAACACAAATGGCAGACTCAGGCAGATGCCTTATTCCAGCACGCCCTCACCCTGTGTACTAACCTGGGGTTCTAAGCAGCATCCAGGAGCAGGCAGGACCACAGGCTGAGGGGATAAGAACCTCCCCTCCCACCCGCTGTCGTCTGCTCAGCCTGTTTCCCTACTGCAAACCAGAAAGTATAATTATCTTTTAATTCATTCAACCAACATCTGGAAAGGCCTGTTCCTTGTTCTTGTCGGCAATGTCCGCATAAAACAGGCCTGCCGGGAAACGCAGGGCAGAACCATTCTCTCCTCCCTCTTCTACTCAACACTAAGGAGGTCTCTGGGTGGTTTATTCGAGTGTACTTCCTATCCAGTCGGTGGGGAAGGGGCTTCATAAAGTCCTCGTCATAGTCTCTATGCAGGAGAGAGCCAAAGGCAAACATGGCTCAGGGCCTGTGCCGGTCAAGTACACTCTGCAAACTACCAGCTCAGGGCGCTGGATAATTGGAAGGCATTTGCACAACAGAGCCACTTTTAAAAGATAATTCTTATTACCAGATGAAGTGATCGTCGGCAAGGTACTGCCCGGTGGAAGGTATTTTTGAACTCAATGTGTCGAATTCACTCAATCACAACTGTCACCGAGCCTCTCCCTGGGGAGGGAAGGAATTCTGAGGCCACTTGCTTGTGACCAGGGGAGAGAAATCTGTAGAAATCTGTCAGTTCTGATCTCACAGCTACATGATCTCTAAATTCTTACTGTTGTGAGCAGGAGTGAACTGATGAGAATCAAGACGGATGTAAGCTCCTGACGCTGGAGCTGTCTCAGGCGGATTTCTGGAATTTACTTTCACGGCTCCCCGACGGGTTCACCCAATAATACACCTGTATTTCATTCAGCCAGAAAGCAAATCTCTGACTCCAGTGTGGGTGATGAGAAAGCAAAGACAAGCACGGACATTTGGATGCACACAAGTTCAAGCATGACCCTTGATCGAGTGCAGCATCTTTCTCTTTTTTCCCGTGACCTAATTGGTCTCAATGCCTCTGGGATGCTCCAAAGTCCACCCTGTTTCCAGGGCAGGACTTGTCCACCCAGAGTCCAAAAAGAGTGATCTATACCTCTTGGTAGGTATAAATCATAAGCAAACATATATTTTTGCTCTCCTGATTCATTTTTACTGGGTATTTGACTTTAAGAATCAGGATTCCTTAATGCTAAACAATAGCATTCCCGGTGGAATGATCAATTAGCTTCCTTCCTATGGTTAGATGTTAATTTGAATCTGTCTTTTCCTCAGCCAATATAAGCTGTAAGCATCTGCTCTGGTTCTTTCAATTGGCTAAAAGTTACTATATAATCTAATATCATGAGCTTGGAATCTCAGTTATTTAAATCCGATTTCTAGCTAATATCGAGGTTTTCAAGCTAGAAACCTCTCATTTCCAGACAAATTAAAGGTGTTCTTTTAACAGCTGTCATTAGAGGACTTAGAAGGGTTTGTTACTGCCAAAGTCCGTGTACCAGGGAAGTTGAAGTCTGATTCTCAGAGTTGCTTGACTATCTCCTGAAGGCACTGCCTTGCGGTAGGTAACAGGGGGTCATTGATCAAACACTGAAAATTAAAGGTGCCATGCAAATGTAGGAAACATGAGGAGACCTGGCATCCTCAGAGAGGCCAAGAGTGGCTGACATCTGCTGTCCTAATCAACGTTTACCTTTCTGAGAACAGCCGCAGACAAGCTCTGTTATTACGCACAGCTGACATTTTAAAACATCCTTTTAAGTAGGTTCCGCACAGAGGAGGCTGTTATTATGATTTTTATCATTACTACAAATGAAATTCCAGATCTACTTCTTTTTTTTTTTTTATTCTTTGCCCAAGGGGTACAGGTCTGTGAATCATCAGGCTTACATCTTTCACAGCATTCACCAAAGCACAAACCCTTCCCAATGTCCATAACCCATCCACCCTATCCCTACCCTCCCACCCCCCAGTAACCCTCAGTTTGTTTTGTGAGATTAGGAATCTCTTATGGTTTGTCCAGATCTACTTCTTGCTGGGTGCTTGCCATTGGGAAAGCTACCTTACCTCTTTAGTTCCCAATTTTTTCATCTTTAAATTGGGGATAAGAAAACTTACCTTCTTGGGACTCATAGTGTCATGGTTGTAAAGCTCTTAGCATAGTGTCTGATGCACTTCAGATATTCAATAAATAAATATCCAAAGAATAAGGGAATAAAGGTATGTTTAAGTAAACAAAAATGAATGAATGAATGAAAATGGACTTACCGTGGATACAAAAGTACCATGTTATTGATAACTGTACACCATGCTGTACATCTGGCTCATTTTTAAAACACCACTTATCTTCCATGGATTCTCCAGACCAAAAAATTCTTCTGGGACAGAGGAAACCTACCCCCAGGTCTGTAAACCTGTTCCCTGGGACTTCTCCTCCTGGGTTGGGACCACTGACTTCACAGAGGTGAAATACTAATTAATTCTACCTTTTTTAAAAAAGATTTTATTTATTTATTTGACAGAGAGATAGAGAGCACAAGTAGGCAGAGCAGCAGGCAGAGGAAGAGGGGGAAGTAGGCTCCCCGCCGAGCAGGGAGCCCGATGTGGAGGGACTTGATCCCAGGACCCTGAGATCATGACCTGAGCTGAAGGCAGCTGCTTAACCAACTGAGCCACCCAGGCGCCCAATTCTACCTCCTTTACTTACCCCTGTTGCACAGGTTGATGACCATTACACTCTACGGCTTTAAGTTTTCTGAGCAAACATTCTAGAGCACAGAGAATTTCTAACACTGTCTCGTGACAGCTGCCTGTCCTCTGCGGTTAGCGGCCTCTCTCAGAAGCAAGGAGTGGGCTCTCAATAGCACACATGAGATGCCGCCACTTCCTTCCCCCGCTTCCTCCCACCACCGCCACTCCTGAGGCTCACACAAGCCACACACACACCAAGCACAGCTGCCCCTCCATAGCGGGGGGAGCAGTACGCCCAGAGGACAGAAACAGCAGAGTCTCTCTCTAGTTCTGGTCTTTCCCACATCAGGGAAAGTAGACCATCTCTCCAGTCTCGTCAGGACTTGGCTCATGACTCCCACTTTCAGCCTTGCTCCCTCCTTTCATGCTTATTCACGGGAAGACAACATGTGCCTTCTCGTCTGTACAGAGAGGAGGATGGGCTAGCTGATTCCTGGAGCCTCTTCCAAAGCCCCTCCAGGTGTATACACCCTTCATCTGGCAATTATTTATGCACCACCTTCTGTATACATCTCTTGTATTGATACATAGAACAAGCATTTGTACTGGGTTTTCCTGGGTCCTGGGCTCCCTGGCTAACCTGCGAGCCAACTGCAAAGATGGACACTCTTCATGCTCTTTTGCATTTCCCACGTTACCCAGGATATGGGGTATCCAGAGCAGATGCTCAAAGGACGCTCCCTGATTGTATTCAGACAGGCTTTGCATTTCTCTGATGACCACAGCCTGAAGTGCAAAAACCTATGTTAACTTTCTTGGTCTCCACAATTCTCCCTTGGATACAGATCTAGTCTTTTTTTTTTTTTAAGATCTATTTATTTATTTGACAGAGAAAGAGAGATATCACAAGTAGGCAGAGAGGCAGGCAGAGAGAGAGGGGGGAAGCAGGCTCCCTGCTGAGCAGAGAGCCCGATGGGGGACTCGATCCCAGGACACCAAGATCACAACCTGAGCCGAAGGCAGAGGCTTAACCCACTGAGCCACCCAGGTGCCCCAGATCCAGCCTGGATGAGAGGAGGATCACTCTTCTGGGTAGTATGGAGGGAGTGGAGGGAATGTGGACAGCATTAGGAGCATCTTTCCTCCAGTCCCTCCCAAGAGCCCAGCAATATTTTCTTGGGTTCAAAGTGAAGGCTGAGGCCAGCGGTATCACCTATGCCTCACTCTCATCCCACATGGCTTAAAAGTGAAGGAGGAAGCATACCCTCTGTCCGTCCAGTAGAATTTACGCTCAATCCAATCTATGGCAAGACCTTCTGGCACATCTACAGCTTCCTCAATAAGCCTTTCTCGCTGGGAACCATCCATATTAGCTCTCTCTATCCACTTCAGGACTGTATGGGCAAAGTATATCTACGAAAAAGAACATAGGCATTTCTATCTAATTTGTTTTTAAAAATTAATGTGGAATATATATATAGACGTGGTTAGTAAATCTTCAGGTCATATAGTGTAATCTTTAAGAACTTGGCTTTGGAGATAGACACATCTGCAACTGAATTCCACCTTCCACCTCTGCTGTTTCCCAGATGTGTGTAAACATAAGCAAGTTCCTCCATGTCTCAGACCCTCAGTGTCTTCATTGGTTAAATGGGGATAATAATACTAAACCAAAAAGGTTTATATATATATATATAAAAGTATATATATATATATATACATACACACATACATATATGTATATATATATGTGTGTATATATACATATATATGTTCTCTATCTATGTATATCTGTGTGTGTGCAGGTGTGTATATGTATGTGTGTGTGTGTGCATATATATATGTATACACATGTCTGGCACATATTTGTATTACTACTGGGTAATTTGTTAATCTTTGATAATTGGTTAATAACCAAGCCATGTACTTGAACTCTAATGGCTTCTATAGCCAAAAAGGGAGCAATGATGAGCAGTTTAGTGGGAGCTACAAGTTGGTCTGTGTCTTCTACTGCTCAACCCCCAGCTCTGCACTTCACTGAAAGTCTGGAGACACAGGTTTGTCTCCTGGTTTGGGCCCTTCTTTGTTTTAATTGAGTTGGCCAAGTCATTAACCTCAATTTTCTCAACTGAAAAAATGACAAAGTTAAACTAGATATTTGCTAATGTTTCTTTCATCTCTAAGCATATTTAATTTCATTTTAATTAATCCATCTTGTTCAACAGAATATAACTTGCAGGTGAAAAGCTCTTTTTCAGTCTCCTATGAAGACTAGCAAACAGGTACAAGAATTTTGTGAGAGTGTTAAAAACTGCCGTGGGTCCACTGACAATTTAATGATAGCATTTGTGGACTTTTAGCTGAGTAGGTATATGTACATAAACTTATAGTCAATGATGAGAATGTTCATGAAATGGTAATTCGTTAACTAATGGGTTATCATCTTTCTAGATGAAACAGAAAAGGTTCTATTCCATAATAAAAAACTGGGTACTTCTATTAAAAAACACTAAGTGAGAGCTCTTCTCAAACTCAAATGTACACACGAATCACCTGGAAATGTTGTTAAAATGTAGATTCTGCTTCAGGAGTCAGAGGGTGAGCCTGAGAGTCTGCAATACTAACAAAGTCCAGGCAACATCGATGCTGCCGGTCCAAGGACCCCAGTTTGAAGAGCAAGAACATGAGAACTTGACCAGGGAAATGAAAAACAGCCACATGACTGCAAGTTCATTCTAAGTCTCTTTAGTCACCTTATAAAAAATGCTGACTGTGTAGGTAAAAAATCTAGTTTGGTAATAAATGAATCTTGAATGGATTTTTCCCATTATTTTCTTTCTATTAATATAATTCTTCCAGGGAGTCATATAGATTCAGTTCAAGGGAAAGAAAGAAGGATTTTTTTTTTGGTTAGTGTTTAAGCATAAAACTTCTCTTTGCAAAAAGAGTTACATTTGGCTATCAAACCATAGCAATTAAACACAGAATCAACCTGCTTTACTCTGTTTCCTTTGACCATTTACCAGACTGCTTCAAATCAGGAAGACACAAAAATACAAAAATACAAAGTTTAAAATTCTAGGAATGGGGGCTCCTGGGTGGCTCAGTCATTGAGCGTCTGCCTTCGGCTCAGGTCACAATCCCAGAGTCCTTGGATTGAGCCCCACATCTGGCTCCCTGCTCAGCAGGAACCCTGTTTCTCCCTCTCCCTCTCCCACTCCCTCTGCTTGCGTTCTCTCTCTTGCCGTGTCTTTCTCTGTCAAATAAATAAATAAAAAAATAAAATAAAGAAATTCTAGGAATGAATGCACTATCTAGTATTAACTAAATAATTAATAGTTATGTAAATCTATAACTACTGTGTGATTAAACTCCAGAAGACACTGTAACATATCATTTCAAGCACATTCTAATCTAGCACAAATGTAACCCACCCCAGCTTCCCACTCCTTCCGCTACTGGCAAATAACTAAAAACCTATTTATGGTGGTCCTCCCATGGGGACAGCACTGTGCTAGCCTCCCAACCTCATCTCCAAAGAGGAGACTAAATTTAAGAGCCTGCTCAATCATTCCCAATAAAATAGCTGAGTCACAGTAAGGGCCAGGGTAGGGTGATGAGAATAGAAGTGCCCTTAACATTTCCCAAATTATGCTCCAATGTCTGTATCCACATTTCTCTGCGCCTAATCATTCTGAGCCTAGCAGAGGATTTTCAAGTAGCTCGGGTCATCTATTAGGATAAAATCTACTCTGTCCTTAAAGCATAGCCACATCTATTCAAGTGACAAAACCATACCTTATTTTCCACAGGGTCATGGTCAAGGGCAAAAACCATTCCCATCTGTTGGCTGAGCAGGGTTCCATAATCTGTTCCATCAAAATGCAAGCGTCGAATGTCTTGAGAATTGGCAAACAGTAAAAATGGCTGTGGTCCTGTTAACCAAATTCAAGTATGCCCCCATTTAAAATATACTTTGGAACCCAGTAATCACTTCTGACTTCTCCTTTTCACGGTACCCTCTTTCTGCAGTTCTTGTCTTCTGAATTTCCCACCAGTGTGGTATAGGTTAAGACAGGGAAGAAAATTTCTTCTATGAGGCGACATTTTATCAGAATTCCATTTTACTGGGTTCCCCTCTGTCTAGGTGCCTGCTTTTAAAATGCAAATTACTTATAAAAAGAGCCAGCATTAAATCGCCAACACCATAGCTAGATGATGCAAGTCTTAGTGCCATAATCTCCTTGAGCCGCACATGTGGAAACATGTTAATATTAGCAGATTATATTAATTTATGTCCAGATAAATACACTTCTCTGACCTGGGCACATCTGAAAGGGGGGCATTATTATTCAAGTTAATAACAAGACCCGTGATGATTTTCAGAGCTCAGAGTATGCTATATTCATGAAGGCCCTGAGAAGTTAAAGTACTGGGGAGTAAGGCAGACTCTGCAGGCTCTTCATTATGTTACCCCAGATTATAAGCATAATGAACCTCAGGAGAGATAACATCAATTTGATATAAATCTAGGAATCCAAGGCTGTTGAAGAACACAAGAGCTAGAATGTCAGCAGATGAAAAAATTATTCAACCATTCAACTGCATATTAAATCTTGACATAAAAAGGACAGAATTTGTCAAAGTATTATGATGGTTACATTCACTGGAGAGATGGAAATCAAATCAATCAACAAATATTTATTAAATGCCTCTAAACTGTGAAGTCCTTTAAAACTATTCTGGTCATGATTTTCATACATACTGGAATTCCATACTTGATGAAATGGCAAATCTTTGCTGAGTGCTGATAAACTTAGAAACATTTCTCAAAAACCTGATTATTTATTTATGTGATTCTTATTTATATTTACAATGTAATTTGTTTTCTATTTCCAGAAAAATAAAAAATCAGATGTTCCACTCAGAAGCCAAATGCAATTTAACTTCCCCTCTTTCTAAATAAAATGCTTTCACATAATCTTTTTGCAGAGACAAACTTTCAAACATCCACAGCACTAACCTGACGCCACACAGCTTTTTTTGTCCAGTTGTAGGTCATACCCAGGAAAGCAACCACATTCCCAGGAGATTGGGCTGAGAGGGAGGCAGAGCTGGCTACATCCACCATTATCAGGTGACGAACAGCCTATGAAAACAAGCACTTGCTCATGACACCATGTCATTCAAATATAATTTTTCATCAAAACACTGAGTGAGCCCAGTATATGTTGATTTTTAAAACCATTTCCACAATCTTTTATACTGCTGCAATCAAGGTTATTTTTCAGAGACTAGGAGCAAAATGTCACCGTATTCTATTTTCCTATAACCTTATAGCTTGAATGTTAACCCTTTACATCGCAATAGCCCCTGTCCTCCGCTTTACAACTGAGTTTGAAGGCCAACTGTGCTGACAGCGGATGGAATAAGAAATATATTTTGATGAGTTTGACAGCTGGTCCAACTCTTGCTAGTGAGTAATATATTTTTTTCTCACTTTTATTTTTGGCCTCATGATTTTTTTTTACCTTCATTTTAAAAAAGCCACATATAACTCTTATGCTAACTTTAAGTTACATCTAGCCCACCATATGCTTAAGTCTCTGAAGATAAAAGCAGAGAGATATTTATTTGTTGCAAGGAATAGGCTAAAAACTCTGTATCCATCATCTTGTTCAATGCTGGCCACAAATCCAGGAGGCAGGGCTGACTAATTTCTACAGATAAAAAAAATGAGATTAAGGGAGGGCAAGTAACTAGTTCAAAATAATACTGCTACTAACAGGTAGTACTACCTCAGAGCTACCTAACTTCAAAGCCCTTGTCCATAACTACTACACTATGCTGTCTAAAAACAAAAAACACACAAACAAAAAGCTGATATAAATCTGTATGTTACTCTGTTTCAAAAATATCTTCTAATGTGTAATGTTGGAAAGTCTCTTCTCCTTTATAAATAAGATCAATCTTTAGGTGTCACTCAGAAAGTTAATGTGTTCAAACAAACAAAAAATCAATAATCTTACCACTACATGTTTTTCCATCTGTCTCGAGCACTGAACCTTCAGGACAGAAACATATGGGACCATCTGATGTCAGAACACAGTCATGGCTACACTTGGATGTATTGCTTGGACAGGAAATTAATTCTAATTAATGAAGCATAAGGTCAAGATTAGTGTTAAATCAGATTTGGGAAATTTTAGCAAAATCAACTGCTAGCAAAAATGCTATGCTAAAAAGAGTGAGTTAAATCAAGGATCAGACATTTTTGAAATGCTGTGGTAAGGGAGATGTAAAAATAAAGAAAAATCTCAAATCTAAAAAAGTTAAAGAAAGACATCATTTTGGAAAGTGCTTCTAGCTTTCTCTAAGTTTCTTATGTCAAATAATATTTTCAAAGTTACTAGTCATCAAAATATGTTAAATGGAACTTCGTTAAATGACTTGCAAGTTCATCTGGAAAACTAATTGTATATGTAAAAAAAATTAAGAACATTGTATGAGCACGGTTAGGTATAGGAAGAGAATGAAAGGTTCTTAACAAACATCAAAATGTAGTAAAAAGGAGCATTAACTAAATGAGTGCGGGAATAGACAGGGAGGATAATAGAACCAGATAGAAAGCTCACTTTAAAAAAGACCCAAGTATGCATAAGAATATAGTATGTGATAAAGGTATTTTTTTAAATATTTATTTATTTGAGAGAGAGAGCATGAGCGCATGCACACATGAGTTGCAGGAAGGGGAGGGGGAGAGAATCTTCAAGTAGACTCCTCACTAAGCACAGACCCTGATGCAATCCCAGGACCCATGAGATCGTGACCTGCACCAAAACCAAGAGTCAGATGTTTAAGCAACTGAGCCACCTAGGCACACCTGTGGTAACGCTATTTTAAATCATGGAGCATGTGAAAAATCATCCAATATGGCACAGAAATAACTGAGAAATGATTTGGGGCCAAAGTTAAATCCCTATCTTACACCATATATCAAAATAAATTCCAAGTAAATCAAAGATTAAAATATAAAATATGTGTACCATAGAGGTCTTAGAAGTTTTGACAATCAAGTTAGATTACGCATGTCATGCTTGGCACAGATTAAATTCCATAACAGATTAATATCATGTACTTAAGCGTATTTGCCAACAGGTAAAACACATGGTATTAGAAGAAGAGCAAGTTCCACAGATAGGAATAAATGTAGTGGGTGATTTCCAAAAAAAGTCATTACCATCTATCTATTTTTAAATGCCTTAAATGCCATAAGCACTATGACACTCAGACTGACCTATTCACCATCATCTCTGGAATAAGACTAGACAATATACATGGTTTTAAACATTAATTTCTACTTAGCTATGTTAGTAGATTCAATAAGAAACCTATAGGAAGGTACCTGAGTACATGATCCTAAATTGAAAATGGGCAGGTCCGTATAAATTCATAGTATATGTCTCTTTTTAAAAAGTGTATTCGTAGCTCTGATGCCCCAAAAGGCTAGACACAATGACCAACTCAGTAGCAGGTTATGTTCTCTAAATACAATTTTCTCATTAAAAAGAAGCACTGCTCTTTAAGGAATTGCTAATGCCACACCTGGAACATAAAATATACAAGATAAGCCTGGAAAGTATGTCCTATGAGACCACAAGATAACTTTTGAAGACTACCAGGGTCTTTGAAGAGGCTCCCACTGGCCAAGGAGAAGACAATTTGCTCATTGGTAAGGATAACAACTGCAATAGGTTGAACCATATTAAAAATGTTAAACACCCATGACTTCAAAATAAAATTTAATTTTTAAAAAACATTCACTGTTCATCTTTGGAAAATGTTAAGGAACTGTGTCATTTACTTATATAAATAAAGAAGAAAAATCCAACATTTATCCTGACTTTAATGTAAGATTTGTATCTTGAGGCAACAAAAAAATTAATGATAGAAAGTGTTCTTTATGAAGCACAACTAAGACTAAATAACACAACTAGATATCACCATTTGAAACCCTCGGTGAAGTAATGAACCTAGTATATTATTGTTAATGGTGCTACAACCATTCATTGAAAGACTATTGGACTCTTGTCATTCCCAAAAATGTCTTCTCTTGTTTGAAAACTGTCCTGTACCTAAGGCAGGAAGATGGTGGCCTCATTGACCAAGAAAAAGTTGCTAGAGTAGATCAACTCTAGGCTCTAACCCATTATGAAGAGTGGAAAGTGCATACTGAAGTAGATGAAAACTATGAAAATGATTAGACAAGGCAAATAAAACTGGTCATCCTCACCAACAACTGTTGCAAAGCCTTGCAGAAATCTAAATTAGAGTACTGTGCCATGTTGGCCAAAACTGGTATTCATCACTACAGTGGCAATAACATTAAACTGGGCACAGCATGTGGAAAATATCAGAGAGTATACACACTAGCTGTTAATGACCCAGGTGATTTTGATATCATCAGAATTATGCCCAAATAGCTTTCATGGAAGGTGTCAGAGTAAGAAGATACTAAGCTCACCTCATCTCATGGATACACCTAGATAACACCCATATCAGTGTAAATAACCCAGAAAACAACCTGAAGACTGGCAGAACAAACTCTCCATAGCTAGTTGTAGAGACATGGCTGGGAACAAACTGACATGGCAAGACATCCCTTGGGAGGGAGTGCCACTGCGACCATGACTAACGGGGAAGACAGACCCCATTGCAGGCATCCCAGGCACAGGGGGACCCACACTGGGAACATTAAGTCCCATAGCATTTAGCTATGAAAACCAGAGGGGCTTGGCTCAACACCAGGACCCTTCAATACCAGTGGGCTCAGCTCTGGGAGAGCTGAAGGGCAATAGGAAACTGAATCCCCACCCTTAAAGAGATAACACAACAAAGAGCCCCACTGAGATACTGCAATTGCAGCAGCAGGCTGGGGGTAGACATCAAGTCTAACTGCAAGCCCCAGCCACAACTGAAAGCCTCTCAGGATCCAACACAAGTAGACCACAACTGAAAGCCTCTCAGGATACAACACAAGGAGAGTGCCCTGCAGTTTGGTGCAGTCACAGCTCTGGGAAATATCTATTGTGACCCAACTCAAGCCCAAAGTGGCCCCAGATTCACCCATTAATAACATGGGGGCCAAGGATGTACACACTCATGATTTTATTTATTCAATACTGGAAATCCTAGCCACAGCAATTAGACAACATAAAGAAATAAAAGGTATCCAAATTGGTAAGGAAGATGAAAAACTCTCACCACTTGTAGATGACATAATACTATATAGGGGAAACCCTAAAGACTCCACCAAAAAACTATTAGAACTGATAAATGAATTCAGTAAAGTCACAGGACACAAAATCAATGTAAAGAAATCTGCATTCCTATATACGAATAATGAAGCTACAGAAAGTGAAAGTAAGAAAAAAAATCACATTTATAATTGCACCAAAACCAATAAAATATCTAGGAATAAATTTAACCAAAGAGGTGAGAAACCTGTACTCTAAAAACTATAAAACACAGATAAAACAAATTCAAGATGACATAAAGAAATGGAGAGACATTCCATGCTCATGGGTTGGAAGAATGACTATTGTTAAAATGCCTATAATACCCAAAGCAATCTAGAGATTTAATGTAATCCCTATCAAAATACCAAAAGCATTTTTCACAGAATGAAACTAAAACAAATAATCGTAACACTTGTATGGAACCACAAAAGACTGAATAGCCAAAGCAACCTTGAAAACAAAAAACAAAACTGGAGATCAAAATCCCAGATTTCAAGATATACTAAAAAAACTGTAGTAATTAAAATAGTGTGGTACTGGCACACATACAGACACATAGATCAATAGAAGAGAATAGAGAGCCCAGAAATAAACCCACAACTATATATATGGTCAACAATCTTCAACAAAGGAGTCAGGAATATGCATTGGGAAAAAGATAGTCTTTTTAACAAATGGTATTGGGAAAACTGGACAGCTACATGCAAAAGAATGAAATTGGACTACTCTCTTTCACCATCTACAAAAATAAGCTCAAATGGATTAAAGACCTAAATGTGAGATCCGAAGCCATAAAAATCCTTAAAGAGCACACCAGCAGTAATTTTTCTGACATTGACCACAGGAGATTATTTCTAGATATTTCTCCTAAGACAAGGAAAACAAAAACAAAAATAAGCTATTGGAACTATACCAAAGAAAAAGTTTCTGCACAGCAAAGGAAACAATCAATAAAACAAAACAAAACAAAACAAAAAAACAACCACTGAATGGGAAAGATATTTGTAAATGACATATCTGATAAGGGGTTAGTATCTAAAGTATATAAAGAACTGATACAATTCAACACCCAAAAAACAAATAACCCAATTTAGAAAAAGGCATAAAACATAAGCAGATATTTCTCCAAAGAAAATACACAAAAGGCCAACAGACACATGAAAAGATGTTCAACATCACTCATCATCTGGAAAATACAAATAAAAACAATGAGATATCACCTCACATCTGTCAGAATAGCACTACTGCATATTTACCCAAAAAATATGAAAACACTAATTTAAAGGGATGCATGCACCCCTATGTTTATTGCAGCATTATTTACAATAGCCAAATTATGGAAGCAGCTTAGGTGTCCATCAATAGGTAAATGGAAAAGAACTGTGTGTGTGTGTGTGTGTGTGTGTAATAGAATATTACTCAGCCATAAAAAAGAATGAAATCTTGCCATTTGCAATGACATGGATGGACTAGAAAGAATAATGTTAAGCAAAATAGGTCAGAGAAAGATGAACAGCAAATGATTTCACTAGTATGTGGAATATAAGAAACAAAACAAATGAACAAAGGAAAAAGAGAGAGAGAGAGAGACAAACCAAGAAACAGACTATTAACTACAGAGAACAAACTGATGGTTACCGGAGGGGAGTTGGGTAGAGAGATGGGTCAAATAGGTGATAGGGATTAAAGAGTACACTTATCATGACAAGAAAAGTAAAGAAAAGAGAAAAAAACACAGAACCAAGTCCTTTCTATAACAGGTGAAGAGAGCCATTGCTGATAATCGGACTAAAGGTAAACAAGGCTCAGTCACAATAACAGGGCACACCCAACACACATAGAAGACACAACTAAAGTGCCAGTTTCTGGTGAACAAAGAACATCACACTGCAGAGCACTACAGGATCTCTTCTTCATAAGGCCAGTACTTTCAAGAGCAGGGGACATAGGACATAGCTGAATTTCCTAACACACAGAAATAGAAATGGGTCACTTGGGTAACAGAGTCGGTTGAGCATCCAGCTCTTAGTTTTGGCTCAGGTCATGATTTTGGGGTCCTGGAATCAAATCCCACATGGAGCTCCACTCTCAGCACAGAGTCTGCTTGGATGCTTTCTCCCTCTGTCCCTCCCACTCATGCTCTGTCCCTCTCTAAAATAAATAAATAAATAAATAAATAAATATCTTAATTTAAAAAAAAAAGAAATATATACAGAGAGTTAGACAATGTGAGGAGATGGAAGAATATACCCCAACTGAAAAAACAGGACAAAATCACAGCAAGAGAGATAAACAAAAATAGAGGTAAGCAGTATGCCTAATAAAGCATTAAATGTAATGGTCATAAAGATATTCACTAGACTTAAGAAAAGAGTGGATGATCTCAGTGAGACCCTCAACAATGAAATAGAAAATATAAAAAAGAACCAATTAGAGATGAAGAACTCAATAACTGAAATAATAATACACTAGAGAAATAAATAGTAGACTAGAGGATGTAAAAAAATGGATAAGTGAGCTGGAGGACAAGGTAATGGGAACCAATCAACCTGTACAGGAGAAAGAAAACAGAATAATAAAAAATGAGAACAGGTTAAGGGAACTCAGTGATACCATCAAGCCTAAGAACATTCACATTATGGGTATCCCAGAAGGAGAAGAAAGAGTAAGGGGACAAAAAATTTATTTGAAGAAATAATTGCTATAAACTTCCTGAATTTGGGGACGTAAACAGATATCCATATCCAAGAGATACAGAGAGCCCCCAACAAAATCAACCCAAGGAAGTCTAAACAAAAACCAATAATAATTAAAATGGCAAAAATTACTGATAAAGAGAGAATTTTAAAAGGAACAGGAGAAAAAAACAGTTACATATAGGAGAAACCCCATTAAGCTATCAGCTGATTTTTTAGCAGAAACTTTGCAGGACAGAAGAAAGAGGCATAATATATTCAAAGTGCTGAAAAACTATACCAAGAGACAAACAAGGACTCTACATAATCATTAAGGGAATAATCCAACAAGAAGATTAATAATTGTAAATATTATGCACCCAACAAATACATAAAGCAGCTAATAACAAACATAAGGGAAGTACTCAATTGTAATATAATAATAGTGGGGAATTTTAACAAACCATTTATGTCAATGGCTAGATCATCCAAACAGAAAATCAACAAGGAAGCAGTGGCATTGTTAACACATCAGATCACATGGGTCTGGCAGAAGGTTCCATCCTAAAACAGCAGAATATACATTCCTTTCAAGTGTGCATGGATTATTCTCAGAAGACACCACATGTTAGGACACAAAACAAGACTCGACAAATTCAAAAAGACTGAAGTCATACCATATATCTTTTCTGACCACAACACTATGAAACCAGAAATCAACCACAAGAAAAACTCTGGAAAAAACACAAATACATAAAGGTTAAATAACATGCTATTAAACGATGGATAGGTAAACCAAGAAATCAAAAAGGAAATAAAAAATACATAGAAACAAATGAAAAGGAAAACACACAGTCCAAAATCTTTGGGATTCAAGAAAAGCTGTTCAAAGGAGGAAGATTATAGCAATGCAGGCCTACCTCAAGAAGCAAGAAAAATCTCAAATACACAACCTAATCTTACACCTAAAGGAGTTAGAAAAATAATGAACAAACAAGACTGAAAACCAGTAGAAAGGAGGAAATGATAAAGATTAGAGCAAAACTAAACAAAATAGAAACTTAAAAAAATAGAACAGATCAACGAAACCAAGAGATAGCTCTTGAAAAAAAAATCAACAAAATTGATTAGCCTCTAGCCAGGCTCATAAAAGAGAAAGAGAGAGAGAGAGAAGACTTAAACAAACAAAATCAGAAGTGAAAAGAGGAGAAATAACAACCAATACCACAGAAATAAAGGAGTTATAAGAGAATGTTATGAAAAGTTATATGTCAAAAAATTGGACAACCTGGAAGAAATTGATAAATTACTAGAAACATGTAACCCCCAAAACTGAATCAGGGAGAAATAGAAAATTTTGAATGAACTGATTACCAACGATGAAATTAAAACATAATCAAAAAGTCCCAACTAACAAAAGTCCAGGACCAGATGGCTTTACAGTTGAATTCTATCAAATATTTAATGAGTTAATACCTATTCTTCTCAAACTATTCCAAAAAATAGAAGAGGAAGGAGAGCTTCCAAATTCAATCTATGAGGCCATCATTACCCTAACCTATAACCAAAACCAGATAAAGACACTACAAAAAAAGAGAACTACAGGCCAATATCTCTGATGAACACAGAGGCAAAAATACTCAACAAAAATTATTAGCAAACTGAATCTAACAATACATTAAAAAAAACATTCACCACAATCAAGTGGGATTTATTCCTGAGGTGCAAGTGTGGTTCAATATTTACAAATCAATGTGATATATCACATCAACAAGAGAAAGGATAAAAACCATATGATCATTTCAATAGATGCAGAAAAAGCATTTGACAAAGTACAACATCCATTTATGATAAAAACCCTCAACAAAGTCAGTTTAGAGGAAATATACCTCAACATAATAAAGGCCATATATGAAAATCCCATAGCTAACATCATACTCAATGGTGAAAAACTGGGGGCTTTTCTGCTATGAACAGGAACAGGACAAGATTGTCTGTTCTTGCCACTTTTAACCAGGATAGAAATGAAAGTCCTAGCTATAGCAATCAGACAAGAAAAAGAAATAAAAGGCATCCAAATTGATAAGGAAGAAGTAAAACTTTCACTATTTGCATATGACATGATATTCTATAAAGAAAACCTTAAAGACTCCATCAAAAAAGTCCTAGAACTGATAAGTGAATTCGATGGTCATAAGATATAAAATTAATATACAGAAATCCATTGCATTTCTATACACTAATAATGAAGCAGCAGAAAGTGAAATTAACAAAATAATTCCATTTACAATCACAGCAAAAATAATAAAATGCTTAGGAAGAAAACGTAATGAAGGAGATAAAAGACCTGTCCTATGAAAACTATTAAACACTGATGAAAGAAATTGAAGATGACACTTACAAATGGAAAGATGGTCCATGTTCATGGATAGGAAGAACAAATATTGTTAAAACCCAAAGCAATCTACCTCTATCTCTATCAATATAATGCAATCTCTATCAAAATATCAACAGCATTTTTCACAGAACTAGAACAAATAATCCTAACATTTGCATGGAACCATTAAGGACCTTGAAAAGCCATAATCTTCTTGAAAAACAAAAACAAAACTGGAGGTATTATAATTCCAGATGTCAAGTTATATTACAAAGCTGTAGTAATTAAAACAGTATGGTACTGGCATAACAGTAGATACATAGATCAATGGACTAGAATAGAAAACCTAGAAATGAACCCACGATTATATTCTCAATTAATCTTCGGCAAAAGAGGAATGAATATATAATGGAAAAAAGGCAGTCTCTTCAACAAATGGTGTTGGGAAAACTGGATAGTTATATACAAAAGAATGAAACTAGACAACTCTCCTTTGCCATACACAAATATAAACTCAAAATGGATTAAAGACCTAAACATGAGACCTGAAACCATAAAAACCATTGGAAAAGAGAATAGGCAGCAATTTCTGTGACATAGAAAATTTTTCTAGATACCTCACCTAAGGCATCTGAACCAAAAGCAAGAATAAACTATGGGACTATATCAAAAGGAAAGCTTTTGATAACAAAGGAAACAATAAACAAAACCAAAAAAATCTCCTGGATGGAAGAAGAGTTTTGTAAATGACATATCTGATAAGGGGTTAGTATCTAAAATATAAAAATAACTGGTACAACTCAATGCCCAAAAAACAATCCAATTTAGAAATGGGCAGAAGACCTGAACAGGTAGTTCTCCAAAGATCTACAGATGGCCAACAGAAACATGAAAAGATGTTCAACACCACTCATCACCAGGGAAATGCAAATCAAAACCACAAGGAGACATCACCTCACACCTGTCAGAATGGCTAAAACCAAAAATACAAGAAACAGCACGTGCTGGCAAGACTGTAGAGAAAAAGTGCAATTTTGTGCACTGTTGGTAAGGATGCAAACTGGTACAGCCAGTTTGGAGGTTCAGTATGGAAAACAGTATGGAGGTTCCTCAAAAAATTAAAAATAGAATTACTATATGGTCCAGTAATTCCACTACTGGGTATTTACCCAAAGAATACCAAAAACAACAGCAACAACAACAACACTAATTCAAAAAGATATATGCACCCCTATGTTTATTGCAGTATTATTTACAGTAGCTGAATTATGGAAGCAACTCAAGTGTCCATCAACAGATGAATGGATAAAGAAGTGGTGTACATATACTACAGAATATTACTCAGCCGTATAAAAGAATGAAATCTTGTCATTTGCAACAATATGAATGGATCTAGATGGAATAATGCTAAGTGAAATAAGTCAGTCAAAGAAAGGCAAATATCATATGACTTCATTATATGTAATATTAGGAAACCAAAACAAATGAACAAAGAAAAAGAGAAACCAAGAAACAGACTTTTAACTATAGTGAACAAACTGATGTTACCAGAGGGGAGATCGGTGGAAACACGGGGGAAATAGATGAAGGGAATTAAGAGTATGTTTATCTTAATGAGCACTGAATAATGTATAGAATTGTTGAATCACTATATTATACTGAAACTAATATAATACCGTATGCTAATTATACCAGAATTTTTTAAAAAGAGTAAAACAAAATACATATTTTTTAAAAAGAAAGAAATATGCCAGAACAGACTGGTGAAAAGTAAGTCATGCAAAATTTTTTCCTTATTAAAACTGGCCAGGGGTGTCTGGGTGGCTCAGTCAGTTAAGTGTCTGCAATCGGCTCAGGTCATAATCTCAGGGTTCTGGGATTGAGCCCCACATCTAGCTCCCTGCTCAGTGGGGCCCCTGCTTTTCCCTCTCCCTCTGCCCCTGCTCATGCTCTCTTTCACTCTCAAATAAATAAATAAGATCTTAAAAAAAAAAAAAAACTGGCCAGAGCTTGTTGAAAAAAAGAGAAAAAAAGACTATTGAGGAACTTTATAATGGATGACAGAAAGAGAAATGACCAGATATTATGTGTCTCCTGATGGAAGTATAAACACACCTAGGAAGTATGCCTGCCAAAAATGTCAAAGCTGAATCTGTTCAAGCCTTTATATCTAACCACAGTTTGCAGAAAGACAGGGACATCACAGAATTGCGATTGGTAAAATCCAAAATGTGAGAAACTACAGGAAAAAAACAGTTTCTTCAACAAATACTTGCAAGGAGAAAAAACAGAGGTGAGGGAATCTATAGAATAAAATGGAAGTATTAAGCTAATACAACACATAGCTCTTGTCTGGTTGGTTATTCACACAAATCAACTGTTTAAAAAAACTTTTAAGGGAAGTTGAGCAGTGTCTAGACATTCGGTGTTTTTAGGGAATTATTGCTAATTTTTTCAGGTGTGACAACGATATTGTGACTGGATAATAGATGATAGCAGGGAATTAGAGCTAGTGTTTTAGACATAATAAAGTATCACGATTATGTTTTTACATGCTTATCTTTCAGAGATGTACAAGAAAATATGGATAAAGAAACAAGAAATATATATAGAGAGAGATTTATATACTTATTTCCCAACCTTAGAGGTTTTGAGTTAATAGGTCTGCGGTTCTGTCATTCGTGTACATAATAAAACATCAAGGTAATTCTGATGCAAACTGCTGATCAAGGACCACCAACCCCGATCATAGCCACCTTAGAAACATCACTGAAAAAGAAAGAAAATAATGCAATAAATACTTACGATGACACCGTTTCCCATCAGGAAGCAGAATAAATCCTACAGGGCATGTACAATAATAAGATCCGGGGATGTTTTCACACCCAAGAGTACAGCCGTGATTCCAAAAGGCACATTCATTGACATCTAGACAATGACAACAGTAAAACATAGATGGTTATTTTTTTAAATAAATTGTAATATTGCTAATATATCAGCACAAAGTAGACTATCTCACACTTGTATGTGCTGTAACTGACCATGGAACGACTGTTTTTGCTACCCTCCTAAAGAATGAAAGAAATCAGTCCAATTGTCATGAAGGCCATTTTTACTGTCTCAATTTAGACTCTTAAATAACTCTGTCTTTTCATACCAGAATTGCCTTTAGGAAAAAGTAGCACAATTTCCCATGAAAAGATGTAGCCATTGAAGGCGGGGAATCTTTAAAGTTCGAGATAGAGTAATGACATCCCCTGCCCTGCTCTTTAGCCTTCTCAGAGCTGACAGGAGCCCTTCACCTGAATATAGGAACATTCCCCAGCAGCTGCACTCCTGTCAAAACCCAGCCTCCAGGTCACTGTTCTATCCTATGGCTCTCCCCCACTGGCCCCAGGTGAGCAGGAGACATATACTTAACTTATACTCCAATGTCAGGTTTACCTGACATCACACCCCAACAAATTCTACTGAATGTGTGCTAGAGCCATTGGACGATTTTCATTAGTAATTCACTGGACTGACCTCCCAGGAGAAAGGATACAGTGTTTCTCCCCCATTCACTGAATTGGGCCTGAATTCTCAAAATAGGAGGAGCCCCAGATAAACAGTCCTGGTACATAGCTTCTCAAGATTCCTACCAGATTTTATGAGCTGTGGTGTGGGAATCACTTACTCTTTGAGGATCTAATGATAGCTATGGAACTGTACTTCCTCAAAAAATTTTGAAAATGCTGACATTTTGCCACTGTGAAGCCCACAGAGGTCCCTGGAATCCACTCAGAGAATCCCTGCCTCATATCAAGCTCTGAGTAGAGTCTAAGAGTATTAGATCTAGGAACACAACACATAGAGAAGATCTGAAAGTTTTTACAAAGGCTTTAACAATAGAAGAAAAAGAAAATTATTTTTCTGGGGTTTCTGGGGTATAGAGGGGAAAACCTCAAGTTGGTTTTGCTTCAAGGCTCTGGAGGACCCACTGAAGACCAGCCACTGGCTCAGGTGGGCTGTCCTTGCTTTAGGTAGCTACCCACCCTGCACATTACCTTCACAGTACTTTCCATCTTGGCTTAAAGTATATCCCTCTGCACACGTACACAAATGGGACTTAGAGTCTTGGCCACACACACTGCCTCTGCAGTTACCTTTCCTCCATTTGCAGAGTTTCTGATCTAAAAGAGAAAATGGTTTATTTGGAGTGGAGATGTATTTTGACAGGGACACTGCTTGATCCCTTTGTGGTTCTCGGAAGTCTAATTTCCCCGTGACAAGAGCAGGGGTGTTGTCCTTCCCTGGGGTGGCACTGCTCTGGAGCCAGACAGTATTAGCCTGGATTCTGAAGAATTTGAGAGGTAGCCCACTAATTTCTCTAATTGTATTATTCCTACCAGAGCACTCAGGATTGGACATCCTAATTAGCCGGCGATTTCATTCCTTGTTATAAACACTAAATGCAACTTAGTAGCTTTTTCATTCTTCTTTACTTATTTTTTAAAATATTTATTTATTTATTTATTTTTGAGAGAGAGAGAGCACGCAGTGGGGAGGAGTAGAGGGAGAGTCTTAAGCAGACTCTGGGCTGAACATGAGCCCAACGCCCAGCTGGTTCTCATCACCCTGAGATCATGACCTGAGCTGAAACCAAGAGTCAGGCAGTTAAATAACTACACCACCCAGGCACCCCTCTGCTTACTTATTTTATATATATTTATATTTATACATATACAATTCTATACATTTCTCAGTGCTCATCAAGAGAAGTGTATTCTTAATCCCCTTTATTTCATTCATTCTGGTTTACTTTTATTAAAAAATAATAAAGCACATAAACAAAAATTCTGAAAATGAAATACATGTTTAAGAAACAAAAAAGCTTGAATCTTAACATCTTTTTTTTTAAGATTTTATTCATTTATTTGAGAGCGAGAGAGAGCACAAGCAGGGGGAATGGCAGGCAGAGGGAGAGGGAGAAGCAGACTCCCCTCTGAGCAAGGAGCCCGATGTGGGGCTCGATCCCAGGACCCTGGGATCATGACCTGGGCTGAAGGCAGATGCTTAACCGACTGCACCACCCAGGTGCCCCAAGAACATCGTATAATAGTTACAGGTCTGCTATATATATATATATATATATATATATATATATATATATATATATATATATATATATATATATATATATATATGTGTTTTTATTATATATATATATATATATATCTGTTTTTAGGATCCTTATTTAAAGAACAACATCTTTCAGACTTAAAATATATCACTGCCATGTGTCTTATCCCCGCATTTCTGAGTCCATTGAGGCGAGTATTCCATGTTTTACAAAACAGCCTAGAGTAAATAGTCAAATCTGATTAGTGAGTTAGATGCTTGGGTGGGATTAGCCAAATGGAACAACAAATGGACAACATTGCACCTTTGATTTTCAGAGCCAGAGTTAAGAGACAGACTAGTAATGCATATATCCTGTTCAAATTTTGTTCCTTCTTACTTTTTGCCAATTTTAATAATGACAGGACCTTTGTAAAATGTTCTGGGAAAGTTAATCCTGAGTCTGAGGGCAGATTTCAGGACCCAAGTAAATAAAGAGGTCAGAACTCTGGCAAGAAGTGACAGAGCAAGACTGGGATCATGGATCCCAAGTCATGGCAGGGTTGAGATCAGGGAGAGCCTGTGAATAATGAGAAGAGCCAATGACCTAACGAAAGGACTTCTAAAAACATGCTGTGAATGGCATAGGGAACAAACCAGCAAGAGCCTGAGCTCAGCAGTGCAAGAAGCTGAGACCATTCTCCATGTAGGGTTGTTCCTCTGGTCTCTGTTTATCTACTTATAAAGATGTCTCCTCACTCTGACTCTACCAATTTCCTTCTATTTCAAGTCACTAAACATTCTTCTTGACCAATAACACCATGACACAGTAAAAACATATTCTTGCCCTCTTGAAAATATCCCTAGTGTGCATTGAGACTACTGGCCCTTTAGAGATTCTGACTTGGTCAATCAAGAGAAAGGCTCAGGACTCCGCATTTTCTACAGAATCAGAGTGAGTCCGTTGCCGAGGGTCTTCACACCACACTTTGAGAAATGCCAGCCTAATGTACTAATGAAACATCCCAGCCTCCCCTCAGTTATGAATGCCTCCTTTTAGCAAGTCTGTGTTGTGAACTTTGTTATTTTAAACTTGTTTATTCAGAGCTCATGACAGAATTAAATAGAAAATCAATCTTGCCGGTTATTCAATACTGTTGCAATATTACCTACTGAATCGGTTCAGATTTACACTGAATAGTTTCTTGGATATTGATTCTATACCTTTTTTTTCCTTATCTATGATTTCTAGACCAATCACACAGGTATAGATAGATAGCCACACTGCTTTCAGGTTCCTACATGCTTCATATATTAAAATTTTAACTAAGCAAAATGAAAAAATAAAATGATCCAAATTTTAAAAATAAATGACTAAAATTAAGAGACAAAATGCACCCACTTGGAATTGCTAAAAAAAAAAAAGGACTTTTTTATTTTAATCTTTAATCTAAAATTTTAAAACTTTCATTTTTATGAAGTTTGCAAGGGAATAACAATAAAAATACAGAAATGTCTGATTTGGCCTTTCTTTTTTTAATTTGAAGATCTAACTGGCTTTATTAAATGATTCAGATGATTCAGGAATCCAACAGCACCCTATCTACCAGGTGAAGAAGCAGTCCTCTGACTCAGCCTTTTAAAGGCAGCAAAGTGCTACCACTTTCTTGATGTAACAAACAATTGAGGAATTATGCTTCCTAGAAATATCCTTTATAAAAATTTTGCCAAACCCAGCATGACAGGTGAATACTGGATCAAGGACTAGGAAAACCAAGTTTTCTGGTTCTGCCTGTACATCACATCATTATCTCTTTCATCTTGATTTCCTAATACATGAAATAAAAGTTCGGGAATAAATAGTCTCTGAGATCCCTCATGTTTAAAAAAAATTTTATGGTTCTATACAGAATCAGATGTTTGTGGTAAATTCCTCTAAGTTTATACCTTTAAGGAGTCTCAAACCTTAATTACTGCTTATAGTGTGTTAATAGGGATTCAAACTGCTTCATGAAGAAAAACAATTAGTGTCCAGGGTATAGGAAATGCTCTGTTCTTCATCTAGATTCACGATTATTTATCCCTTTTTCGCACTTTTCTCCTGTGTGTACCTGTGCTCTTATCATCATCCTCACCATCATCCCATCGTCATCATGGTGATGGATATGCTTCTTTTTTCCATTAATCAATAAGCTTCTTGAGGCTAAGGCACGAATTCCATTCACATTTTATAGCCCAAACAGCACCCAGCATGGTGCCTTTCACAATGCGAGTATACTGCAAACATAGACCTCATGCACCAAAAAACCTGTGATCATGTCACCTGCAACTTAACTCCTTTATTTTATTTCTCCTTGAATTTCCCGTCAACCTTAGCATTAGAACTCAGACAGACAGACAGACAATGCTCGCTCAGTACCCCTTCCACACTACTATGATGCTGATGATTTGCACAGTACTCGTTAGCAATATATATCACTCTTTAATGATGAAGATAGCCAGGAAAGCGATCATCATTCTCCTCTAAATAGTTAGGCTGAGGATGCCACCTGAATTCAGGCCCTAAACACTTTAAAAGGTCATTTTAGGAAGTGGCAAAACATAGAGGATTGAGGGTTATATTTTTGTTTAATCTCCTTAATCTTCTGCTGTTCTTTAGCTTCAAATTAGGCCAAAGCTAACACTCAGCCCGCTGCTGCTGACCTCAGATAACACCCCTTCCCAGAGCTCAGCAGCGAGGCTTAATTACCTCTGAGATCAAATTAAAGCTCCTAATCATGGCGTTAATGCCCACCACCAACTGTGCCTTCGATAACTGCCTGCCTAACACACAGGCTCTTGTGAGCTCTTCTACTGCTGAGTAAATCTGTAGATTTTTCCACTTCTGAAACAATGCACATGGGATCCCCCCCATTGACTGATCACCTTTTTTCTCCACTTCAAATTCAGTGTAAGACTCATCAACAAAGCCTTTCTAGTCTCTTCCATTTGAACCCATTCCCTTTAACCAGTCTTATACCTCAATATCAATGCCCCCAGTATTTAGCACATACAATAAAAAATTCAAAGAACTTATGATAAAGCACTTACATTATCTCATTTAATTTTCATAACAAGCCCTTGACCTATGCAGCACACATATTATCTTTCATTTTACAGATGAGGAAACCATGTCTTAAGGATCACATAAAGGTAATAAGGACTAAACCTGGGACTCAAGCTCAAGCCTTCTGGCTGTAGACCTATCTCTTGACTGATAGATAGATAGATAGATAGATAGATAGATAGATAGATAGATAGATAGATAGATAGATAGATAGACACCTGTGTGTATGTTTATGTGTATACTTGTATGTATGTGCATATATATATATAACTATGGGTTTTTATAGAAAAAATATACATACAATATTTTTTCTTTTTTTTTTTAAAGATTCTATTTATTTGAGAGAGAGAGAGAGAGAGAGCACGGAGGGGGGAAAGGGTCAGAGGGAGGAGCAGACTCACCACTGAGCAGGGAGACCAATGTGGGACTCGATCCTGGAACTCCAGGATCATGACCTGAGCCAAAGGCAGTCACTTAACCAACTAAGCCACCAGGGTGCCCCAGAACCTAGTTATGTTTGTTTCATTTATTTATTGTCTTCCTCATTAATGAGTTTCCTGAATAAATTTCCTCAAAAAACTTCCCAGACTGTATAATATAGGTTTATTCTTCTTTGTTAATAGAAAATAACAAGGAAGAAAATACAAGAATAGTCTCTTGGAACTCCTAATTACAGTAAAAATAAAAACCACTTAGCCAGAATTCAGCTACTTGGTATCCAAATTCATCTAAATCCCTCTAAGAATCAGAAAGTAAACAAATCAACAGCCTCTGAGCAGTTAAAAAAATAACATACTTTTTACTCCAGATGAGCCTCTTTGACCCAGTCATTTCTTATTTTGGACCCATTTCTGTCAAGTGTGACCATGGCTAGCCCCTAGCATAAAGATGGAAATGCAAGGTGTCCCTGCCACTCCCATTGTCACCGCCCCACCTCCACTGCACTCCCCGTTGCCAGAAAGGACTGCATGATTCCAGTGAGCCCAGACATGGCCTCAGCCGAGCTTTCCAGGCTGCCAGGGCCAGTTACTAGGAGAGCGCAGCTGAGGTCCTTCTTGGTCATCTCTCCAACAAAGACTAGAAGCCTCAAATTCAGGGCTCCTCCTGGAGAAGGATGGTACAATGTAAGGTCAAAATGACAATAACTGCAATGAATAGAAACATGTCAAATATTTTCTTAATCTCTGAGTTTATCAGGATGCTTTTAAAAAAAAGACCCTTTATTCTGAAAACAGATAAATAAAAGAATCTAATTTTTAATTTACTTTTCCTATAAAAGATCCTCCCCAGGGAAATTATAGCTGATGTAGAAACATTCGTCAGCTAACAAATGCATAAGCAGTGATAGAATTAGAAAGTCATCTCTTTGAAACTCTAATGACAAAAGGCTCTAGGCAATGATAATCAATAGCTTCTAAAGATATTATGGGAAAGGCTGATGGGAGACTTTACAATGGATAGACCACTTTGGCAATGCCTAAACTGCTGATGAATCTTGAACATCACAATAAGAACCACAACTAGGCACTATAAGGCCCCTGGTGTGATCAGTAGGAAGCATACACTACTATCTCCGGTGCCACCTTCTAAGTCCACTGACAAAAAGTCTGAATCTGATCAGGCTTCAAGGCCCAAACTACCTGGGTATAGGAAATATGGAGTCATGTTAAATCACAACATGGGGTTATACTCTGCAAAATCCAAAATGTGGAAAACTCTACAGGACAAATTATCTGATTTCCTCAACAAATAAATGGCAAAGAAATGCTTCAGATTAGAAAATAAACAGAGTCCACGGTTAGGCACGTGGAGACCAGCAAAAAGTGAGAGTCAACAGCAAGAAAGAAGACAGAAAAGTGATAGAGAACGGTTCCGAGTATTTAAAAGGCATTTCAAGGGGCAGCAATCTGGTATCAGAACAAACTGGCACTTAAAACCCAGCTTTGGGGGCGCCTGGGTGGCTCAGTGGGTTAAAGCCTCTGCCTTTGGCTCAGATCATGATCCCAGAGTCCTGCGATCAATCCCCACGTTGGGCTCCCTGCTCAGTGGGGAGTCTGCTTCTTCCTCTCCCTCTGCCCCTCCCCCCCCCGCTTGTGTTCCCTCTCTGTTTCTCTGTCAAATAAATAAATAAAATCTTTAAAAATAAAATAAAAATAAAATCCAGCTTTGCCTCAAACCAGTCTGATGATTGCCCCAGCAGCACGTATCTTTGTGTGACCCTCCTCATTAACAAAATGTCAATAACTATCTACATTGTTAGGCAGATATAGCCAACCATATTTTACTAAGATTTCTATGAAAAATAACAGAGATCTGGATGTTTGAACTGATCATTTAAAATCATATGAAAACAAAAAATAATGTAATTAGTATACAATTACATTGCATACATAGTATGCAATGTAATATAGTATAGCCACTATGTAGAATATAATATGGTTGTTCCTCAAAAAATTAAAAAGGAAATACCATATGATCCAGCAATTCACTTCTGGGTATATATCCAAAAGAACTGAAAACAGAGTCTTGAAGAGATATTCATACACCATGTTCATTGCAGCATTATTCACAATAGCTAAAACATGTAAGTAACCCACATATCCATTGGCAGATGAATGGATAAACAAAATGTTGTAATATATACACACAATAGAATATTATTCAGCCTTTAAAAGGAAGAGCATTCTGACACACATTACAACATGGATGAAATGAGGACATTATGCTAAGTGAAATAAGTCAGTCACAAAAAGACAACAGTATGATTCTACTTCTATGAGGTACTGAGAGCAATCAAAATCATAAAGACAGAAAGTAGAATGGTGATTGAAGCAGAGGCTGGGAGATGGTGTAGTGTATGGAATACATACATGTATGTATTCCCCCAAACACTGTGGGGGAATTGGGATTTGAACCCAGGCAGAATGATACCACACTGCTTCCCTAACCACACTAAAGAAATTCAGCCATATTCTATATAATTGCAATAATGTTACTATTCTCTCTTATTTCATATCTTAGATTTTGCTCTATTTGTTTGGGGAAACCTGTAATTTGGCATATTCTTATCTATCCATGGCCTCTTGGTGGTTAAATACTTTGGTGTGCATAGATCATGAGGCCAAAATCTCTCTCTCTCTCACACACATACACAAATACACACCCTCCCCCCTGCTGTCACAGAACTGATCTCCCATTATTTCAAGCTCAACTTCTGGGGATTTTTGCAACTAGTTTTACTGCTCAGATATACTGCTATAAAAGGTCCAAATATTTTTGCTTTCTTCTGTACTCTTGAAATGTAGATTCCAGTTTTATGCTCACGTATGGAATTTTGATTTTATGAGAAGAATTATGGATATTATGGAGATAGACGGTAGTGATGTTACACAACAGTATGGATACACTTAATGCCACTGAACTCTACACTTTGGAACACTTTTTTTTAAAAGGCTTTATTTATTTATTTGTGGGGGGAGGGGCAGAGGGAGAGGGAGAAGCAGACTCCCCGCTGAGCAGGAAGCCTGATGCTGGACTCGATCCCAGGACTCTGGGATCATGATCTGAGCCGAAGCAGATGCCCAACAGACTGAGCCACCCCGGTGCCCCATGTACACGTAAAAGTACTTAAGATAGTAAACCTTATGTTATGTGGAGTTAACCACAATGAAAACATTTGGAAAACAATTGTAAGAAAAATACTCAAATATCTAGGATGATTCTTTTCTAGAGGTTTCCAAATAACCAAAGATTTACAGTAGACATTCCACCAAGGACATAGTCAAAATGGATCCAAGTCCCACCTGGGCAGTTTTAACTCTACCAATCACTTCCATAAGCAGGTGGATCTCCAGGTGGAAGCAATTCTCCTTCATGAACTCTCAGAACCAAAGAAATTCAGCAGTATTTTTGTGCATGAAATGAATGTAAAGTGTTTTGCACAGTGCTGATGGTAGACACTGCTCATTTTTCAAAGAATATGCTCTGGAAACTCTCTTATGAGCATAAAACTGGAATCTACATTTCAAGAGTACAGAAGAAAGCAAAAATATTTGGACCTTTTATAGCAGTATATCTGAACAGTAAAACTAGTTGCAAAAATCCCCAGAAGTTGAGCTTGAAATAATGGGAGACCAGTTCTGTGACAGCAGGGGAGAGGGTGTGTGTGTGTGTGTGTGTGTGTGTGTGTGTGTGTGTGTGTGAGAGAGAGAGAGAGATTTTGGCCCCATGATCTATGCACACCAAAGTAACCACCAGGAGGCCATGGATAGATAAGAATATGCCAAATTACAGGATTCCCCAAACAAATAAAGCAAAATCTAAGATATGAAATGAGAGAGAATAGTAATATTATTTCTATTATATAGAATATTGCTGAATTTCTTTAGTGTGGTTGGGGAAGAAGTGTAGTGTCACTCTGCCTGGGTTCAAATCCCAATTCCCGCACAGTGTGACCTTGAACATGCTATTTGACACTTCTGCAACTCAGCTTTTTAATCTATAAAATGGTAGTAATAATCACACTGAGTTCATAGGATTGTTGTGAAAATTAAATGAGATGATATGGGTAATGCCAGAGCAGATAATTCATTATACACTCAGTAATTATGATGATTTCTATTATTTCTAAGGATGACACAGTCTGTGCCATTTTCCTATTTTATTTCCTATGCAGCAGCCCATGTGGCTCCCAAATCTATTATTTTTAGCTCCGACCTCTTTCTTGAGATCCAGGCCAATTCAAGGAAAAAAGAAAAATACACTGAGGCACAGTGAGAGTTAAGCGAGAAAACTGATTTAAAACACTCCGGGGATTTAGTCATAATATACCAAAGGGAACAGACTGTCAGACCAAGGGAAGGGGGAGGTGCCTACAACACCTAAGGGAGACAACATGTACTTAGATACGATACCTCTTTAAAACTTGTTGGTCAGGATATTATTTAGAGGAGAGAGTGACAAAGGGTGTTTGTCCATCCTTTTTTTTTCAACTATTGTTTATTTTTTTATTTGTTCTATAAAATAGTACAAATCTTTTATTTTTCTGTTATGGAATAGGCTATACAAAACCCTCTGAACATATCTCTGAGCTTCTTGCAATTTTTTTAAACTATTATTCGTAAAATGTCCTCAAGGCACTGGGAGTACAATGAAGAGGTGTCCTCCTGTCCTCACAGGAGTAAGGAAGTTTAGGAAGGCTAACAGTAAGTGCCAAGCAAGGGAAATGTGTTATTCTGAGAAAAGCTAACCGAGGCTCACCATGAGTGGGGCAGGGAAGGTGTTTCTGAAAGAGATAACATTTGAGCTACTTCTTAGAGGATGAGGAGAGAGTGAGCCTGTGCAGAAAAGGAGAAAACACATTTCTGAACATGCCGAAAGGCCGGGGGGAAGAGCGAGCATGTTTTGTGGGAGGAAATTAAATCTTTGAGCAGGGTAGCAGCACGGAATGTAATGCAGACAATGGTGAGAGATGCCGCTGAGAACCTTCTGTGAACAGCTGTGAATAGGGTAAATAAAGAGACTGGGTTTTCATTATGGGCAACAGAATTGTTGATTGGTTTTAACCGAGGAATGGCATGATTGTCCTCTCATTTCTGAAGGGTTACGCTCCCTGCAGCATGGAGAAGGGGGGCAGGGATACTGATTAAGCAGAACTTAGAGACGGATTGCTGTGGAATAGGGCACTAGTGGTTAGATTGCAGGTGGGGGAATTGCTGAAGGCTGGAGGTTAATTTCATGGGGAGGGAGTGAGGAAAGAGAGAGGAAAGGCTCATGCCCAGATTTCTGCCTTGGGAGATGGAGGTGAGATGCCACTCACTGAGATGGGACACTGGAGCTGGGGAGAAGGGAAGTGAAATTCGGTAGGTCAATCATTTCCTTTGTGCCTAATGCGCTTGCAAGAAATCCAAGCAGAAATGCTTAGAAGGCAGATAAATAAATGGGGTTTGATAAGGAAATTTTCCAAGTGCCACTGCAGGACCCTGGGCCTACGGGGTGCAGACAGCAAGCAGATGTGGCCCAGATGAGGGACCTGAGTGACCACGCTCAGGAACCAGCCTGATAGTGAAACCATGGCTCTGCTGTGTGGACTTGGGGCTCAGCCTCTGGTGGCAGCTAGTTCCTCTGTAACTAGCCCAACCAAATGGACAAGCCAAGGATTAGTTAAACCGACAAATTACTGTAGACTTCCTTGTGAAGTTTTGTGGCTGTGCTCATTTGTAAACCCCACCCTTGCCCTTGGTTGGACAGTGTTCATTGGGGCTTTTCACTTTCATATGCTATGAATAAATCCCTGATGTTTTAAGTGAATTTTCTCTGCAGCTTAACTCTTATTGTGCCTCAGTCTCTCTCTTTTTTTTAATTGGTCTAGATCTCAAGAAAAAGGTCTCGACTAGAAATAATAGATTTGGGAGTCAAGTGGGCTGCTGCACAGAAAATAAAATAGGAAAATGCCATAGGTTGTATGGCCCTTAGAGATTAACAATACACTTAACCATATGAATGGTTCTGAGAAGTCACTTGGGGGAAAAGACTACCCGCTGAATTTTATTTAACCGGCTCTGTCTAAACCATTTGACCCTGAAACTTTTTTGTCCCCAGATGATCCCATTAAATCCCACAGAACCAGTGTTTCATAGAACATGCTTTGATAAATGATAGTTTAGGCATTTTGCATGAAGTAAGTCTACTGATACTCTCAGGCATATACTTAAATTTTATGTAAAAAATAATGCCACCTAGGTTATATGATTTTTCTCAGTCATCTCCCCATTGAAGTAATCGCACTACTAAATGCCCTGCAAACCAAAGTTCTACCACCATGCACCTCTCCAGTGGAGCTGAAGTGGTAAGCCCACCATCCAGGAGGAACTAGCCAGCCTCTAGACAGAGCACGTCTTTAAATGCAGAGGCACTTGAAGTCGCTGATGGCAGGTCTATACCACCTGCTTAGGGAGAGACAATTGCATATTTTCACCTCACCTTTTCAATCAAGAGACTCACAGTCCCTAAATCCCACGTGAAGAATTCCTGCTCTACTGGGCACTAACATAACTTAAACGTATTTAATGATGGCTAAAGTAACGGTGCCTTTGGAAATCAAAAGTCCTTTGCACTTGAAGTACATGCGAAGTGGGTTCTTTGGTCACCGACTGGAGCCAACTGTGACTGGCCAGATGGGTTAAAGCTGTTCTTTAGTGAATTGCTGTAGATTGTCTTCTAAGCTTCATGCTTTCAAGATTGTATTTGACCTCCCTGTCAAAAAAGCTGAGTAATAGCGGAGGATTCTGAGCTCAAGTGTTTATGGTGGAAAGAACAATAAACTGACAGACTTGTCACCGGGACTGTTTTCTCTCCCAAATCCCTCACTGGCAAGCTGTGTAATCCTGGAAAACACACTCTACTTCTCTAGGCTTCAGATTTCTCAATTATGAAATGAGTACGATAGTTGCTGACCTTTCTGTGTCATAATGTTACTGTGACAAGCCAATAAGGTAATGCTCATGGAAACACTTTGGAAAGCGTGAGGTTATACAGAAATGTTAAGAGACGGTGATGGACATATCTATAACTATTACAAATGAGACCCAATAATTACTTATTCATAGTAGCAGTTGGTGGTGGGAGGAGAAAGATGGCGGAGGAGTAGGAGACGGATTATCATCAGGTCCCAGGAGTTTAGCCAGATAGTTATCAAACCATTTTGAACACCTACAAATTCAACAGGAGATCGAAGAGAAGAAGAGCAGCAATTCTAGGAACATAGTAGCGGTTGGTTCTAATTTGGTGGTGAGTCACCACCACTTGGACAATGAGTCATGTGTGAAGACAGCTTGAGTCAAAATTTCCTGTGGAAGGTATCTGGCAGAATATCAGATTCGCTGTCTTACTGCATGGAATACTGTCAACCATCTCATTTATAACATTGCCACTAGGTTGTTACTTAATGTTATATTCCAACCCACAGTTGAATTTTTTCCCACAACTTCTGCTTTGTAAATTCAAGTAAATCAGCTTTTTAAAAAATAATTTATCTGAATAAACACTTCATCTCTTGGAATTTATTTTATCCTTGAAAGTTCCTCATCGCTTGCATTGAAAGCAGAGTCGTTATCCATATTAAATCATGGTTTCTATCACCGTTCTAAAGAAATCAGTTAAAAAGTCCTCACACTAGGGGCGCCTGGGTGGCTCAGTGGGTTAAAGCCTCTGCCTTCGGCTCAGGTCATGATCTCAGGGTCCTGGGATTGAGCCCCGGGTCGGGCTCCCTGCTTGCTTCCTCCTCTCCCTCTGCCTGCCTCTCTGCCTACTTATAATCTCTCTCTCTCTGTGTCAAATAAATAAATAAAATCTTTAAAAAAAAATCCTCACACTATTAGTTAGCTCTTTGAGGATATAAGAAATAATCATGTCAGTTCCCCTAGATTCCAGCCTCCCTTCAGCAATCTTGTGCCTGTCCTTCTGTTCAGTCTCCACAACTCGCTTCAGGACCTATGTCTAGGGCAGGAACAGACACATTCATCTACTAACTGCAGCAGGAACTCACATTCCCTACCACACTATTGCCAAACCCTAGTGACACCCAACAGATAGAAAGAAAACAAAGAATTCTGTCTCAGAACCTGTCCTGGCTAATTGGTGATAACAGTAAATATATGTCAAAGCCTGCTTGGAATTAAGCTTTTACATATAGAAAATGTTATATACAACATCATCATTTGTGTGATATATAAATCATATTGAGGAGCCTACTTAAAAAAAAGTATATGCTAAAGAATTCAGAGACTACATTTGAAAGTAGAAATTTAAGACTGCGACTAGATTCAGTCAAAACATTCATTTTGCTAATGTTATCTAATATTCTTCATTTATAAATACATCAGTAACCACTGAATGTAGGGAGGTTTAAATAATAACTAAACAAACAAACAAACAAATAATAGGCATGGTCCCTGCCTGCATGACATTTATAATCAAGTGGGAGAGAAAATCAAAAAGAAAGCAAAATAATACATAATTACATCTTGGGATGAGTTCAGTGAAGAGTGTACCGAAAAAAAAATCGGAGGTGAGAGGTAGGCCTCTTCACCTCCTCTTGATGGGATGACCAGAGAAGGCTAATCTGAGGACATGATACTTAAGCTCAGAACTGAAGAGAAGTCTAGGCCGAGAGAGGAGTGACTGCAAAAGCCTAAAGGCACGAAGGGAACAGCATGTTTGATCAACTATAGAAAGATGTGAGTCAGAGTCTAGCGAGGGGAGGAGGAGGAGTGTTAGATCAATTTCATCAAATATTGACAGGCCTGGTAAAAAATGTTACATTTCAATCTAAAGGCAAAGGAAAGTTTTGAGGGATTTTAAGCAGCGGAGTTAATGGATCAGATCAACTATTTAAAGGCAAGAGGGAAAAACAGAAAGATGAGTTGAGGGGCTACTATGACCGGCCAAGGCAAGAAATGGTGGGTGTTGGACTGTAGAGGAGAGAAGTGGATACTGGAGATGTATTTAGGAGGTAGAATGGAAAGGATTTGGCAGTAGATCAAAAATTGGGGCGGAGGCAGTGGGATAAACGAAAGATGGTCCCTAAGGGTCTGGCTTGCGCAGGTGGATGGGTGGAGACAAAGTGCCAGACTCCATTCAAAGTCAAATATGACTCACCAGGTGCCCAAGCATCACTCTCTGCCTTGGGCTGTAAGAGTGGATGCACTACTTTGATTCTACCAGGTGGTACAAATGATGGGTCCAGGTTAATTCTAACCATATCCTTCCCGGTGTGTTTGTTAGCTATCCAAATTGTCTTCTTTTTCCATGTTGAATAGAAGATCCGATCACCAAAAAGGGACATTGCAAACAAATTGTGCCTAAAAAAACAACAGAAAAAATATAAAGAATGGCAGAACATTTCTTCCCAGGCTTATTAACATTTCACTTCATTCCAATTTATTGACTGAATTTTAATTACCTACCTTTTCAACTGTATCTCATTTAGGTTTAAAAGCAGATACTAAGCTTAAAATTTTATTGAGGTATTCATAATCTGAATTAATGGGTTCAGATTCATTTTCCCATTCTTTTGCTAATCAGCATTTAAGTGTGATGAAAGTAAAACAGGGAAGAAAATAGGAATACTCTAAGAGTGGCTTCTGGTTGTATTCATTTCACACTTGACTAATTTCTGCCTCTTACCACAAGCTGGTGAGTCAGTTACAGGCAAGATAGCATATCAAAGGAAACACAGTTGCTTCACAAATACAGCACACAGTAATTCCAAAAAGATCAACTATAACCTATAACCAACATGCGAGAACTTATTAGATGCTAAAACTCTGCTAATTGTTTTTATTTGCATTTCTTGACTTAAGTTTCACAATAACCCCAAGAAATAGCTACTGCTATTATCCCCACATTAAAGGAAACTGAGGAGGGATGCCTGGGTGACTCAGATGGTTAAGGGTCTGCCTTCGGCTCAGGTCATTATCTCAGGGTCCTGGGATGGAGCCCTGCATTGGGCTCCCTGCTCAGTGAGAAGTCTGCTTCTCCCTCTCCATCTCCCTCTGCCTTTCACCACTCCCCCCCCAAACTTGTGCTCTCTCTCTCAAATAAATAAAATCTTTAAAAAAAAAAAAAGGAAACTGAGGAAAAGTCATGTAATCTTCCCAAAGTCACTTGCCCAATAAATGGTAAATCTAGGACTTGTACTCATCAAGACTTCTAGACTTCCAAATCTGCGCTAAGCCATTCTACCAGTTCAGCTGGACAAGCTTCAAATGGCAATTGCTTTATTTTACACTAAAACCCAAACTTACCGTGTAAGATGTTTGCTAAAATGGACAGAACCTCCATCATAATTACAGGAACAAATATAAGAATTGCTTCCATCTCTGTTGTACTGAATCCAAAAAAGCCGTTTATCAAGCATATCCAATGACACAGCCATTATTCTTTCTGACGTCTCTAACAGAATCTTCTCTTCCACACCATTGAGGTCTGCTCTGTGAAGGCTGCCCAACACCTCTGAAGACCAAAATATAAACCTGAGAGCAAACACATTACATAGGCACGTAATTGAAGATAAAATCACTTCAATGGGCAACTCTCAGTGTTTCAGTGGTCCCTGGATGTCCGCTCAGGATGAGTTGGACTATTTTGAATGAAATTCCAATTCAACAAATATTTATTGCCCTGCTATGGAAATTCCATGTGATTTCAAATTAAAAAAGGAATTATGCTTCTCCAGTAGGAAATCATGATAATCATGAGCTCCATTTGTACAGGGAAGACTGCCTTGGTTCAAATCCAGGCAACCTTCTCAGTTAGAAGGTTCTTCTGAGTTCAGAATGTTATGATTCTATGAATTATCATCAGATTTTGATATATATTTCAATGTCTGAAAAGAGCAGTTACCTTTCTACTGGATCAACCGCTACATTTGCAGGATAGTTTAAGGTGCTTAAGAGAACTCGGGAATTGTTTCCTTTCATATCTGTTACTGTAATGATTCCTTCCTGTTGATTTGACCAAATAAGTTCTTCATTTATCCAATTAATTGCCATTCCTGAAACATTTTTCTCTATATTGCATACTCTCTGTAAAATCAAATTTCAAAATATTAATATTTTCTCATTCACACCAACATTGTTTTTATCTTTATGTATAAAAGTCTATTCTTTTAAGAACTTGTTAACTTTTGTATGCATTCATAAAACTATTTAAATCATAAAATAGTCGCAGATATGGTGCCATTGTTGTGATGGAGCAATGTTAACTCTCCCACATGAATATTTCTGGGCTTTAAAGTGGAAAATTATCCTATGCTTATTGAAATTAGGCAATCAACCAAAATGCATTAATGAATTCAACTACAATAACAGTGAGATTTCCATGCTATCTTAAAGATAGCTTATCCATTTACTAATAGAATTTTCCATATTCTCAGTTGAACCCCATTCTAAGCTTTGCCAAAATCTGGCAAGATGTCCTTGACCTTTGTGCACAGAGCTCTAAAATAAATGAATTTCTCATTAGAGCCCCACGTTCCTGGCCCCTTCTCTTCCATCAGGCCCCATCTTTTCTACAACTCTTCAGTGCCCTCTCACTCTGACCCAATGGCCCAAAGACCAGGGCTTCTCTTTATGCCTTTTGGGCAGTGTTTCTGCTCTCTCATGATAAAATGACCAAACAAAAGCCTCTTTTATCTCCTAATTCCAGAGTGTGCAGGTAAACCAGTCAATCTGCTTGGGGGGTGGAGGGTGGAATGTAGGGAGAAGCCTTGATTTGTGTAGTTGCAGATTTCCTTGATTTATACATATTCCCACCACCACTTGGTGTAAATATTTCCACCATAGCTGATTTCTAGCCACTGATACGACATCACTGAACTCGGATTGGGCAGAGATCAGTCTCACCAGCTTATACTATTTCTGCACCTCATGCAAAGTAATCTAGCCAATCCATGGAACCAGTTGCTAACATATTAATATATTAGCTCAGCCCGGTGAATTGTATTTTAACAGGTACTTCTTGTAAACAGTGTTTTAACCCAAAGGACAGGATACAATGGTGGATTTTAGGCACTAGCTCAATCTTTTCCGAATGACTTGACACAAATTGACAAGTATTTAACTTTTTTCCTTTAGTCTGTGACAGAAAACCCTCCAGATTTTGAGACTCAAAATTTTTGAAACTATTCTACAGACGGCTGGAGAATAATGAGTAGCCATCCTTGTTAGAGGTGACATTACTAAGTCTCAGAAATGTGATAAAAGAAATTAGCACTTAATTGAAGCTTTTAAGAATAACTGAAAGGAGAAAGATTTGAAGCAAAACAAATGAAACAGTAGGCACTTTGTGCTGCGAATAAATGCTTAAGGTTTCTCCAGTCACACGTGTCTGTAATCCATCTCTCAGGAATCGAGAGAACACTCCTCCTGGGACTCATTTAAGGGTTCCACCAGTTACAGAGAAAGACTAGAGATCTTTTGTAGGTACTTGAAGCAAAATACTTTATATCTGACACGTGCTTTATTACTTTTTTCCCCAGAGTGCAAACACCTTAAGAATCAAGAGGTGGGGTGCCTGAGAGGCTCAAATGGTTGGGTGTCTGCCTTTGGCTCAGGTCATGATTCCAGAGTCCTGGGATTGAGCCCCGAGTCAGGCTCCCTGCTCAGTGGGGAGTCTGCTTCTCCTTCTCCCTTTGCCTCTCCCCTCCACTTGTGCTCTCTCTCAAATGAATAATGAATAAATTTTTTTAAAAAAAGGAATCAGAAAAGGTTTTCTTCCCAAATATCAGGTGCTAAAACCCATGACAGACATTTTAGACAAATCAGGGTTCCCAAACTCAGTACAACTGACATTTGAGGCCAGATAATTCTTTGTTGTGGGGCCATCCTGTATATTTTAGGATGGTTAGTAGCATACCTGACCTCTGCCCACTAGATGCTAAGAGCACATTCTCTCTCCTTCCCAAAACAGGTGTGATAACCAACAATCTTTCCAGATTTTCCCAAATGTCCCTGGAGGAGCAAAACTGTCCTCAGCTGAGAACCACTGGAGCCAAAAATAATCATGTAAGTAATCTGTTTTAACCATAAAATGGTGATCTGACTTAATAAACTTAAATACTTTCAAAATTCCATTGACATCCTGACTCCCTTTGGGGTCTTCTGAAAATCAATGCCACCTTTATGGGTTTGTTCAGTACCATGCCACAGATGCAAATTAAACAAATATCTACAAATGTCAGAAACATTTGAATTGAAATGTAATTTTCATTCATCTATACATTACAAATTAACGATACCATATTTGTCAGCCTATGCAAAAATCCCTTGAATACTTAGGGTTGTACTTTACCTCTTGCCTTGTTCCATTCAGAAAAACTCTTTGCAAAAGTTTTCTTTCCAGATCTACCCAATAGATTCTTCCCTTATTGTAATGAAAATCCATGATCATTGATACACCAGCATCTGCCACCAATTGCTCATGATTAGTTCCTTCCAGGTCAATCCTAACGATACTGCTTCCATGGGAGAAAATTAAGAAGGGTGCAGGACCTGAGTGGGAAGAAAGAAACCAAACTGTATATTTTCAATATTTTATCAGATTTAGACTAAATATTCCCCCATGACAAACAATACAAGTAGGCTTAATTTTTAATTCCTGGTTTTAGATTTTAAATAAAGAAGATTATATGAAGAACAAGTTCCTGTGGATGTTCACCATTAATTTTATGTATCATCTTCTTCACAAATTGATTGTAAGAAATGAACATTGTCAAGGAAATGTTTAGGGAAAAAGAACGATTTGAAGAGAAAACCATGTTCTACTCTCACCTGTAAAATACCATTTTATGTTAAAAAAGAAACCACCTCCTATACTCTGTTGTGGATAGGCTCTGGATGAATGTAAATTTTAGTTGTGTGAATTGGAAATAATATTACAGATATTATCATTCTGGAAATAGAACCCACCTCCTCTTTTTACCTTATGAAAAGAACCTCAGGTAATGACAGAGAAGCAGATAGGAAAAGCAAAAGGTCTTTTTTTTTTAAGTTTTTATTTGTTTATTTGAAAAAGAGAGAGAGTGAGATCATGGCAGGAGGGAAGGGTGGAGGGAGAAGCAGACTCCCCGCTGAGCAGGGAGCCCCATTTGGGACTCGACCCCAGGACCCGGAGATCATGACCAAGCTGAAGTCAGACACCCAACCAACTGAGCCACCCAGGTGTCCAAAAACAAGAGGTCTTAAGTGGAAGCAGGGAACACTGAGATGCCATCCTGTGAACGCTCTGAAGTGTGTTGCTCCTGTTAGCATTGCCACCTAAAACACAGGCTGCCCAGTCAAGTTTGAGTTGCATATATGTTGCATGGGACATACTTACGCTAAAAAATTATTTCACTCTTTGCCTGAAATTCAAATTTAACTAGTTGCCCAATATTTTTATTTCTAAATTTGTGTGGTGGACCTCCCTGGATTTTTGATTCCTGCAGGACCTTGCCCTGAACTCTAACTCTATCGTCTCCTGTTCTAGGCGATGGCCACCTTCCCACTCGGACTCCCAAGTAGTCAACACCTGCTGGGGAATTCGATACCTCCCTTTGGAAACCGCAGCACCAACGACTGGCTGACTCTGCATGGAGCTTGCCTTTGATGCTTCAGGAGAATGCCAGAGAATAGCTTCGTCTCCTGCAGCCAGGTTAAATGCCTTGGTCTCTTCTACCTGAGGGTGACGGGGCTCCTTCCACCATGCCTTTAGATAACTCCGGAACCTCTGGGATGAGTGGGGCATTGGAGAAGAATGCTAACATATTCTTGCTTCCCCAATAGGTTTACATTATTCTGTTTTCACATTAGCCTTTAAAACCTTAATGTGACATGGTAAATGTATTTATTGTTCTAAGGATTAAACAAAATGATGGATTAACCTCCTCTTACCCAGGGATTATGTTCCACAGTTAGAAGACTCCACTTTAGAGGATATCGGAATAGATACAAGAGGAAGGAAGAAATGCAAGATTCTGAGAGTTTAAAATAGATGCCAGCATAAGTATCTAAGAGAATCAGCTCGAATCACTCTTTCTGTATCTTTCCCGCAATAGAAGACACAGATATGGAGGAAAGGCCATTTTCTATTGCCACTCCAGCTGCGGAACCAGAGGTACCAAAGAAGGAATGGGAAGGGCATTGGACTGAGAGCCAGCAGGCCTTGTTTCTAGTCCTAGGGCCATAGCTTCCCTACACATCTCACAGGACCTCCCTGCCCATGTCAGAGGATTACTAGGGAAAGAAATAAAACTTTTTTTTTTAAGATTTTACTTATTTATTTTGAGAGAGAGAGCATGAGCGAGGGGGAGGAACAGAGGGGGAGGGAGGAGAGACTCTGCAGAGCAGGGAGGCCAATGTGGGGCTCAATCCCAGGATCCTGGGATCATGACCTGAACCAAAGGCAGATGCCTAACTGAATGAGCCACCCAGGGGTCCCAAAAATAAAATTTTAGATGAGAAAGGATTTTATTAATGGTGGAGCACTACACAAATATNTTTTTTTTTATTTATTTTTTTATTTATTTTTTTTTTTTAAAGATTTTATTTATTTATTTGACACAGAGAGAGAGATCACAAGTAGGCAGAGAGGAAGGCAGAGAGAGAGAGAGGAGGAAGCAGGCTCCCTGCCGAGCAGGGAGCCCGATGCGGGCCTCGATCCCAGGATCCTGAGATCATGACCTGAGCCGAAGGCAGAGGCTTTAACCCACTGAGCCACCCAGGCGCCCGAGAAAGGATTTTATTAATGGTGGAGCACTACACAAATATAATTTGCCATTACTGATTCCCAGAACCAAGGTCTCACTACATAGGCTTGTGACTGTTCAGGTTTGAACCCTAGGATGAAAACGTTGGTGTAACTTATTTCTCCCATAGCAATGTGTCCTAGAGGAAAGGAAGGCATACAAAAGGCACCCTAAACTGATAGCTACTGATCTGTGGGCCTGTAGATTTATCACTAGGAGTCATTTCTTTGAAATGTGTATCATGGGGGTGCTTGGGTGGCTCAGTGGGTTAAAGCCTCTGCCTTCAGCTCGGGTCATGATCTCAGGGTCCTGGGATCAAGCCCTGAGTCGGGCTCCCTACTCAGCAGGGAGCCTGCTTCCTCCTGTCTCTCTGCCTGCCTCTCTGCCTGCTTGTGATCTCTCTCTCTGTGTCAAATAAATAAATAAAATCCTAAAAAAAATCCTCACACTATTAGTTAGCTCTTTGAGGATATAAGAAATAATCATGTCAGTTCCCCTAGATTCCAGCCTCCCTTCAGCAATCTCAGGCCTGTCCTTCTGTTCAGTCTCCACAACAGTCTCCACAATCTCTATGTCAAATAAATAAATAAAATCTTTAAAAAAAATGAAATGTGTATCATGTATTCTCTATAAACTGAATAAATATGCCAGTATCATTAATTTTCTAGTGCACTGATACATTGATAAGACCAATAAAACTTTATTCATTTAAAAATATTACTAAATGGGGGGGAGGGGGCATCTGGGTGGCTCAGTCATTAAGTGTCTGCCTTCAGCTCAGATCATGATCCCAGGGTCCTGGGATCGAGCCCCGCTTTGGACTCCCTGTTCAGCAGGGAGCCTGCTTCTCCCTCTCCCACTCCCCACTGCTTGTGTTCCCTCTCTTGCTGCCTCTGTCTCTCTGTCAAATAAATAAATAAAATCTTTAAAAAGAAATAAAAGTATTACAAAATGGGGATACCTGGCTGACTCCATCAGAAGATCATGTGACTTGATCATGAGTTTGAGCCCCACCTTGGGTGTAGAGGTTACAAAAGAATTAAATACAACTTTTAAAAAAATTAATAAAAGTATTACTAAATGGGAGGTTTCTAGCTTTTTTTAAAAAAGGAGAAAGAAAAGGCACCCTAAACATTTTAGACAGACTATAACATAATGCTTTGTACATAACCGGTACTCAAATTTTTTGAATAAAGAAAGAAGTAATTGTGTTTTGTTCTTTTGTCTGACTTTTTTTTTTTTTTAAAGATTTTATTTATTTATTTCACAGAGGGAGAGAGATCACAAGGAGGCAGAGAGGCAGGCAGAGAGAGAGAGGGGGGAAGCAGGCTCCCCACTGAGCAGGGAGCCCGATGCGGGCCTCGATCCCAGGACCCTGAGATCATGACCTGAGCCGAAAGCAGAGGCTTTAACCCACTGAGCCACCCAGGCGCCCACTGAGCCACCCAGGTGCCCCTTTTGTCTGACTTTAACCATAGGAACAAAGCTGAAGACACCAGCAGATACATCAAATTCATCAAAGCAGAGTCAATCCTACAGTAGTTATTTTTCTAATAGCAATAATAATAATAATAATGATAGCAACAAACTTTCACATCCTGATCTCATTTATGCTTAACAGAACACCATGAACTAGATAGGCCAGATATTACAATGAATAAATCAAAGGAAAAGAAGAATCTGAAGAATACCTAGATCCATAAAACACAAACCATAACGTTAACTTCAGTAACTTTTCAAAAAATAAATAGAAAATATTTATTAAATTACTAAGTATGAATTAACTAATGAATATCCTCTTCTGATTTTTCCCATTCCCTGGTGAATCATGGCATCCAGGGTTTATCATAGCCTCTTAGAACTGAAAGGACCCTAAATATTACCTAATTCAGCGTTCCCCAAAATTGTTCCAACGAATCACACAGGGTGCTGTGAGTATGTGTGTCTTTTGCAGATCCCTTCCTTTGAGATTCCAATTCAGTAGGGCTAGGCTGATGGCTAGCAATCTGTTTTTTGAATAGACACTCCAGATGATTCTTATACTTGGTGAATTGGAGATCACAGATCTAGTTCAGATGAGGAAATTCAGTGATGTTTCCCAAGGACCCACCACCACTGGTGGTGGAGTTGGAATTAGCAGTCAAATATTGCCCTTTCTCCCACCTTGGTCTGAATTACAATCTTCATTTTACTTATGTAACTAATTTTATTTTAATTTTTTAAAAGATTTTATTTATTTGAGAGGGAGAATGAACGAGAGAGAGAGCACAAGCGGGGGAGCGGAGGAGCAGAGGGAGAGGCAGAAGCAGACTCCCCGCTGAGTAGGGAGACTCAATTCCAGGACCCAGGATCATGACCTGAGCCAAAGGCTCACTTCCCTCAAAACACTGTTCATTTCTCTTCCTCCACTGTTGGCATCATTTTGTATAGCCCAGAGCCTGGATAAGTATTTGTAGACCTGAAATGTAATATGATTTTTTAAAAAATGAAAGACTTTGAGAATCAGGCTTGGGGGAATAGTCATTCTATACTACCACAGGAAATGAGAAATCAGTTAGGGTTTTTCAGACCTGTCAGAGACTCTGTACACATCGGTGTGTGGTACAATCCGTTTACTTGACTGTCAGCAGGGTGTGCCTGTTTGAACAGCTAAACTTGTCCGTGTCAAAACCTATGCCTTTTATTTTGGGTGCCATTCAGCAAAAGGGAAGCACATAGAAAATCAAACATCATTTCCAAGGAAAACAAACCCAAAGCCAGCAAACAGGTCACAGAAAATCAGTCGGAACCTCTGACTTCCCAACCTTGGGGATTAGTAGGGGATCTGCAGAAATTAGGAAGGAGGCCAGAATGTTTGGAGCACACATGACTGTTATTAGTGACTCCAAGAACTGGCTCAGAGGTCAGTTAGGACAAGCAGGTTTTGATTGAAGTGGACAGCAGAAACAGAGTATTTCAAAGAGGCACCTCTACAGAGGCTCTGAACTGGTGGGAGTGGCCTCACGGAGGTCAATGAGAAGAGAAAGCGAAGGTCTTCTGCAACCTGGGGGCAAAGACTCACAGGACCTAGACAACACCGACACAGCCGGCACTCAGATTAACAGAAAATCCTCGTCTTCTCTCAGGCCTGCATGGCACCCTGCTCTCCCCACCACCGGTTTCCCCGCTCTAAATCTAGAGACACACTGAAGGCTCACAGGACAGACAGTGAAAAGGGAGTGCTGGACCTTCAGGATTCAACACCACCATGGAAAAAGAATGTAGATTTAAACTGACAGACCTGGGGTGCCTGGGTGGCTCAGCTGGTTCAGTGTCTGCCTTCAACTCAGGTCGTGATCCCAGGGTCCTGGGATCGAGTGGCATTGGTCTCCCTGCTCAGCGGGGAGCCTGCTTCTCCTGCTCGCTCTGCCCCTTGCCCTGCTTGTGCTCTCTCCTCTCTCTCTCTGTCAAATAAGTAAAATCTTAAAAAAAATAATAATAAAAATAAACTGACAGACCTGATGGAAGAAAGCCTCACACCTCCTCTCACTGCTTCTCCCATAAACCCTTGATAAAAGTCATTTATTACTGCCTCTCAAGGGGCTGACGTGAGTGGTAACTTGGGTTTTAAGAAGGCAGAAAGTTTTATTTCACTCTAAAAGTCCATCTCCATCTTTTTTTTTTAATTACTGTACTTGAAAGGACATACATTGAATTTGAGGGCAATCATAGCTTTCTTCTCAGCTTATTCATTAGTATCAATATTCAAGGGAGGTGAGGGAGACAGCAAGTGACCCAGAAATAATACATCTGGAAAGGGGAGCCAGAGAGGTGAATTTAATCTTAATTCTTTAAGACAAGCTCTGGGAGGGCGCCTGGGTGGCTCAGTGGGTTAAAGCCTCTGCTTTCGGCTCAGGTCATGATCTCAGGGTCCTGGGATCGAGGCCCGCATCGGGCTCCCTGCTTGGGTGGGGAGCCTGCTTCCCCCTCTCTCTCTCTGCCTGCCTCTCTGCCTCCTTGTGATCTCTCTCCCTCTGTGAAATAAATAAATAAAATCTTTAAAAAAAAAAAAAAAAAGACAAGCTCTGGGGCTCGATTTTGCTTCCTGGAATACATGAGTGAAGTTTGCCACCTAGTCCCAGAGTGGTGGTGGACATGTGTCATCTAAAGCAGAAAGTAGCTCCTACGTAACCCTCAGCCCGATTCGTATCGTCAAGCTTAAGAGGTCTACTCCCAGGTTCTCAGGATACTAACGGAGACTAAAAGGTTCTGAAAAACTGTTTTGTTTGTTTTTTTTCAATAGGACTTCTCAGTTTTTAATGTGCCATGACACTTTTTGACGCTCCAAGAAAGTCGTGGTGAATATTACCAGAATAGTAATAGCCAACATCTTGGGTGTTATCACTAGGGTAGCTCATTGGATGCATTATTTCATTTCATTGGGTAACACTGGGAGGTAGGGGCTCTCAGCATTTTCATTGAATAGAAGGAAGAAACTGAAGTTTAGAGCAGTTAACTTGCCCTAGTCACATAGCCAATAAATAGCAGATTTGTATTATTTATAAATGGTAAAGTCATGTCGTTCTGATCACAGAGTCTAGCTTTTAAACATCATGCTGTGCTGTTTATCTCAAATTGAATTTAACAGAAACTCTTGCTGGGTAGTGTCTGATAGTTCAACTGTGTCAAGAAATCCACTCCAGGAAACACTGCTCTAGGCATGTTCACCCTAAGGCCAGATTCTCTGCATTCACGTTCCAGGAACTGATTAGAAAGTGAGTCCCTTTAACAAAGGAGCCAAGAACCTACAGCGAGAAAGGACAGTCTCTTTAATAAATGGTGTTGGAGAAACTGGTACAGCCACATGCAACAGAATGAAACTACACTACTATTTATACCATACACAAAAATTAATTCAAAATAGTTTAAAGACTTGGACGGAAGACCTGAAATCATAAAATTCCTAGAAGAAAACATAAGAGGTAAGCTTCTTAATGTTGGTCTAAGTGCCGTCTTTGTGGTTCTGACTCCAAAGGCGAGAGTAACAAAAACAAAAATAAACAAACGGGACTATATCAAATAAAAGCTCTGCACAGCACAAGAAACCATCAACAAGTGATAAGGCAACTCACTGAATGAGAGAAGATATTTGCAAACTATGTATCTGATAAGATGTAAACAAGCAAAATATATAGAGAAGTCCTATCACTCAACAACAAAAAAACAACCCTATTTGAAAGTAGGGAGAGAATCTGAGTCGACATTTCTCCAAAGGAGACCTAAAGATGGCCACCAGACACAAGAAAATATGCTCAACATCACTAACTGTACTAGGGAAATGCAAAATGGAAACCATGAGATAACACCTCACACCTGTCAGAACAACTATTATCAAAAAGACAAGGAATAACAAATGTAACAAGTGTTGGTGAGGATGTGAAGGAAAAGGAAACTTCATACACTGTTAGGATTGTAAATTGGTGCAGTCACTACAAAAATCAGTATGCGGATTCCTCAAAAAATTAAGACTAGAACTACCATATGAACCAGCTATTCCATCTCTGGATATTCATTAAAATAATACAAAAATGTTAGTTCAAAAGATATATGCATCCCTATGTTCACTGTAGCATTATTTACAATAGCCACTATAAGAAAACAAATGGAGTGTCCATCAATATATGAATGAATAAAGATACGGTACATAGATATACAGAACAGAATGTCACTCAGCTACAAAATAAAATCTTGCTATTTGTGACAGCATAGATGGACCTAGAGGCAAAAAAAGGCAGACAGAGAAATTTTACTCCTATCTGGAGGAAGGAAGGAAGGAAGGAAGGAAGGAAGGAAGGAAGGAAGGAAAGGGGGAGGGATGGAGAGAGGCATAAAATAAAACAAACATAAATACAGAGAACAGACTAGTGGTTACTCGAGCGGAAGGGGGTCAACCGTTTGGGATAGATGGTAACTAGACTTCTGATGATCACTTTTCATTATATACAGATGTCATATTATAAAGCTATACACCTGAAACTTATATAATAATAATAATAATAGTTTAAAAAGTGGGTCCCGTTAAATGGATTTCTACAATTACATCATCTGGATAACTGCATCTCTAATTTTATAATATACTGCATCCCATATATATGTATTCTCTATATCTAATATATTCCTTCCCCATGTTTAAAGCTAGCAGTTCAGACTCTTCAAATCTCTCTCCATTTCCACTGCCTTCTTCCCCCTTTCATGTTCTTGCCTCCCTCTTATAAGGACCCTGATGGTTACATTCAGGATCCACCTAAATAGTCCAGGATATCCACCCCATGGCAGGATCACATTTTTTTCAATTTGCAAAAGTCCCTTTTGCCATATAAGGAACATTTACAAGTTCCAGAAATTAAAACATAAACATAGGCCACACTCAGTCTATAACAATTAATAATGTTGAGCATCTTTACATGAACTGAGTTATCATCCTTATATTCTCTTACGTGAAGAATCTGCTTAAATCCTTTGCCCAGTTTTAGCTGTTATTTATTTTCTTACTGTTGCATTTGAAAGGTTTCTAAATATATATATATATATACATACATATATATATATATATATATATATATATATATATATATATATACACATACTTTGGATACAAGTGCTTTGTCAAATACGTGATTTGCAAATGTTTTCTTCCAACAGGCAGTATGTCTTTTCATCCTCTTGACATTGCCTGTGGCAGAGCAAAAGTTTTCATTTTGGTGCGGTACAGTTCATCAACTTTTTTCCTCTTTTGTTTATCATGCTTTTGGTGTCATTTCTAAGAACTGTTAACCCCGAGACAAAAATTTCTCCTTTGTTTTTTTCTAAAAATTTTATAGCTTTACATTTTACATTTAAATCTATGATCCATTTGGAGTTAATCTTTGCATAAGGTAGGTGGTTCAGGTTGAGGTTCATTATTTTGCTCATAGATAACTAATTGATCCAACATCATTTGTTGAAAAGACTATCCTTTCTCCATTGAATTGCTTTTGCGCCTTTGTCAAAGATCAAATGACCATATTAGCTCAAGTCCATTTCTGGGCATTCTAATCCATTCCATTAATTTATGTATCTATCTCCTGTCAATACCACAGCTCAGTGTAGCTTTTTAAAAACTCATAAAAATGCAGTTTTATAGAACAGTGAATCCTGTTATAAGGTTCCTGGGCTTTAGGTAATCCCTCATCTCAAATAAGCATATTTAAATATCTCTCATCTTATCAGCGTAAATTATGATCAATTTTATTTAAAGGCTGCTGCTACCAGGCTAAAATGCATTCACCAACATTAAAGCATGAGAACGGTTTTCCCAGATGTTCACACATACACACAAACACACACGTGATGAGACTCAGGAATGCCTATTTTGATCTGTCTTCTGTGTTTCTATTATATTTCCTACTCTCCGCTGAACATTTTTTTTTCTGCTGAACATTTCCAGCTGATGATATCCCACAGCCCCAAAAGTCCCTCTGCATGTGAAAAATTGAGATTATGCAATACCTTCTGATTAGTTTGTATTCACTAAAAAGAATGAATGTAACATAAGAATTTAAAAAATTGGCTTAAAGTTCAATGTTTTGATACTTTGATAGCTGTCAGAGACAAACATATTTCACACTTATATTTATGTCAAATGAAAGACCTGCTTCACTGGCTGTATGCACAAAATCACGAACTACATCAATCACTCACAAATTTTATTGAATTAGACTAGCAAATCTCTATCTTCCTAGACATCAACCAGTAAATGAAAACTAACCAGAAAGTGTCATAATTTACATTCTTAGCAATTAAAAGGAACAAAAATTATTTAGAAGTATTTTAAAGTTCCAAAAACTCTGTTTACAAGGGTTTTGTTGTTGTTGTTTTGTTTTGTTTTTGTTTTATTTTGTTTTTGAGCACAGACATAAGAATTTTTAATAGGTGGCATACTGACATTAGGTTGTTCAACAACCTAATCACATAACAATGGAAATTCTTCCAAACACCTGTTTTCTTCCTCATTGTTAGGATGTCACCTTCAATTTGAAGGGATAAATTTCTACGGTTTTATTTGAGTAGCATACTAGTAACATCTGTCATCACAGAAAAGGTTAAAAAAAAAAAACGTGGTTTTTTTGGATTAGTTGAGCCCCACATCGGGCTCCCTGCTCAGTGGGAAGCCTGTTTCTCCCTCTCCCACTCCCACTGCTTGTGTTTCCTCTCACACTGTCTCCCTCTCCGTCAAACAAATAAATAAAAATCTTTTAAAAAGAGAGAGAGAGAGAGAGAGAACTATGTAACACTTGCTCTTTAAGTGCTTTGCTTCAGGAAAGCTCTGTGGTAAGCCTGTGGGAAGAATAGTTTCATGGTTACTCCCCATCCAATACAAAGTATCACAAAGAATCCAGTTTAGTCTTGTTTCAGAGAAGTAAAGACATCAGCGATGTCCCATAGCACTTTGTACAATTCTAGTTTGAATTTCTTGAAGACATTGCTGCCCTGGGAGACTGCCAAGGACTGTGGTATAGGGCCTGCTATGATCTTACTTAAGAATCTTTTTTGCTGATATGCCAGTAAATGCAATGTTTCCATTGTCGCTGGGTACACTTCTACTACTTTTTTTTCATAATACATTTGTCAATATATAAAGAAGTCGTTGACTATGGAGTAAATTTCTTCTCTGATGCATTTTCCCTTTATTGGTTAATGAAAACGTATTCGTTCTTTGTGCACTTCATTGTTGAAACAAAGACAAAGGCAAGAGTGGCTAAGATCACTAGCACTGGAAACAGAAAACCCCTGTCAATTGTTTCCCAGCTCCCCTACTTATTAGCTGTGTGATCTTTAGCTCATTACCTAACCTCTCCGTGTATCGGTTTCATCATCTTTAAATGGAGATGATAATAGTACTTACCTCATAGAATTATTATGAAGACTAAATAATTTCATGCCAAATGCTTAGAATTTTTCCTCACAGATAATGAGTAGTCATTTAAGTGCTGACTATTACTTTCTGGAAAATACCATAAGCCAAGATATATTAGAAACACCTTTACTTTCACTCAACTGTGTAATTTTTATAATACTTTTATAACTTTTTATACTTTTTTATAATTTTTATTATTATATAATTATATATAAAATTCTTCCTTATTAATATACAAGTATATATAATTCTGCCTATACTTATTATATAATTTTTGTAATTTTTTATACTTTTTATAATTTTATAATACTTTTAAGTAATGCTTTCTGTGAAGTTTTCAACAGTGTTTGTTGACAAAATAACACATTTTAATCTGTTGTTATGCGGTTTTCCATATATTATTTCAGCTGTGTTCTACCACAGCAGGATGCAGGAGAAATATGTATTTCACTAATAGTAAGAAGCTTGTCTATTTTTGCTGTAATGTCAGAAATCTCGAGAGCCTTCCAACTTTTTGTCATTAAACTTTTGTCTTATATATCCAAACTTTGAACAGAGCTGTAAAAATCAGAAAAAGTCATTTCACATTCCTGGATACTCATTTTAAAATATCTTGCTTGTCCTGAAAGCTTCATGTTACCATTAGCTAACATTTCAAGGCAAATTTTACAGTCATATGGTTCATCGTTAATATTACTAAACATAAATCCAGTTTTCAGGCTGTCTTGTTAATTTTTTCTTTTTTTTTTCTTATTTTTTGTCAAGTCTAAAGAGACTTACATTGTTTTTGTCTCTTATGCAACCAAGAAAGAGCTTATTCTAGGAAAAAGAGAAGGGGCCTTCTGTCCTTCCCTCATTATTTTCTTGAGCTTGAATTCGTAGCATTGTCTGCAATCTTTAGTTCCTTTGCAGGAAGGTTTTTAAGCCACTTGTTGGATTTTGTCAAAGTTAGTTTTGGTAAATCCAACTAATATGGTCCATAAAGTCATCAGGTAAACTGCAGCCTGTTCCACATCTGGCTCTCTGAGCTGGGAACCCCACTGTCCCCTCAGGAGACCCTGGGCATTTGGATCAGTGATGTCACCATTGTCAGTCCAAATACACAATTAACGTTGAATAAATATCTGTTGAATTGATTTGAATTAATTTATTGGTATAGTTTATATAAAAGGAAACCTCAGTCCTACTTTCAGGGTGCTTTAAACATAAACAACTAGATATATTAAGAGACTTAACCTAAACCAACTTAATATTATTAATACTTTTTGGTAGGGAGAACTAATCATTACACTGGTGGGCTTTCAACCATCAGTCACAGGAGGTGGCTTGTACATGGTAAATTTTATGAGTCCAGGGTCCTGAGTTCAAAGAATTACAGGATCCCAATGAGTTCCTTCGCCCCTCCGGATCTCAGCTTTTTTTTTTTTTTTTAAAGATTTTATTTATTTATTTGACAGAGAGAGGTTACAAGTAGGCAGAGAGGCAGGCAGAGAGAGAGGAGGAAGCAGGCTCCCTGCCGAGCAGAGAGCCCGACGCGGGCCTCGATCCCAGGACCCTGAGATCATGACCTGAGCCGAAGGCAGAGGCTTTAACTCACTGAGCCACCCAGGCACCCACCTCAGCTTCTCATCAGTAACAGGAGGCGGTTGGGTACATGATCTTCCAGGTCTTTCTAATCTAACATTAACAATTCAATTCCTATCCTGCTGGTCTTACAGAATCCAATAGTTTCCTTGTTTGGAACATTTTGTAAAGAAGCCTAAGCTTGTGGTAAATTAATAAATAGTTGCTATTCACCTTAAAACTCCTATTTTCTGTGAAATGTTTTCTTCTTTCTGCTTCTCTTGACTTCAAACACCAAGTTAATAATGTGTCACTATGAGCTCTACGAAAGGAGCCTAAAACAAACGACGCCCACCCCTGCCATGACGCATGCTCGACCCTCTGGAGGAAGTCTAGAAAATTCATCAACTGAGTACATCTGGAAAAAAATTAGTAGAGGTACAAAATGTGGTGGGTCTCATTTATAACTAACATGATTATTTTCTTTAACTGCCTTTAAAATAATGTTTCTCAAATTGCAACGAGAAACAAGCATTTGCCTATGGATACTATGTTCGGAGCATCCCTAAACAAATAGACAAAAACAAAAGAAAATAAAGAAGTGTTGGTCTCTAGATGTTTCCTGAGTCCAATTTCATTGTTCTTATTAATTCTACCCTGACCAACACTTAGACCTGGGCCCCAGCTGTATGAAGAGCTATATAAATAGAGAGGAAAAAATACTTCATATAATTTCTTTGGATTGTTGAAGGCAAATATGACAGAAAGAATAATTACTTAGAAAAAATAATTAATTGGGGATTTTGTGTCATACTTTATGATCAAGGATAATAATACATCACAAAGAATAGTGGGTAAGATGATTGTGAGGACTTGGCTCATCCCAAGACAGTAACCTCAGATTTCTCTAAGAATCATTAAAAATTTGAAGAAATAGTATTAGAAAAAGTTCGCAAAGTGGAGGTGTTCCTAATGTCTCACCTTAGGGTCTTTGGTAGAAAGTAACAGCTAGTATGTAGTGGAAACTCACTAAATCAGGCAAGATTGTCAGCGCCTTACATGAATTAATTGAGTCTTCATAAAATCCTATGAGGCAAGTACTGGCTGCTCATATCAGCTACATAATGGAACCTTACCCATTTCAAAAGCTAAGACCTAACACAACCTGTCGGGCACAGCACATCAATGGAGGGTAGGGGAGGCTTTCACGCAAAATAAGACAACAAGCAAAGTGACACCAGAATCATCTGTCTGCAACTGCCCCACTTTTTCCGGTGACAAGATCAGTTCACTTGCTGATTCACTCTGCTTAAAACGTGTCCTTTGTTTCAAAAATGACATTTCATCCTCTCTGTTGGAAGTGATAAAACCTGGTCATTTCATGTGCATCAACTTGGTTTATGTTAAAGAGGGATGTTCATACACAGTGTGCTTCTTTTTGGCTTTCTTTTTTTTTTTAAGATTTTATTTATTTACTTGACAGAGAGAGATCACAAGTAGGCAGAGAGGCAGGCAGAGAGAGAGGAGGAAGCAGGCTCCCTACTGAGCAGGGAGCCTGATGCGGGCATTGATCCCAGGACGCTGAGATCACGACCTGAGCCGAAGGCAGAGGCTTTAACCCACTGGGCCACCCAGGTGCCCTCTTTTTGGCTTTCTTTTCCAGAATATAATACATCAATATTGAAAGACAGGGGCGCCTGGGTGGCTCAGTCGGTTAAGCATCTGCCTTCAGCTCAGGTCATGGTCCCAAAGTCCTGGGATGGAGCCCCACAGGGAGCCTGCTTCTTCCTCTCCCTCTGCCCCTCCCCCTGCTTTGCTCTTTCTCTCTCTCTCTCTCTCTCAAATAAATAAATAAAATCTAAAAAAAAAAAAAAAAGAAAGGAAGCAAGCAAGCAAGCAAGCAGGTGCCTAGGTGGCTCAGTTAGCTAAGCATCTGCCTTCTCTGGCCCAGGTCATGATCCCAGGGTCCTGGGATGGAGCCCCATGTTGTACTCTCTGCTCACCAGGGAGCCTGCTTCTCCCTCTCCCTCTGCCTGCAGCTCCCCCTGCTTGTGCTATCTCTGTCAAATAAATCAATTAAATCTTTTTAAAAATTAAAAAAAAATTAAAAAGACAGTCACCTATCATCCTTTCTTGGGTATTATAGGGTGCCTTTTAAATGCATTGAAATTTTAGATGAAAATTTTTCTACATATACCTTTTTTTTCTTCTTAGATGAAATTGTTGCCATGATTCATTAGGATAACCAGGACATATAAAAGGTTCAGTTGATTTTTTCAAATTTGTTTTCCAAAATACAATAAACTTTTAGATATGCTTAGGGCTTTTAAAATGCTGAATAATGTTGCTTGAATCTAAAAGATGTACATTTCCACAAATGGGGCAAATTAATGTTAATGACAATAGCTTTTGCAGTCTCCCTGCAGACCAAGGAGAGGTTAAATTCCTTTCTGTCGAAAATTCTACAGTAAACAGAAAAACTATAAACTTCAGAGGGAGGGAGAAAAACACCAGAAGATTTCTGGTAGCTTCTGCCTCTGTGCCTGTTTTTAAACCTCATAAGGGAACGTAATACATAGGATTGATGTCGGCAGCTGTACAGTATCAAGTTTGATTGATCCTCTATCATTGATCTCTTTATATGAGGATGCAATCTACAGAAGAAGAAAGATCCTTCTTTAAGCTTTGAAATTTTAACCAGGAAAGTATTGAAATAAATAAAATATAATATTTCTCAACTGCCACACCATGTGCTGAAGAACAAGGCAGCTGCCATGATGTTGTTTGGACTCTGTATCCTAACAACCATCTACCCACAGAAAGAACCACCTTGTGAATGAAATCCACTTACAAATACAAAGCTGATCGGTAGCACACTGATGGGCTGTTCCGAATGGAGGGAAGAAGGTAGTGCTTTTCTCTGAGAGACCTTTCTATCCTGTCACTGGGAGGGGGCTGGCAAATAAATCAGTGTATACCATGAGTCATTGTCACAGGGGTCTGCTGGCTCTCAAATGCCTTCACACTCACACAAATTCCAGCGTACTAAGTATCCTGGGAAATCTTTGGGAAACCCGGACACTGAGAGACATTAGCATGGTTAAGCCAGGCTTGGGAGAATCAGAAAACCAAGGTCATAAAGTGAAAACAGACGCACACACCAATTCAAACTCCAGGCTTAGAAGGAAGGTCAAGAGGTGATGAGAGCACAAGTTTCTGCCTACTATGTGGCTGAAACAACTGAAGTTTTCATACATTAAATTCCAGCATCAAAATAAGATAGGGAAATGAAAGGGCTCCATAAAAATCTGCTTTTTGCTCCTTTTCCTGCTTCTATTCTTGCTAGGACCTGGGTACCCCCACTTTACCCATACCTCATAGTACAAATAATGTAAGTCTTCCTTGCAAGGGACAAGGAGTTAATGATTTCTTTAGAGTCTTCCAGCACAATAGATAACATCTAAGAAAGGACTGGGCAAGAATGACTGGGTAAGGCCATCCTGTGCATATTCCAGACCACCAGGGTTAGACATCTAGACGCCGAGACCCCCTGGCTCCAAGTGACTTATGGAGGACACCCGGGCCTTTGTCCTTGATCTGACCAGTTTCTGGATGCCTGGGAGGACACGTACACCAGACCACAATCCTCAATAAAAACACCAGACCCCAAGCAAATGTGAGATTCTTCTTTTCCTTTCTGAGTCTCCCAGCCTCTGCCTCTACCTGCACTTTCTCTATATCTTCAATAAACTCTGCTCTCGCTCCCTCATAGCTCATGTTTGATTTCTGTCTTGCATATACCCAAGGACCTCTTGGCTGGTCCTGTGGGACCCTCACTGGGTTCTTGGATCCAGTCTGCCTACACCAAAAGAAAGCAATCAAAAATACATGGAACAAATAAAAATAAAAGCACAATAGTCCAAAATCTTTGGGATGCAGGGGCACCTGGACGGCTCAGTCGGCTAAGGGTCTGACTCGATTCAGGTTCGGGCTGTGATCACAGGGCTGTGAGATTGAGCCCCACATCCCGCTCTGTACTCAGTAGGGAGTCTGCTTGAGATTCTCTCCCTCTCACTCTCCCTCTGCCCCTCCCCCCACTCATGTGCTCTCAGGTGTACATGCTCTCTCTCTCTCTTTCAAAATAAATAAATAAATCTTTTAAAAAAATCTCTGGAATACAATAAAAGCTGGTCCAAGAGAGAAGATTATAGCAATACAGGCCTACCTCAAGAAGCAAGAAAAATTTCAAACAAACAACCTAACTTTATACCTAAAGGATCTAGAAAAAGAGCAAATAAAACCCCAAACCAGAAAGAAGGAAATAATAAAGATTAGAATAAAAATAAACAAAATAGACCTAAAAAAACAATAGAACAGATCAATGAAATCAAGAGCTAGCTCTTTGAAAAGATCAATAAAATTGACAAGCCTCTGGCCAGACTCATTAAAGACAGAGAGAGAGAGGGAGAGAGAACTCAAATAAACAAAATCAGAAAAGAAAGAGGAGAATAACAACCAACACCACAGAAATAGAGGAGTTATAAGAGAATATTATGAAAAATTACATGCCAAAAAAATTGAACAACCTAGAGGAAATCAATAAATTACTAGAAACATATAACCCTCAAAAGCAAATCAGTAAGAAATGGAAAATTTGAATGGACTGATTACCAGCAATGAAATTGAAGCAGTAATCAAAAAACTCCCAACAAACGGAAGTCCAGAGCCAGATGGCTTCATGGGTGAATTCTACCAAACATTTAAAGAGTTAATACCTATTCTTCTTAAACTATTCCAAAAAACTGAAGAAGAAGGAAACCTTCCAAATTCAATCTATGAGGCCATCATTACCCTAACCTATAACCAAAAACAGATAAAGACACTACAAAAAAAGGAGGACTATAGGCCAATATCTCTGATGAACACAGATGCAAAATTATTCAACAAAATATTAGCAAACTGAATTCAGTAATACATTTAAAAAATCATTCACCACAATCAAGTGAGATTTATTCCTGGGCTACAAGGGTGGTTTGATATTTGCAAATCAGTCAACATGGTATATCATATCAACAAGAGAAAGGATAAAAACCGTAAAACTATTTCAATAGATATAGGAAAAGCATTTGATAAAGTACAAGATCATTCATGATAAAAAAAAAACCCTCAACAAAGTAGGTTTAGAGGGAGGAAATACACCTCAACACAATAATGGCCATATGTGAAAAACCTGCAGCTAACATCATATTCAGTGGTGGAAAAACTGAGAGCTTTTCTCCAAAGGTCAGGAACAAGACAAGGGTGTCCACTCTCACCATTTTTACTCAACAGAATACTGGAAATCCTAGTTACAGCAATTAGATAAAAAAAAAAAAAGAAAGGAAGGAAGGAAGGAAGGAGGGAGGGAGGGAGGAAGGAAGGAAGGAAGGAAGAAAGGAAGTAAAGAAAGAAAGAAAGAAAAGAAAAGAAAGAAAGAAAGAAAGAAAGAAAGAAAGAAAGAAAGAAAGAAAGAAAGAAAAGAGAAAGAAAGAAAGGAAGGAAGGAAGGAAGGAAGGAAGGAAGGAAGGAAGGAAGGAAGGAAGAAAAGACATCCAAATTGGCAAGGAAGAAGTAAAATTTTCACTATTTGCAGATGACATGATACTCTATACAAAAAGCCTTAAAGACTCCACTAAAAATTCTAGAACTGATAAGTGAATCAATAGTCACAAGATATAAAATCAATATACAGAAATCCATTGCATTTCTATACACTAATAATGAAGTAGCAGAAAGGGAAATTAAGAAAACAATCCCATTTATAATCATACCAGAAAGAATAAAATACCCAAGAATAAACTTAATGAAGGAGGTAAAAGACCTGTCCTGTGAAAACTATAAAACACTGATGAAAGAAATTGAAGATGACACAAACAAATGGAAAGATAGCCATGCTCATGGATAGGAAAAGCAAATATTGTTAAAACCCAAAGCAGTCTATAGATTTAATGCAATCCCTAACAAAACCAACAGCATTTTTCACAGAAATAGAACAAGTAACCCTAAAATTTGTATGGAACAACAAAATACCCCAAAATAGCCAAAACAACCTTGAAAAAGAAAAACAGGGATGTCTAGGTGGCTCAGTGGGTTAAGCCTCTGCCTTCAGCTCAGGTCATGCATGATCTCAGGGTCCTGGGATCGAGCCCCGCATCAGGCTCCCTGCTTGGCAGGGAGCCTGCTTCCCCCTCTCTCTCTGCCTGCTACTCTGCCTACTTGTGATTTCTCTCTCTCTTTTTTTTAAAGAATTTTTTAAATTAATTTATTTGATCTCTTTTGCCCTGTCAAATAAATAAATAAAATATTTAAAAAAGAAAAAGAACAACAAAATTGGAGGTATCACAATCCCAGATTTTACTACAAAACTGTAGTAATCAAAACAGTGTGGTACTGGCACAAAAACAAATGTATGGATCAATAGAACAGAATAAAGAGCCCAGAAATAAACCCATGATTATATGGTCAACAGTCTTCAACAAAAGAGACAAGAACATATAATGAGAAAAAGCAGTCTCTTCAACAAACGGTGCTGGGGAAACTGGACAGCTACATGCAAAATAATGAAACTGGACCACTTTCTTATACCATCAACAAAAATAAACTCAAAATGGATCAAAGACCTAAATGTGAGACCTGAAACCATAAAAACCCTAGAAAAGAGCACAGATGGTAATTTCTCTGACATTGGCCATAGAAACACTTGATTTACATATGTCTCCTGGGGCAAGGGAAACAAAAGCAAAAATAAATTATTGGAACTACATCAAAAGAAAAAGCTTCTGCATAGCAAAAGAAACAAGCAACGAAACAAAAAAGCAGCCTACTAAATGGGTAAAGGTATTTGCAAATGACATATCCAATAAGGGGTTAGTATCCAAAATATATAAAGAACTTATATAACTCAACACCAAAAAAAACCCCACAAATAATCCAAATAAAAATGGACAGAAGACACGAAGAGACATTTCTCCAAAGATATCCAGATTGCCAAGAGACACATGAAAAGATGTGCAACATCACTCATCATCAGGGAAATGCAAATCAAAACAACAAGGAGATATCACCTTTTATCTGTCCAAATGGCTAAACTAGAAACACAAGAAACAACAAGTCTTGGCACGGACGTGGAGAAAAAGGAACACTCATGCACCATTGGTGGGAAGGGAAACTGGTGCAGCCACTGTGGAAAACAGTATGGAGGTTCCTTAAAGAGTTAAAAATAGAACTACCCTGTGATCCAGTAATTCCTCTACTGGGTATTTACCCAAAGAAAACAAAAACACTAATTCAAAGGGATACATGAACCACTACGGTTATTGCAGTATTATTTACAATGCCAAATTATAGAAGCAACCCAAGTGTTCATTGACTGATGAATGGATATACAAGGGGTGTGTGTGTGTGTGTGTGTGTGTGTGTGTGTGTATACTTACATATACATAGTATGGAATATTACTCAGCCATATGAAAGAATGAAATCTTACCATTTGCAACAACAGGGATGATCTAGACGGTATAATGCTAAGTGAAATAAGTCAGTCAGAGAAAGACAAATACTATATGAATTCAAAACAAATGAACAAAGAAAACTGGAGACAAAAAAAAACAGATTCTTAACTATAGAGAACAAACAGATGCTTACCAGAGGGGAGGCGGTGGGGGCATGGGTGAAATAGCTGATGGGGATTAAGAGCACACTTCTCAGGTTGAGCACTAAGGAATGTACAGAATCGTTGAATCACTATATAGTAGACCTAAAACTAATACAACACTGTATGTTAACTCTACTGGAAATATACATAAAATAAATAAATAAACTGTTCTATATAGGTCATTTGAAATAGATTAAGAAGGCCTTAATATATTTCCTTAATAGATTAAGGAAAGAGGGCTAGGGAGAACACGACCCAGGGAGAAAGATGGGCCAGCTACCTCAGTGGAGACTAGTGCCAAGAAAGGGCTGGTAAGTCATTGTCATGGAGAGCAATCGCTTACTATTTAAGAACGAGAATGAAAACTATTTTGTTTTGTGTGTCTGATGTGCTGGATCAGGTTGTGGCTAGAAGTTTTTGCCCAAAGCGTTCAGTTAAAGTCTGTACCCTCATGGTTCATATACGAGAAATAAAGCAGGGTGGTGTCCGGTGTGAGGTGATCCACTGTGGGAAAGGAACAGCACATGAGGGAAGGGAGGCACAGAATCGATCAATAATTCGCTGGAAGGACTGGAGGGAAATAGAGCCTTCTACATCACAGCACTGTCCCCATGCCCACGAACCCTCCAAGATAAAGGAGGGAGACACTGGGTTTCCCCCTAAGACAGGCTAGATGCACAGGACGTTTTTATTGATAAGTCTGAAGATACAGTGGCCCCAGCAGGCCATAGAGCTTTGGAATATTGGAAACTCCAGTCCATCCTCAGGGGTGTGCTATGATCTTCTGGTCCTTACGAAAGACTCTCAGCACAGCCCTGCTGCATTTTTATGTCTTCTCTTATACACTCTGAGGAAAGTCATTCACTAAGAATCAGTCCCCTTTACTTGAAAAAAAAAAAAAAAGGATTAGCAATCCTTTTTTTTTTAATCTCTGTTCTTTTTTTTTTTTTTAAGATTTTATTTATTTATTTGACACACAGAGAGAGATTACAAGTAGGCAGAGAGGCAGGCAGAGAGACAGGGAGAGGAGGAAGCAGGCTCCCTGCTGAGCAGAGAGCCCGATGCGGGCCTCCATCCCAGGAGGCTGAGATCATGACCTGAGCCAAAAGCAGAGGCTTTAAACCACTGAGCCACCCAGGCGCCCGAATTAGCAATCCTTTTATCTTTTCATACCTAAGTAAACAGAGAGAAGCAAAAGCATTTGTTCCATCATTTTATTACTTCTCTAGGACAGTCTCTCCCAAGTAGGGTGTGTACTACTTAGAGACTGTATGAAGATTCAATATTGTGTGGAAAGGAAATACTGGAAAAATTATGTGTTGTATAATGTTCCTCATTGTAGTATCAATAGCATGGAAGGAACTAACAAACAAACACATCCTGAGAGCGTGGGCCTACATTTTAATTGTCTGCTTGATGGGATGGAGTTTAGAGACTACTGATGTTTTAAAAGAAAAAAGAAAATGACCATTTATACTAAACGAGAAAGGATCTCAAATGGATTTTCGTGAAGGCAAATTTGTAGATGGTAGAGCAAGATTCTGAATTTATGTGAGCCAAATTACTAATCCATTTAGTTTTAATGGGAAATAATAAGCTGTTCAATTCTGAACGAAAGCAAAGAATTCCCACCTTCCATCTTCTAAACTGAAATGTCAAATTTTTGGACAACCCCAACTTGTTCAAAAATGTAAATTCATTTAAAGAATTATATTATTATTTCTTTATAAGCTTTCAACAGCTTTAAAAATCTTAGAGAAACTAGTTCCAAATGCAGGAAGAAAATATGCAAGAAATTTAAATAATCATTTTCAAGTGGATTGTTTTTGTTATTGTGTTAAAATAAAATTATTACTGGTAAGAAATCTAGCAAGCATATTTAATTGGTGCTTAGTGCAATTTTTTATCAGTTGATATCACAGAAAGACAAACATTGGAACTGCAGTTCCACATGGACACTGACTCGAGTCAGTTTGATATGCTTTTGTATTTTTAATAAACATTTCTTCTGATTACAAAAATACAAGTTATAAATGTTGAAATTATTTTGACAACATTTTTTAATGTGGTAAAACTATCATCAAGTTTTTCAATGTGGCATTTTTTTCTGTGTGTAAAAAAAAATTCAATTATTGTACAAGAAACCAAGCCACATTTAGAAAATACTACTACTATTACCACCAATAAAAATAATTTAACAACAATAAAAATATTAATAGCAGCTAAGACTTATTGAGAGCTAATTATATGTCAGGCTCTGTTTTATGCACTTCTTAAGTATTAATTTAGTGGTCCTGAACCGAGGCTGCCCATTATGCCTGTTAGAATTGCCAAAGAATAGTAACAAAGAAAATGATGCCTGGATTTCACCCCCAGAAGAGACTCTGACCCGATGGACCAGGGCGGTAACCTCAACATTGGTGATTGCAATGTGTGGTCAGCACTGAAAACAAATACATTAACATAATCCTGACAACAACAGTCCTGAGGGGGTTTTGCACTAAGGAAAAAATCTCTGTTTTGCACTAAGGAAAATGAGACTCGATTCACAAGCAGCAGAACTGGTATTTGAACCCAGGTCTGTCTCCAAAACTTAACCTTTTTACCACTAAGCTTGACCCCTCAAAGACCACAAACCACTGACAGTTGAGGGGGTGGTTTCATTCACATGGTATGCATAAAAGATCATTTCTATAATTTCTTTGCAGTTAGGTTGAAAAAAAAAAAAACTTTTGCATAACCACGGCTGAAAAAACAAACAAGATTCTGATCCTGGAATTACTCTGCTTTGCACATGACTGGGAAGCTGACCAAGCCTTAGCCAGTGCTGAAATCAGGGATTTCACTGTTTACTGCTAAGAGCGATCTTCCCAGTTGGCTAACTTAGTGCCCCAGGATCCCTCCTGCAGCCAGCTGTCTCAGGGTTGGCCTGTACTTCTTCCTTACCCTTTATTTACTAAGAAAATTCAAATAAATAATACAGGAACACATGGCAAACAGGAAAAGTTCCTTTTATCGACTGATTTTTCTCCTCCAAGGCAAACAGGCTTGAAAGTTCAGAAGCCACTTGCCAGCAGTTTTCCTTATTGCTCTTCTCACCTACTCTACCTCAAATACAGGCTAATAAAATACTCATTCAATTTAAAAAAAAAAAAAAAAAGCAGGAAGGATGGTGGAGGGTGGAATGAAAAGAAAACCTAACTCCCTGTTACAAGCAGCTTACCTGGCTACCAGTCACGTGAATGACAACCTTGCATAAAGTAACCTGAACCTTAGCAAACCACAGCGTTCTTCCTGCTGGCCAGAGGTGGTCTGGCTCAATGCCAAGGGCAAGTACAAAGGCCAGTAGAATTTAGTTGGCAGAAAAATAGATAGCACTGTATCTATTTAGAGGGGAGAAATAGTATCCTCTGAAATGCAGGGGCCAGAGGGTGTGACCCAGGCAGTTATCAGCTAACATGAAATGTGGAGTGTAAAGTAGGGGGGTTTAAACCAGAGACTTGCAAGGAACGAGGGAGCAGAGGCAGAGTCACCAAGTGGCATCCAGACATTCTACACTCTCTGGGGTCTGTGCCATGTCATGGTACTGTTCAAATAAGGCACCTCCTGGAATGACTTGATCAAAGGGTTTTAGCCAAGACATGGAAGAGCCAAGAGGACATTTATGGAGCACCATTAGCAAGCCTCCATGCTAGGTGCATCTTATGTATCATCTCATGTGACCCCCACAACAATCCCAAAATGGGGGTATTCTTATTGCCCAGCAACAGTTCAGGATTGCTCAAGTACTCAGTAGGTAGAATGGATTTGAAAGGAGGTATGTTTGCTTCTAAAAACTTCCACTCTGTGACACAGTCCCGCTTGACTCACTGTCTCTAGCCTGGCCTTCAGGTTTATTTGGTGCAACCAACATTAGTGACTGCAGCTCTGAGCCACGGGCAGGGGCAGCGAGGAGCCCAAGGCGGAGGCTCCTTTGCAAGCAGGACCTGATCCGTTCCCTGAGACTCTAAAGGTATGTGCAGCCGTTCACTTCTGTAAATTTTTTTGCTCTCTCAGATTCTGCTTCTTGACTTGCTCCTACCATCTCCCCTCACGTCCCCATGCAGAGGACAGAGCCTATCTCTGGGCACTTGCCAACTACTCTCAGAAAATCCCCCCCCCCATCCCGAGAGGCTCCAGTCCACTTGACATAACTGTCCAAAAGTTTTTACTTCTGCTCCAACAGCTGAGGAACAGGTTCATGGGGTCCTTTTGCCTTTTGTCACCCCCTTTCTGTAGCTATTCTCTAGGATGATGTGATTAGCAGGTCAGGGAGAGACCTCCCATTCATTTAGGAAGAATTTGTAGAGAACATATTATGAAAGCAGAAATGTTCTAGGTGCCAGAGACATAGAAATCACTAGAATTCGCTCCTTCCTTCCAGTACCCTAGGGTTCTGTTCACTTGTTACAATGAGCACTGCCTGGAGACAGAGTCCTGAGATTTGGAGCAAGAGCACCTAATTTCCTCATTCATAACTTCCTTCACGGCAGAGCCAGGGCAGGAGCCCAATGTCAGCAGTTTGACTCAGAATTGTTCTCTTTATTCCCATTAATTTGCGCTGTCTTCCAGAGGTTTCTCTTCTGGGAACTTTACTGTGTTTTCCTCCCTCTACCTCTTTTTGGGAGTCATAACGCTTTTCAGAAGATCGGGATGACAGAAAAGGTATGTCAGGGGGAATTCATGCCCGCTCATCAGTGGAAAGGACTGTCTTGTTTGAGCAGCAGGTTGGAGACCCCCCCCCCAAGGAATAAGTAATCAACAGTAAGAGAGGGAGAGACAGAAAGAGGAAGGTGGAGAGAAGGACACAGAGGGGGCAGGGGAGAGAAGAGAAGAAGGGAAGGGGAAAAGGAAGCACAAGGGGGGAGAGAGGGAGATGTTTTTCAGGCAAAGTCCTTAAGCAGGATGATTCTTTCCATTTCCCCTTGATGAAAAACCTGTTTAATACGGCAGTGGGTGTGGCATACTGTCATTTCTTAGCAGCGCTCGAAGTTTCAATGCACCTGTTACTCAAAAACTGAAGTTGCCCTCAGAGCTCCAGAAACAGCAGGAGAGGGGAGAGAGGGAGGAGGTTTATCTTGAAACTTGGCTTTCAAAATGACAGAATCACCTTTGTTCCCTGTTCCCTTCCCATTTTTCACGATTGTTTTAGCAACTTCTGAGTTCCTATACAAAGTTATCAGAAAGAAGGATTTTTTTTCTTTATGACTTATATAGAAACAGTTTCCCCAAAAAGCCTCATCTGTCTCCCCAGCTTCCAATATAAGGCTGGCCAGCCAAGTGAGTAGTTACTCCTCAGGCCAGAATAAAGACAGAGGTTTGCATGAAAAATAATGTTCGGTTACTTATAAATGAGACATAAACACGCAAGAACAGTTTGAGAGCTGTGAATTTTTACAGTTGGTAACAGATTACCTCTAACAACCAGGAAGGAAATATACATGCATTAGAAATCAAAAATTACCCGAATATACCCGCCCAAAGACAAATCAGAAAAAAACACCAAAGTATACAAAATGGAATGGACAGGTATATGAAGGCAGTTTCTGGGAGGATGTGAATTCCTTTTCATGAGATTACTTACCCACACAAGTAGAATTACCCTTTCCTAGGGGAGATCCTTCAGGACAGTTCCAGCGTTCCGGGACTGAGAGACGAGCCAAACTACATTTACAAACTACCGGCAACAGAATGATTAGGAAGAGCAGCATAATCCTGATGGGCTTGAACTTTCAACAGAAAATAACTTGACTTTGCTTGAGCATAGCCCGGGCAGAGTGGGTACGTCTGACCCCAAGCGTGTGTCCCTGGGTCGGCCTGCAGCCCTGGGGCATCTTTCACTCTGCTCCTTTGCTGTAGTCCTCCAGCTTTTCCTCCTTCAACTCAATAATGTGGCCTGCACCCTGTAAGGTACGCTTGGGAAAGATCTCTTTATCTTGGGAAGTCAGTAAGAAATAGCTGACACCCGTCTGACAAATTTCGCAGTTTCACGGCCACTGGCTTCTAGAGGTCTGCCGCTGACTTCGCTGTGACAGGGTGAGTGGCGTAGGCCACAGCGAGAGAGAGGAAAAAAGGAAAGTGATGGAAAGTTCCGACCCACCCTTGATGAGGCTGAAAGAAGAAGTACAGAGATAGGATTCCTCCCCAGACACAGTTTCTCTCTTTGCAAAGTAGAATGACTCCCTTTCCTTTTTAAAGCCCTTTTGGCTCCACCTCCTCTCTCCTTTAGTGACACTTGAGTGAGCCTCTGTTTGCAAATGTGAGTGTGGGCAATTGCTCGCTGCAGGAAAGCGGGGACGGCTGCCAGGGAGCAGATAACTGGCGACTCACCATAAATATTCCAGGCAGAACCAGGGAGAGAGCAATTAGGGGGCTGTGGAGCTGCTCCTGGTGTCTGGGAGGTACCTGCTGGAGAGTGGCTGTTTTAATACCTGGAAGGATGGCAACCAAGTTAAACCGTGCCATACAAATCAGTGGTGAACAACAGTGCCGATAGCTCAGACTTGGGGTAACTGACCATTCACATGAGCCATATTAGAACAAAATGTCAACGCCAGTGCACATTCCTGGAGCTTTATCTTTCTTTCTTTCTCTGTATATTTTATAGCGGAATTTGAAAGATTATTCTTTCCAAATCAAAGGGAAATCCCTGAAGCCAAATGAAGAGATACAGTATGCACAGACACCTTTTCTTTCAGCATGAGCATAATAAAACGTCATGAGGGGCCAGAAGTGCAGGGAAAGGAGTGGGTTGTTATTACAGAGCTGTGTTGGAAAAAATAATCTAATAGTGCAAAATTTGGGAAGCACTGGAAATCCAGCAGAGCTGACTGTTGTCCCTTCGCAGACAACTCAGGTTATCTTTGCACATATCAGGGGTAGAAAATAAAAGCTTGAAGTACCCATTAGCTGTCTCCTTGGTTATTTTGTCAGGAATGCACCCAGAAATAGGCAGCTCGGGTAAAACTTTTACACCAGATTTGATGAACAAGGGAATTTTCTGCCAGTTTACTTCATCCTGGAAAACAAGCTTTCGTTTAAGTTGCCCAGAGGTAGTGTTCCAAGGGCTAGTCAAAATGTAGATAAAGCGATACAACAGTCACAGCAGTGAACACCCATTTGGGCAGAGAATGAGAAGAACTCCAAGCCTTTCACTCATATTTAATTATGTCCTCATCACTCCTCTGATACTGGGTCACTTTCTGAAACGGCTAAAGTCAGAATTTCTCTGATTTTAGCCAGTCTCTGACAGACAGCTCTGATTTCTCACAGGAGAAGCAGACCCTGGCAGGCAGCAGAAGTCACATGGGGGAATATATGGAATATTCCATTGCTTTCTGGACTCACTTGGACTCGAGACTCGGAAGAGTCCTACAAATAACCTGCGCTAAGTTACTAACCTTGTTAAGCTTCCCCTTCAGCAGAATGCATTGTCAGTGTTACAGGGACGAGGATTAGAAGGACAGTCAAGCATCAGGCTAAATTAGCGGAGAGGAGAAGGAAAGATATAAGCACAGATATGAACTAATCTACAACTATATTCTGTTTGGATATGGAATCTCTTGTATTATTTTTGGTCATAAAAAGGCTCGCTTTCCTAATTACATGTCACCTGGGCTAATATGGTCATTAATGTTGAGCATAATAAGCCCCTTAGGAGATGATGGAATCAGCATCGCTATGGTGGACATCAAAACTGAGGACTGATACTCAATCAAGCTCAAGATCAAGCTCAGCTAATCCACAGAAAATCCAGGGTTGCCCAGATAGCAAAATCTTAAGCCAGAGCTACCCATGCAGAAAGGACTTGCAGAGATATTTTATTACTCCATATTCTTACTCCTAGATAAATCGTTCAGATTTATAAAAATTATTTATTAATTTATAAATTATTAGTATTTATTCTCCTGGGCGAATGAATAGGGTCCATATTTTAAAGTTGCCCAGAAATCAGTTTTTTTTTTTTAAGATTTTATTTATTCATTTGACACAGAGAGAGAGATTACAAGTAGGCAGAGAGGCAGGCAGAGAGACAAGGAGAGGAGGAAGCAGGCTCCCTGCTGAGCAGAGATCCTGATGCGGGCCTCGATCCCAGGACGCTGAGATCATGACCTGAGCCGAAAGCAGAGGCTTTAACCCACTGAGCCACCCAGGCGCCCCCAGAAATCAGTTTTATGGGCTAAATACCCATTTTAGTTTCTGGGGTTGAGTCAAATTAACTAATTCATTGATTAATTAAACATCTATGTATGATAGAGCCCTGCACACAAAATAGAAGTCATGGCCCCCTAAGTTCAAGAGCTTGCTTAGGTGGATTAACGACAACAAAAAGTAGTTTATGAGTATGCACTAATGAATGGCCAGTCACCAATGATTCTGGAGGTGTCATGAAAGAAGGGGCAACTGTCGCAAATTGTAGACTGGAGCGTGCAGTGAAGCTTCGTGTGATAAATAGGAAGTCTCAGATCAGCATGGAGAGGAGGAAAGCCAGGCTGACCCATAGGACATGGAACGGGAATGGGTAAAGAAAAATAAATGCTTATTTATTGGGTCCTCAGATCCTGAGGGGACAGAGATGGATGGGAAGAAACCCCGCTGGCTAACCCCGTTAGTAAGAGAACTGGGCATTAATGGCAAGGAGACAGCTCTGAATGTCTTTAAGCATAAGTGAACATCAATAGGAGAAGGAAGGCTATTGGGAGACATGGTTATGTGTGCTAGTCACCATTCTTACTTGGCAGATAGAACTTTCCTATTGAAGCACAAAGCACCTAATTTTTCTGGGTTACAGATTTGCTGTATGCCCAGCTGCTGTTCTTCATCGCCATCACCACACCATCAACAGACTGTTTCCAGTGAGCCAGGCATAGGTGAAGTACATGCTTTATTCACAACACCTCCAATCTTCCCACCACCGTTGCATTCACAAATGAGGACACCAAACAAAGATCAGAAAGGCTGAGAAATTCTCCCAGTATCACACCCATTTGTGGAGGGTATGAACTCTGAAGTCATTATTGCCTCCTTGTTAACAGTGGTTTTGAGAAGAATAAACAGGCTCGGGCATCATCAAAAGAAAGAGCAAAACTTATACTACACACATGCATATGACTAGAGGAACCCAAAGACAAAAAAGGCAGTGTATTTCCATATGAATAACTATTAGCACTTAACAACCACCTGCAGAAGCAAAATACAAGTCATTTCATGGGCTGCTTCTATCACTGACTATCAGATGTATCAGGGTAGTTGCTACAAATCTGACAACACTCTCTTGCTTTTCAAAGAGAAAGTTGTTGACATGTGTCTGGCATTCTTGTGATTCACCTGTGATAGAAATCAAAATGGTCCTCAGGGAAAGAAACTGAGAGGGATGCAGGCACGGGAGTTAACTACACAAGGCAAATTATAATTTATCATGATACGAGTAACAGACGTAAAAGTTTTCTTGAAAAAGAAGGGCAGTTGTGCTCCCTAGTACTTACCCAAATGAGCTGAAAACTTATGTCCACAAAGAAAACCTACACGCAAATATTTATAGAAGCTTTATTCATAATTGCCTAAGGTTGGAAGCGACCAAGATGTCTTTCAAGAGAAGAACAGATAAACTGTGGTATATCCATACAGCTGAATATCATTCAGGAATAAACTGAACCATCAAGCCATTAAAGACCAGAAGGAATCATAAATGCATATGGCTAAGTGAAAGAGGCCAACTTGAAAAGCTACATACTGCATGAATTCAACTCTATAACATTCTAGAAAAGGCAAAACTATGAAGACAGTAAAAAAGATCACTGATGGTCAGGGGTTAGGGTGAGGAGAGGTCAACAAGGGGAGCACAAAAGGTTTTTAGGGCACTAAAACTATTCTGTATGATACAACAACAGTGGATACATGCCATTATACATTTATATATTTATCAAAACCCATACAACGTGCAACAAGAGTGAACTCTAAACTACGGACCTTAGTAAATAACAGTATGCATCAATATTGACTCATCAATTGTAAAAAATATAGAACACCAATGCAAGATATTAATAATAGGGGAAAGTGAGGAAGGGAGGGGGAAGAGGGAATTCTCTGTATTTTCTGCACAGTTTTTCTGTAAGCCTAAATCTGCTTTAATAAATACGGTCTATGTTTTTAAGCAAAGGAAGGGAGTCACTATCCACTATTCACTTAAGCAATGCTATGCTTAACGCCCAGATTAAGTAATGCCATGCTTCTATCAAATGAAATCAGATTTTAAAAAGCACTTGACAAACAAGAGTAAAAGAGGAATCCTGCCCATGCTCCATTTTTCAGCTAAACCCTATCCCGGTCACCCAGAAAGGCTCCTCTGACCAAGAAGAAGAAACAAGAATCCAGAAACTGGACAGATAAAAAAGAGCACAACAATCTATAATATATAATTTATAACTCTATGAAGCAGCAGCAAAATTTAAAATTAAAAGGAAAGCTCATTTCAGACTGCATTGCATTTATTTACATAATCTCAGCCTGTCTGTTTGTTTGCAACCTGAGCAGTTTCTTGGGTGAAATCTGAAACTGACTCTGCACTGGAAGAGCAGGGAGAGAACGAAGAAAGGGGCAGGCCACTCCAGATTAGCGGGTGGCAGTTTTTCAGTTTTTGTTTTACTCCTGAAATACAGAATTTTATCTAGAAACTGTTTAAAATAGGAAAAACAAAAACACCCAAGAAACCCTGTCAGGAAAGACCTGGTGGATGGGGCGCCTGTGTAGCTTTGTCGGTTAAGCATCAGACTCTTGATTTGGGCTCAGGTCATGATCTCAGGGCTGTGGGATTGAACCCTGCTGGGGTTGGGGGAGGTCTCCTGCCCTGGGTGTGGAGCCTACTTAAGGAAGATTCTCTCTCCTGCTCCCTCTGGTCCTCCCTCCACCCTCTCCCTCTCTTATAAATTATATAAAAAAAAAAAAAACAAAGACCAGGTGGAAAGTGAGTTTCTAATAAAATGGAATTTTGGGGCAACAAACGTCCAAAAAGCCACCAAAGAGAAATGGCACCACTGCTTTCCTTGAACAATGGCTAATTACTCACATTTTTTGTCATTGTTAATCCCTGAATCTGGGTTTCCCTCTGAATTCCACAGAGCATGCCCTACACAATTTTATCCTAAAATAACTGCTTTTTACATACATTTTAGGATAAGCTAGGGAGGTGGCAGTTTTCATAAGCAAGGTTACTTACTTAGGGGCTCGTCACAGGAGGCTGCAAGACAAGTGGATCTCTGCAGTCAGAGATCCAGAATCTTAAAAAGTTTATAAAGAAGCCTTACCAGGGTTCAATCACATGGACCCCGCAGAGAGCGTCTCTGAGCAACGCACGGCTCTCTCAACGTTGCACCCTTGAAATGGCTCCGGCTACAGGAACAAGGAGCGGAACGTACCTTCCAAGGCAGGAGAGGAGCTGGGGAGCCGCCCACTGCCTGGTCCATCTGGCGCGTCGACCGGCCTCACGGCCTCCGGGTTACGTCCTCCGACTAGGACGCCTTCACCATTCTCTCGGGCATTTTTAATTTATAAAAATGTTAAGGGCTAGGGAAAGAACCCTGGCTTTTTTTTTTAATCATCCATAATTCACTCTTTCCCCCGACTTTCAATTCCACTGAATCCATAGGAAGCATAGTTCCATGAAGTACAGACTGGGGGCACCTGCGTGGCTCGGCTGGTTGAGCGTCTGCCTTCCGCTCAGGTCCTGATCCCAGACTTGGGGGATCGAGCCCCGCGTTGGACTCCCTGCTCAGTGGGGAGTCTGCTTCTCCCTTAGCTCCTGCCACCTCCTCCCCGCTCCTGTTCTCGCTTCCCTCTCAAATGAATCCTAAAAATATATATGTATATTTTTTAAAGTATAGACTGTTAGAAGGCTGACAGGAGTGCTAGAGATGCTATAAACTTCATGTAATTAAAAGTGCTTGCTTGGGGTGCCTGGATGTCTCAGTCCGTGAAGCCTCTCACTTTGATTTTGGCTCAGGTCATGATCTCAGGGATCTCCGGGTTGTGGGAGTGAGCCCCGCACTGGGCTCCGAGCTTAGCACAGAGTCGGCTTGAGGTTCTCTCCCTCTCCCTTTCCCTGCCACCCCCCTGGCTCCCACCCCCGCTCATGCTCGCTCTCTCCCTCTCTCTCTAAAATAAAAATTATAAAAAACTACTTGCTGGAAACTGATGAAAATGTAAGCCATAGCTTGCAGTTCTTTGTTCTTATAATATTTATAAAACTGTGAAAAAGTTCTCCTTTCCTTTCTTCTACCTCCAAGGATAGAACTTACTTGAGGGAAAATAATCATAGTTTACCACTTAAAATTGGAAGGATGTACAAATTAGATGGTGGAAAATATTTGAGTAAATGATATATTTTTAAAATTTCAGATACCAGAGAAACAAAATAAGTTGCTTTCATTTGGTTTTCCCAGCCTGACCTACAAATGAGATGCATTCATTTTTTTATTTTTATTGAAATAAAATTTACGTAAAGAGAACATATCTTACGTATAAAATCTGATGAATTTTGGTAAATGTATAAGACATATTAATCCAACACAATGACTGAGGTGGAAAATGTTTCTGAAACCACCGAACTGTCCCCTTTGCTCCCTCCAGTCAATCCCACCCACATCCGCAGACACCCATGGTTCTGATGTCTACCATAGGTTAGTTTTGTCTGCTCTCGAACTCGATATGAATGCAATCATACAGTAGGTTCGCTTTTGTATCTGACTTCTTCCGTTCAGTGCATTTTTGACATTCATCCGTCTTGCATGTATTGGTACTTCTTTCTTTTTTACTGTAGGGCGTATTCTTTAGTATGAATATATCACAATTTGTTTATCCACTCTCCTGTTGATGGACATTTGGATTGTTTTTAGGTTTGGCTCAATGAATGTTTTTACTTCTGTTAATACCTAATTGCTGGTTCATAGGTTAAGTATATGTTTAACTTCATAAGAAGCTGCCAAACATTTTTCCGAAAAGGCTACTCCATTTTATACTCTCAGCAGTAATGCGTGTCAGTTCTGGTTGTCTCACATATCACCCACATCTGGTATTATCCATCTCTTAAATTTTAAATATTTTAATAAGCGTGACTTAATATTACATTGCAATTTTAATATACCTTTCCCTGATGGATAATGGTGTTGACCATTTTTTTCATATATTAATTGATCATGCCTCTTTTGTGAGCTATGTATTCATATCTTTTGCCCACTTTATTGGGTTTTTTCATTTTTTTGTTTTATTGATTTATAGTTCTTTGTATATATTCTGGATATAAACTCATATCTGTGTATTATGATATTTTCTCCCAGTCTGTGGCTTGTCCATTCATTTTCTTAATAGTTTCATGGATGAACAAAAGATTTTAATTCTGATAGAGTCCAAGTTATTAATTTTTTCTTCTTACATTTTTTGTATGTGTTCTCTCTAATACGTCGTCACCTATTCCAGGCTTAATATATTCCCCTGTTTTTTTCTAGACACTTTTAGAGTTTTAGCATTTATGCTGGGGTTTGTGATTCATCTTTGTTCATTTTTATATATTATGTGAGATTAGAGTAGAAGTTTATTTTTCTCCATATTTTTATATATTCACTGAATAGGTAGTTCAATTTTGGAAGAACTGATATCCTAACAATATTAAGTCTTCCAATCTATGAACATTATATATTTCTCCATTCATTTTAAGTCTTCTTTAATTTCTCTCATCAATATTTTTCCCTTTTCAGTGTAGAACTTTATATATCTTTGTTAAATTTATTTGCCTTTTATGTTTTTGAATGTTTCTGTAAATGAATAGTTTTTCAATTTTATTTTCCACTTGTTTGTGGTTCTTTTCTAGAAATAAAATTGAGTTTTATATATTGACTTTGTATCCCACAACTGTGCTAAATAATTCATTATATAAGGAGCTGTTTCATTGAGTCCAAAGCCTAATGTTTCACCCACAATGCCACAAGTAAAATTAAAAATAAAATTAAAAGTCATGTTTTTTTCTCAAATATCAGCTACCTTTGCTTGCCATCAGTCAGTAGCCACCATCAGGAAAAAGATTGGAAAAGAAAACCTCTACCTGGCCCTATGAAAAGTAAATATCGATTCCATTTTATGGAAGGTAAATCTGTGGTTGGAGAAGTTCAGGATCTTGCCCAAAGTCTCAGAGCTATTGAATAATGGAGATGCTCTGAAGTGATTGAGACATACACCCCTAGTCTGTCTGACTCTAGAACTTGTGCATAAACCTCTAGTCTCTAGGGCTTCTTTTATTTTGCTAATACAGCTAAGATAGGCACCCATCGCCCCCATCCTCCATGCCAGCTCCCAAGACGAGGGCACCAACAGGAAAATACGGGTTACCGTATCCATCCTTCTGTTCCTTTTTGCCAACTTCTTGGTGTCTCCCCTGCATTGAGAATTCCACCTGATAAGGTCCGTCAGGCTGCTGGTTGTGTTGTTTGAGAAACGAAGTCTTCTTTTTCAGTGATCCATAAAGATGTGCCCGGAGATAGTAAGAAAAAAGAGGCAGCCATTACATTAAATAAACAGATATCCTGATTATCAAGGAAGTTTAATTCAGTACTCAAGACAGGGAAGTTGAATGAGAATGTAAGAAAACAACCCGAAGAATGAATGCAGGCATTTGTGGAATAACAACTAAATGGTGTTATTCCAAACTCTACACAAAGACTTTACGTATATTAGGGAAAGAAGAGAGGAAGGGATTTAGCCACTTTTGCTGAGACCAAGACATCCTGGGGCAGTTGTTAAAACACTGAATCTCAGGTCCTGTGATCATTCGCCTGAATTAAATTTGTGCCATGGAAAGGATTCATTCTCTCATAGGTCACCTGTGGCTCCAGTTTCCCTGGATGCATTCATGTATTCATTTTAGCCCTTTCATTAAATGTATCTGCTAAACCAAGAATAACAAAATTATACAACTATGGCATTGTACAGATAGAACTGCTTGTGCCTGGTTTTTTTTAAACTATGCATCAGAATCTGACTGTCTGATTTTCTTAAAAGGAAAATTACCTTGTTTCCAGGGAGTTGGGGAACTAGCTGTGATCTTCATTCTTAATCCTCTCAAGTAAAGGAGACTATAAAATAAAATTGAGCTCACTATGCATATTTACAAGTAAAGGCTCGGTCCTCCTAATGTGTATGCTGAAGAAGAAAAAAGCATTGAGATTATCTTCTCTGGGCATCAGGCCACAGTTTTTCCAAAATATAACTTCCAGAAGGGATCCACTTTAGAGTTATAACCAAAATGAACAGAACCGAGGTTTGTGACTGCCTGGCCCATTCACAGTATGGCAGACTTTGGCATGATTCCTGTGTTATATTCTTATTCTATGTATTAGGAAATGATATGTTTTGTTTCTCACTAGTTGATAAGTGGTTAGTTTAATATAGCACATATGTTGATCTTGTATCAAAATAAATCTGACCTTTAAAAGCCAACTTGCATTTGGTACAACCTTTTAGCAAGCAAATTTGGCAACACATTTCAGAGCCATAAAAATATTCATAGGCGTTGACCATGTAATCTTACTCTTGGCAATTTCTCACTAAAGGAATAATCTCTCTACTAAAAAAAGAAGTTATAATCATACAAAAAGGTATTGTGATGTTATTCATGGTAGCAAAAATTAGAAAGAGTTTTCATTTACAATAACAGAAATAGTTAAGAAATTATTATGAGAATATGACATACTCATTAAAAGGGACATGTTTACTACAATATTAATAGAAAAATATACAAACTCTTACCTGTCCTACAATTATAGTATTTATTATGTTTGTAAAACAGATAAGAGACAGAAAAATTGATAATAATTTCTTTGAATAGGCATGAGATTATGGGTTTTCCCTCGTTTTTGTTAAGATTTGGTTTTTAAAGTTGTAATTTTATTATATTTATTTTTTTTTGCCCAAAACCAAAACTTTATTGAAACACCAACACCAAAATAGATCACTGTTGTATACCTTACAAAATTAAATTATCTTAGAGTAATCAAATTACTGAACTGATAAGGCTTTCTACAATATAACATTCAAGAGGTAGTGTGGATCATTAGTGCTGCTTTCTTCTAAATGAACACCCTTCTATGAGTCTGCCCTTTCCTCCTGTTGGCTGGCACAACACTGTTGAACAGGCTACACAAAGAACCACTATCTGAGCATGGCTGAAAACTGTGGTAATCTTGCAGCAACCTGGACATCTTACCCCCATAAAATAGGAATCTGGGCTTTGAACTAGCCGTTTCTTTTTGTTTTTTCCTTTTCCTCTTCCAAGGGTGGTGTAATACATCTGTAGCCAAAGGGATGTTGATACTTCCACAATCCAAGCCAGTCCCAATCTCTAAGGCCTAAAGTTGTCCTTTCAAAGGAGACTTAGTAAGATATCCACTGACCTTCGGATGAAGAGCATTACATTCAGTTCTCTTATGAAGACCCTGCCCTCAGGCGTGCTGCCTCTAATAGTACTCCTTTGGACTGCCTTGTTTATTAAAAGGAAAATGTAGAATGTAATTCCCTTAGAATGTTACCTTGCCTCTGACAAAGCCACACTTTACTCAAAATTCCATCGGAATTCAAGACCTCAGAGGTAAGGATTCTGTATCAGCCTCAGTAGTTCATATCAGGAGCATTCAGGAGTACAAAACAGTAATTCTATTTAGAAACTGGGACATAAGATAAAATGATTCTCCAAAGGATGCTTGGTTCAACATTTCAAATCTCTATCTTGTCCATTGTTAGCAAATTAATTTTTATCTAACATATCACATGTTTCCAGCATAGGAGGAGAAACATAAGAAGCCTTGACAGGATGGTTTTTCCCTGAAAATTACTAATTCGATGTTTACTTGACATAATTCTTGAAATTAGGCATGTGTGGGTGGAAACATGCACTTAGTACTGTTTTACGTTAATTTCATAGTTCTACCTTCCTTAATTAGTTTATTTTCAGTACACATTTTTTAAAGATTTTATTTTTTTATTTGACAGAGAGAGAGATCACAAGTAGGCAGAGCAGCAGGCAGAGGGAGAGGGAGAAGTAGGCTCCCTGCTGAGCAGAGAGCCCGATGCAGGGCTCAATCCCAGGACCCTGAGATCATGACCTGAGCTGAAGGCAGAGGCTTAACCCACTGAGCCACCCAGGCGCCCTTCAGTCCATTTTTTATGCATACATACAGATTTACTAAAGCATTTCCTTTAAAATTCCTTTTGAGAATATTTGGAGTTGGCCCACCACTGTGTCTCTTCAAGATGAGACTTTTCCATCACTTCCTATCAAGCTTGTCTTCTTAATAGTGTTAAACATTTCTCTCTACTCAAATAAGTGTTAAACTAGTAATGTAATACAATTATGGAGCTTTAAGACAAATTTCCATGTGGAATGTTTTATGTGTAGCGAATATTAGATACATAATAATCTTTATCCACATCTGAGTCTTCAACAAGAACCGTTGGTCTCATGATTCACCATTCTTTGAGAAAAAAATCAGTGCCTAGAATAGAAAATATAGCCCCCAGGAAGGTAGTCAAATCTGGATTATATTGGCCTAGGGATTAAAAGACAAAGGTAGAAATTGTGTATAAATTGAAGACTTTTACATTTATGGGGAAAACCATAATTTTTTTATCATTTTTTAATATATCAGTGATAAGCCATATATGAAATTATAAGGTCTTCTGGATTTGAAAAATATTAAAATAGGCTTGGCATTTATCTGAAAGAATTGGTGTAGTTTGAATCAGTCTTGCAGCACCACAGGAATCATGTTCTACTTCTGAAACGAAAAAACTTCTTCACTCTAAGGAAAAGATCAACCACATTAATTAACTGATGACCACATAACTAAGAAAGCTGATGCTGGGTATAATTCTTGGATATTATAAATTTCCCATTTCCTCTATGACTTTCTAAAATGTTTATTCCTTGGTGACTGGTTTTTTTTTTTTAAGTTTTTATTTAAATTCCACTTAGTCAACATGCAGTGTATGTTGTATATTAGTTTCAGATGTACAATTTAGTGATTCAACCCAGTGCTCATCACAAGTGCCCTCCCTTAATCCCCATCACCTATTTAACCCATTCCCACACCCACCTCCCCTCTGGTAGCCATCATTTAGCTCTCCATAGTTAAGAGTCTGTTTCTTGATCTGCCTCTCTCTTTTTTTCCCCCTCTGCTTTTATTTGTTTTGTTTCTTAAATTCCACATGAAGGAGGGGCACCTAGGTGGCTCATTAGATTAAATGTCTGACTCTTGGTTTCAGCTAAGGTCGTGATCTCAGGGTCCAGAGATGAAGCCCCCTTTGGGTTCTGTGACCAGTGTGGAATCTGCTACAGATTCTCTCCCTTGCCCTTTGCCCCTCCCCCACCCCCCTGTGCACTCTTTCTTTCTCTCTCTCACTCTCTCAAAATAAATAAAATCTAAAAAAAAAATGCACATGAGTGAAATCACGTGGTATTTGTCTTTCTCTGACTTAATTTGACTTAGCATTATTACCTTCGAGCTCCACCCACATCATTGCAAATGGCAAGATTTCATTCTTTTTTATGGCTGAGTAATGCTCTGTTATATATATAATATATAAACATACATATGTATACATGCACACATCTACCACATACAGTATTTTATGGCTGAGTAATATTCCATTTTATATATATATATATATGCACGTATGTATATACCACATCTTTATCTATTCATCAGTTGATAGACAATTTGGCTACTGTAGATAATGCTGCTATAAACACTGGGGTGCATATATCCCTTTGAATTAGTGTTTTTATATTCTTTGGGTAAATACCTTGTAGTGCAATTGGCTGGATCATAGGGTAGATCTGTTTTTAACTTTTCGAGGAAACTCCACAAGGTCTTCCACCGTGGCTGCACCAGTTTTCATTCCCACCAACAGTGTAAGAAGGTTCCCCTTTCTCCATATCCTCATCAACACCTGCTGTTTCTTGTGTTGTTGATTTTAGCCATCCTGATAGGTTTGAGATGATATCTCATTGTAGTTTTGATGTGTTTTTCTCTGATGGTGAATGAAGCTGAGCATCTTTTCATATGGATGACTGGCTTATTTTTATTTAAAGTTAATTATCTCAGAGGGAACCACTCCAAAGTACTCCTTGCTCAGTACCAGATTGCTAGGTCACGTGACCAAACACACATCTTGTCAATAAAGAGACAGTGCCTGGCACAGAGCAGACACTCGTGGCTCTTTGTCAAGTGAAGAAATGAATGACTAGCAAGGGAAAAGTAAAAAAGAAGCAGAGGAAAACATCTTGCGGTATGCATGCATGCATTTGTGCATATATTCATACACACATGCAAGCATGGAGACTCAAAAATCTACCCATAGGCAAATAGTTTTCCCAAAACCCAATAACAGAAAAATCCTCTATGAAAGTGATAGTTATATAAAGTGCCTTTCCCCCACAGAAGTCGTCCCCCAAATATGGCATCAACTGTAGGTAAAATCCCACCTCATCATTTGGAAAATTCTGAGGAATACTAAAGGGGAATGTAGATGCACCACTTCTACCCGAGGAGGAACTGAGGCCACCGGGAAGGTGAACCTGAGCACCCATATGAGAAGCCCTGTGACCCCACACAACCTCCCAGCTGCCTAGGGAACAAAGCCAATGTGTGGCTCTCAACCTCAAATGCCATGAGGAGAGAGAATCTAGCGTGTGGCATTTGAGCCCCATAGCCAGAGACACACCCTGTTTTCTACCACAGCTGTCCATGCTGTTCTTGGATGGGGACAAGGAGGAGGCCAACTGAGAGCAAAGTCAGAGGGCACAGGAGTGAATTTGGTGCTTGGACTCATTTAATATTTAAACAAATTGATCTTTGCCAGACTTAGTTTATTTTAAACCAGAACTTTGTTTGATGGCTCTGTTTCTTTATTTTTTCCAGCATGTCACACTGCTTGGAGCAATTCACACTTACTGACTCTGTACTTAACATTCACCTGGAAGTTACTGGTAAAATCAAGAAATAAATCAAGAGAGAACACCAAGCTCACCGAAACCTAATAGCTTGCCTTTTACTTAATCTGCTGTAAACATGCTATTTGTTTTAAAATGAATAGAGGAAAAATTTCAGTATCTTAGCCGTCTATTTCACATGCTTTTTTAATGTTTCTGAACACCCAGTTAATCACATTCCTGAGGAGGGTGACATTTCTGGAGCACGGAAAGAATGGTATTCACAGATATTTCTCCAATCACATTTACTACCTCCTGCCAAGAATGGCCAGTTGATTGCTCAAGGGAATGTATCTCACCTAAAACCCCTTGGCTTGTATGCATTTGTTCTATACTGATCATGTTCAGTCAAATTTTATTGGGCATTCAGCAACTCTTTTTTTTTTTTTTTAGATTTACTTATTTATTTATTTTAGAGACAGAAAGCACACAGGGTGGGGGGGGCAGAGGGAGAGAGAGTCTCAACAAACTCCTCGCCAAGAGCAGGGCCCAAGGCGGGGCTCGATCTCACCACCCCGGGGATCACAACCAAGAGTCAGGTTCTCAGCTGACTGCATCACCCAGGTGCCCTCTAGTCCAGCAACTCTTACCTGAGTTCTGTTCTCCTCCTAGTCTGAGTAATTCAGCTGCACTAACATGAGGAAACCTGGGGACCAAGAATGGCTCTGACTTTGGACAAAATACTCATCCTTCTGGGTTCTGGTTTCCTTCTCTGAATTAAGAGGGCTATACCAGATGGCTTCTAAGGTATCTTTTGACTCAAAGATAGTATGTGCTATGATTGGTAGTAAATTCCTAATTCTAGTTCGTTGTTCATCTCCTGAAAGAAATAAGTCACAGCATTTTATAAGGAATCATGGAAAGCCAACTCCAATATCCTTTGTCAGCAAAATAGAGAAAATGAGGCCCCGAGACAAAAGCTATCTTAGTTAGTGGCAGAACAGACCAAGACCCGAATCTCTTGAGGTGGTGTTAGGTACATCTATGACAGGCTGTCAAGCACACTCGTCAAATCTCCTACTGGAAATGGAAGTCTGACATCAACTAAGAAATGGAGAAGCCAGATGCCCCCTTCTCTCTGTTCTCATTGCTCTTTGCTAATATTTCTTCTACCACTCACCACATTGCATTGTAATTAGTTGAGTGCAGGTTTGAACATACACATAGAATCAAGCATGCTCAACCCCATAGGCACTTATGCACACTTAGATTGTGAACTCTTAGAGGACTTTGTCCACTCCAAAATGTTTTACATGTGGTAGACACCCCATAAAGATTTGCTGGATGTCACCCATGAAATGCTTCTAGGAGAATGTGTGAAAAAGCGGGGGTACCAACAATTTACTCTTCCTCTACTCCCATTCTCCTCCCCTTTTAGATTTTGCTCCGATAGCCATAAACACAAACCATTGCTACATACATGAAGATAACAGTGACAGCCCTATTACTGGAGGCACAGTCATCTCAGCCTACAGGACACCTTGGTGAGGATGGATTAGTAAATACGGTTTGGGCTTAGACCAAAATGAGGCTTCGTGCTTTCTCCCTTCTTCCTCGGGAGCCACTGGGATGAAGAACTAGACGGACAAAAAGACTAAGAGAATGGAGGATGCCAAACTGCCTTGACAGCCACCCCACCAAGCACAGAGCAGACAAGTGGGTCTGCCTCCTTCCTAGTCTGGGTGTGCACATCACACAAGACCAGACACCATGGAAACATCTGGTCCTGACTCACCCATGAGGCAGGCAATGCAGGAGGTGAGGGAGGCTGCTCCCTGCAACTAGGACCCAACTGACACTTGACTTTCACATTAACAGCCACCCTTTGAAAAAAGAGGCTTGAAGAAGGGGGGGGGTGCAAAAGAGGAAAAGTACCAAAAGGGCTAATGGTAATACCTCTTTACGTGAAAATATCAAGTTAGAAAAACAAAATTCCAGGGCACCTGGGTGGCTCAGTGGATTAAAGCCTCTGCCTTCCGATCAGGTCATGATCTTGGGGTCCTGGGATCCAGCCCCACATCAGGCTCTCTGCTCAGCAGGGAGTCTGCTTCTCCCTCTCCCTCTGCCCCTCTCCACAATTCGTGTTCTCTCTCACTCTCTCTCAAACAAATAAGTAAATAAAATCTTTATAAAAAAAAGAAAGAAAAAATTTCTCCCCTTGAGAATGAAACAATTATTTAAATTATGAAGAGTTTAAATCAAATAAATATAAAATCCATTTTTTAAAAGAATACTACTTAAATGTTTGGTTTTACAGAATAAAAGTTATCGAGAGTACTTGGGTAATTTAAGTGAGCCCATTATAAATGTTTAAAGGGTGCCTGGGTGGCTCAGTGGGTTAAGCCTCTGCCTTTGACTCGGGTCATGATCTCAGGATCCTGGGATTGAGTCCCACATCGAGCTCTCTGCTCAGCAGGGAACCTGCTTCTCCCTACTCTCTCTGCCTGCTGCTCTGCCTACTTGAGATCTCTCTCTCTCTCTCTGTCAAATAAATAAAATCTTTAGAAATAAATAAATAAATGTTTAAATACATATTTTCCTTTATAGAAGTAATATGTGATTATGCCAGAAAACTTGGAAAATATTAAAACACAGCAAGAGGGAAAAATTAATTGCTCGTAGTTCCAAATGTCTGGAGGCAACAACTAATAGCAAATGTATTTCTTTCTGCATATTTTTTAGACTCGTGGTCATATCATATAAATGTAAATTTTAATTTAAAAAATAAAAGTGTTTAATTTTTTCTGATGATAAAAGTAATATGCATTCATCGTAAAAAAAATTCTTGACAGACACAAAAAAATCCTCTAAAATCCAAAATTTGTAGGTTATTTTACTTTATATTAAAAGGAAAATGAAACATGAACACATCTGAGCCTAAGTTGTACTTTACAAAGCTCTTATAGAAGCGCCTGATTTTGAATCTTCGAAGAAATCACAGTAAAAAGTTATACTTCTAAGGTAAGCCTCTATAGTTATTATTTTAAGGTAAATTCACATACTTCTAAGGTAAATGCTAAGGTCAATTTGCTATCTCACAGGAAATTATTCTGAAAACTTTTCAGACACATCACTTCTTCAAATCTCTTAAATCCATTGTCAACACAATGCATCCAGAAGGAGGTAAAGATTATATCCAACTCAATGCCAACCAAGGTCCTAATGGTGTCTCTGGGCTCTAATCAACTAAGATTTGAGCCCAGAGATGGGAGGGTTTTAGAACTAAAATTTAGAGACACAACTTTATGTGAATCATAGCTAAGTTTTTAGCAAATAATATCAGGTAGACATCACTGAGAAGCTCTAATGTGGTGGTCTGAAACTCCGCTGTATGTTATATAATCACCTGGGCAGATTTTAAAATCCAGATAAGTAGGCCCAGACCAATGAAATCAGAATGTTTGGGGCCTGGCATCAGGATTTTAAAAAAACAGGTGATTCCAAAGTACATTCAAGGCTGAGGATTTTGCTTTAGGGAGAAAACATTGCACCTTTACCCCCAATACTGCTTAGAATGCATAGAATGTCTTTCACCTAGATGGCCATGCACTTGTCCCACAATGTAGATTAGAACTAACCAGAAACAAGGCATATTTTTTGTTTTCCAATTATGTTATTTAAAAAATTTTTTCATTATAAATATATTTGAAACATACATAGTCTGATCCTTCCATTGTAAAGTTACAAAAAATATTTTTAAATTTATAAAACTAAGTTTATTTTAAGACACCAAAAAATTAATTCACCAAAATTTTGGATTATATCTGCTATCTACTTCACATCATGCATAAATTAAAATTGCATGTAAATTTAAAACTTCATAGTAAAATACAGCTATAAAAAGTTCAAGAGAACATTTGGAAAATATATATGCAATTTGAGGACAAGGAGGACTTTTTAAGTACAGTAATAAGGCCAGAAACCATTAAGAGTGAATATGAATCAATTTAACTACACAGCAATGTAAAACTTTTCTATGCAAAACACTATAAAGCTAGGGCGCCTGGGTGGCTCAGTGGATTAAAGCCTCTGCCTTCGGCTCAGGTCATGATCCCAGGGTCCTGGGATCAAGGCCCACATCGGGCTCTCTGCTCAGCAGGGATCCTGCTTCCTCCTCTCTCCTCTCTCTCTGCCTGCCTCTCTGCCTACTTGTAATCTCCCTCTCTGTGTCAAATAAATAAATAAAATCTTTAAAAAAAAAAAAACACTATAAAGCTAAACAGCATATGAAAAGCAAGGGAAGGATATTTGCAAAATGTATAGCAGATGTATAGCTAATATCCTTAATATTTAAATATTCTTACAAATTTAAACGGTAAAGATCAACCCAATAGGAAAATGTCAAAAAATAAGCTATTTACAAAAGAATAAGCAACCAAAATATAAGAGCAGATAGGTGTTCAATCTCAGCAAGAAAAATTTAGTTCAAATTGAAATAATAAATGTTTGGCTACTTATTGGACTACAAGGAGGTCTTGATTTTCTTGGTGGGGAAATAACTCCAAAATATCCTTTATCCAAATTCACCAGTTGTTAACATTCTGCCACATTTGTGTCATCAGTAGCTTGCTCTTTCCAAGTATATATTGAAGAATAGGTTGCATGCATCATAATATATCATGTCCCTTTACTCCTCAATTTGACATGTGCATCTCTTAAAATAGAGATTAAAATGAAACGTGAACACATCTATGCCAGAGTTTTGCTTTACAAAGCTCTTCTAGAAGTCCCTGATTTTGAATCTTCGAAGAAATCATAGTAGAAAGTTATACTTCTAAGGTAAGCCTCTATATTATTTTAAGATAAGTTCATATACTTCTAAGGTAAATAAAAATAAAATATATTTTATTATCCTTTGTTAGAATTTTTCTGCCATCGAGCAAAAAGTTAACAATTTAGCTCATACTTGTTAAATATAAGTGGATATCAGGGCCATAAAACTATCCAAAAGAATCCTTGATCATCATGAAATACCTATTAAACAATCCTGTATGATACCTAGCAAATTGACAGATGTGGTCGCTTCCTTCTGAGAGTTTGGCCTCTGAAACATGACGACAGTTGATACATTTGTAGCCATGCATCAAGGACTCTATTTGAATTCCAAGAGAGTACTAGAGGGCCAGTTTATCAAGGAGCAAACTGCCACCCATGCACATAAGCACGCACACACTAGATGCACACACATATTCAAAGAAGCCAAGAAGCTGGGACACACCCTTTGAGCAATGCTTTGAAAACTAAAACACCAGGTGTCCAATTTTACAAATGTGCAAATTGCTAAAGTGAAATAAGATTCTGCTAAGGGTAAAAGGATATCAGGATTGGCAAGAGTGTATGAGGAGGTGGGGGAAGGAGTCCTGAGGAAAGAGAATTCAATGAATGTTGAGTTTGTAAGTCTTTTCCTGGGCTAAGGAAACTACTCCATTTGTCCAGAAGAAACGGAATCAGCTGCTGTGTTTGGGCATTGGCTATAGATACAGTGTGTTGGGACATATGGCACAGATCATGTTTAAACAAATACCAAAAATGCCTGCCTAAAGTGGTTGTATTCTAATAATACATTTGCACCATTGAATTCTATCGAAGGATGCACCTTAGTTGCATTAATATCAAAAACAATTTTCAATTTTTCACTACTTCTTAAACGTTAGTCTTCCCCAACAAGGAATCTGATTTAACCACTTACATTCATTGAAGTTCTGTTCTTTCTTCCAGTACATGTTGAATAAGTGAAAAATGATTATAATCATAACCTCTGCCAACCTGAACAAAAATAGTTTCATTCCAGATTTCTATCTATAATTCAGAGACTGGGCTTTAGCAAGGTTTTCATTTCCTACCTTCATTCTGATCTTTGTTCCACTATCCTGCATGGTTTTTTATTTTTCTTACTTTGAAACAACCTCGAACTCATAAAAAAGTTACAATATATCCAATATATCCTTTATCCAGATTTGCCAGTTGGTGACATTTTGCCACATTTGCGCTATCGACCTCTTGCTCTTCCAAAATATATATGAAGTATGGGTTGCATACATCATGATGCATCATGCCCCTTAACTCCTCAGCATTGCATGTGCATCTCTTAAGAACATGAGTTTTGGCTTTATTCCCTTACATAACTTCAGTACAGCTGTTAAATTCAAAATATTTAACATTGACATAACACTTTTACCTAATCAAGCATCCTTATCCCAGTTTCACCAGGTATGCCCTTTACATTTTTTCTTTCTTCAAAGAGTCCAGGGTCCAATCCAGGATAACATATTGCATTTAGTTGTTATTTAGTCTTTAATCTCCATTAAGCTGGAGAAATTTGTCAGTCTTTCTTTATCTTCAGGAAATCATATGTCAAGGCAGGTTATGTCTGTTGTCCCCTTACCAGTGACATTAATTTTCTTTACCCAATGGTTGGTTCTGCTTATCCACTATATAGTTATTATTTTTCCCGTTGCAATAATGAGCAGTCTGTGGGGAGACATTGGAAAACCATGCAAATATCCCGATCCTCAAACTTTTCTCCCTAGATTTGTCATTCATGGGTGATTCTTGCTCAAACTAATCTTCAGTCTGATGATAACAAAATGGTGATTTTCCAGCTCCTGATTTATCAGTCAGCTTTCTGCTGTATGGAAGAGCTCGGACTTCTCATCTATGTATATATGTATGTATGTATGTATGTATGTATGTATGTATGTATGTATCTATCTATCTATCTATCTATCTATCTACTTCCCTATCTACCTACCTACCTGTATGTTATGTACCATCCATGGATTGACTCATGGATTTCTATTTTACTTAGTGGGTTATAATACATTACCATCGTTACTTATTTTTATGCTCAAATTGTCCCAGATTTAGCCAGGAGAAGAACCTGCAAAGTGGTTTCGGGGGGGGGGGTCTTTTGACACTACCCATTTTTTGAGAACTTCTTTATATTCTGACACAATAAGATGCTTCTGGTTCAACTCTTACCTTCCTTACCACAGTCTTGAAATTAGCTATTTCTCCAAGGAATGTTCCTTTCGATGGAGAATGGTATTTAGAAGGCATGATTTAGTATTAGGTATATTGATTACTATTAGAGTGTAATTACTTACAGCTGGTTCAAAAGGTAGAGAGCTAAAAGAGGCAAACATGCAGATGGATGGATGGACGGATGGATGGATAGATAAATGATGATAGATGATAGATAGATAGATAGATAGATAGATAGATAGATAGATAGATAGATAGATAGATAGATGATAGATAGATAGACAGGGATATGAAATAAGTTCATACCTTCGATTCCAAATTTCAATCCTCCCCGCGAGGTTTTTCCTTTCCTTTCTTTCCCCCATATTTGTATCTCCCTGTGCTATAAAAATCCTGGCTTCCAAGAATATCAACCCATTCACTCATCTCTTATTCCTACAATACATAGGAAATAGTTCTAGAATTGTTACACTAACAATATTCCAAAAAAAAATACCAAAAGAAGGAGTTCAAGATTTATTTGTTGGTCATTTTCACCCCTTAGACCAAGATTATAAGGACTATATTCAAAGGTTACTTGGGAAAAACTCCCACTTCTAATAAGATAGAATAGATATCCTTTTTTTATTCCTTCTATTCAATGCAACTAAAAAAACGTGGACTTTATACTTAAACAGAAGATCTGAAAGGTAGAGAGAAGGCAGACTAGCCAGGTACCTCAAGACCGAAGGGTCAACATGATGATGAGTTCCCTGGCTTTTCTTTTTGCCTTCTTGCCACACGTAGAGCTGAAGAAGCTGTCAATCCGGAAATGCTAACAAGCATAGACAAAAACAGCAAAAGGCTGCTTTCTGTAGCCAAAAGATTACGAAAGGACAGCCTAGCAAGACAGGAAACTTTTGGATAATAACCACTCAACTCCAGTCAAATACCACAGAAAAAACTGGGGCCCCATTTTCACCCCATCTTTACTACCAGCAAAGGCCAAGTGAGGAGCCTAGATTTTCATCCTTGCCAGGCTATAATGAGGCATCCTAGCCTCCCCCAACTATAGCTGTGTGTGAATCTATAATTATCTCAAAATCAAAATTTTAATTTAAAACAAAAATGATGGGCACCTGGGTGGCTCAGTCGTTAGGCGTCTGCCTTTGGCTCAGGTCATGATCCCAAGGTCCTGGGATCGAGCCCCACATCGGGCTCCCTGCTCAGCGGGAAGCCTGCTTCTCCCTCTCCCACTCCCCCTGCTTGTGTTCCCTCTCTCGCTGTGTCTCTCGCTGTGTCAAATAAATAAAAATCTTTAAAAAAATTAAAAAATTATTTAAATTAATTTTTCCTCCCTCCCTTCAATGTGGACAGGTTATGAGTTGGAAATACAGTTGGAGTTCATTTGTTTTTGTTTGCATTTAGTTTACTTTCTTCTTTTCCCATACTTGAGGTTTCAATTTTAATTTTTGAATACATAGAACATTAATATGCTTTCAAAAGGAAAAACTTTTCAAAAAGGTATACTCAGAGAAGTCTACTCTCTCCCCTATTCTTCCCACCCTAAGTCACCCCTTCCTCACCCCCTTATTCTCCATACACGTCGTTAGTAGGCAATCTATTTCATTACTTTCTTATTACTTGTTTCTTTTGAAAGAACAAGCAGATATATGTGTATATTTTATTATTTCCCTTTTTTTTCTTTTCTTTTTTTTTAAGATTTTATTTATTTATTTGACAGGAGAGAGAGTTCACAAGTAGGCAGAGAGGCAGGCAGAGGGAGAGGAGGAAGCAAGCTCCCCGCTGAGCAGATGGCCCGATGTGGGCCTCGATCCCAGGACCCTGAGATCATGACCTGAGCCAAAGGCAGAGGCTTTAACCCACTGAGCCACCCAGGCGCCCCTATTTCCCTTTTTTTCTAAGTAGTAAGTGTCTATCTCCAGAAAAACAAAGGGTTTGTTGGTATTTTTATTGGGACATTGAATTTATAAATTAACTTCGAGATAATATATCCTGATGGCATTGAAATATCCTAATCAGGAATACGGAATTTCTTCCGCTTTGTTCAAATTTGTTTTTATATTTTTCAGGTATGATTTTTTCCTTAAGTGAATTTTAAATATTCCACATTTCATTTTTTTCTATTTTGTTTATTTGTTCATTTGTTTGTTTGTTTTGCTATTGTAAACAGGGTTTTCTTTTCCATACTATCTTCTACTGGTTATTATTTATATATACAAAAGTTATTAAATTTGATGTTGACTTTACATACTGCCACTTTGCTCAATTCTTTTGGGTTTCTTTTTTTAATTGTTTTTATCACTAATTCTTCAGATTTTCCAGCATTACTGTCACATCATCTGCAAATACAGTAATTTTACTTCTTTTGTTTTCTAATTGTTGTATCTCTAATTGTTTTCTCTTGTCTAATTGAGTTGGTTAATACCTAAAGTACTATGTTAAATAATAGTGGAGGTAGTGGGCATTCTTGCTGTGTTCCTGCTCTTTTCCTTTTTTTAAAGATTTTATTTATTTATTTGATAGAGAGACAGAGAGAGAGGGAACACAAGCAGGGGGAGTGGGAGAGGGAGAAGCAGGCTTCCCACTGCACAAAGAGCCTGATGAGGGGCTCAATCCCAGGACCTGAGCCAAAGGCAGATGCTTAATGACTGAGCCACCCAGGTGCCCCTGTGTTCCTGTTCTTCATGGGTGTGACTTTTTTTTTTTCTTTAAGATTTTATTTATTTAGTTGACAGAGAGAGAGAGCATGCATGCACAAGCAAGGGGGAGCAGCAGGCAGAGGGAGAGGGAGAAGCAGGCTCATGCCAGGCTTGATCCCAGGAGTCAGGGGTCATGACCTGAGCCACCCAGGAGTCAGATGCTTAACTGACTGAGCCACCCAGGTGCTCCAATGGGTATGCCTTTGTGTTCTCACATTGGGTAAAATGTTGCCTTTAGGGGTGTGTGTGTGTGTGTGTGTGTACATATGGACACATTCACTTATATATGTGTGTGTTTATACATTAATATGTGTGTATGTGAACCCTAATCATATCAATGATATATGACATTTCCTAATCAATGATCTGTGACATGAATATCATACATAATCCATATTTTATCATCATTACATATAATCATACATTACCCATATTTATTTTCTTGAGAGTTTTTATTAGGAATAAGTTTGCATTTTTCAAAGGCTTTTCAGAACCATCAATGTATTAATATAGTAGTTTGTTTTAATAGACTTCCTAATATTGAACCATCATTGCATTTCTTTATAAACCCTTCTTGGTCATGATGTTTTCTTAATGTGGTATTGAAGTCTCTTCACTAAAATTTTATTTTGGGTTTTTTGTGTCAATATTCATAAATGATATGGCCCGAAATATTCCTTTTAAGTTACCTTTATCATATTTAGATATTAGTGTTATAATTGCTTTGTAAAAGGAATTTGAAAATTTTCCTTCATTGTCTCTGAAGCAGTTTAAGTAGCACGAAGATTATCTCTTTTGGTCTGTTTTGGAGAATTCCCTTATGATATCATCTGGGCCCAGTGACTTTTGTGGGACAGTTCCTTGACTGCTTCTTTTAACTCTATTATAACTGCTTTGTTTATGCTTTCTATCAATACTTAGGTCCATTTTGGTAAATTGTATTTTCCTATGAAATGATGCATTTCATCTAGGTTTTCTGATTTATTTACATATTGGTATGCAAAGTAGTCTTCTGATTTTTAAAACTTTCTGTATATCAGTAGTTACTTCTCTCTTGTCATCTTATGTTGTATATTCGTCCTTTATCCCCTTTTAAAGTTAAATTTCTTAGTGGTTCATCTCTTGTTGATTTTTTTTTTCAAAAGAACAGAATTTTATTTATTTGACTTCCTATTTTTCTATTTTCTGCCTCATTAATGTCTACTTCTGCCTTCATTCTTTGCTTCCTTAAGCTTCTTTTTGCTTGCTTTTTTTTGCTCTTCTAATTTTTTTTGAAATTTAATTTACTTATTTTTATTCTTTTATTTTTATTGATATATATATTTGCCATTGTGAATATTCTGCTGATTGCTTTTTTAAAGTATCTTGATTTTTATATATAGAATTTTAAATTATCCCTATTTTCAGAAATTCTGAAACTTCTCATATTTTAGCTTTCACTAAGGGTTGTTTATTGTTTTGTTTTTTAATGTCTAGCTGGGAGGTTCTACTTGCTGGATTGAAGATGATGGCCATACATTTTTTACACACTTCTATTGACAGGTGGGTCTATTTGCCTCCCCTCTTGATTATGGATTGGGCTATAACTACTTAAATCAACAGAATATGTTGTTCGGGTGTATCTTTTAAGAGAACTGTCTGTTTCTGCTTTGGTTTCTTGAATCCCTGAACGACCACAAAGGAGTCTGACAACTCAGCTACAGAGACCATGTGCAAAGGCCCTGAAACTATGCAGAGAAGGGGAGAGACCCATCTAAACCCAGCCTTCCACTGTTCCCACTAGTGCACAGACACGTGAGCAGTGAAGCTATCTTGGAGGTGTATTCTTCAGCCTCAGCCATCCCAACTGACATGATAGCGTCAGAAATGAACAACCCAGCTAAGTTCTTTCTAGATTCCTCCCTGACAAAATCGTGTACAAAATTGCTTCAAACCACTAAACCTCTTAGGAAAAGGGGGAAATAGCTTTTTATTTTCTTTAGCCTCAAAGGGTAGCTTAACTGTATAGAAGATTCCTGGCTTGCATTTTCTTTCTCCTGAGTTTCCTCAAAAGGCAGCTCTGCTGTACGTTGTTTAGTATGTTGTTTTTTAGAAGTCTGATGGCTGCCTAATTAACCTTTTAAGTAATTTGACCTTTTTGCTTGGAAATCCTGAGGATATTTTTCTTTGCCTTTAAAAACAAATAGTTTCAATCTTTATTTCACGTCTTGTTGTTTTTTTTTTTTTAATTTCACTTGGCTTTTAGAAAGGCATGCATTTTGTTTTTGTTGTTTAAAGGGTCTTTTATAGTGCTTTTAATTCTCTTCTTTCCTACTTAACATTTTACTCTCTGATCTATAATTTTAAATAGTATCCTTTGCCTTCCACTTATTACTTATATAGCAGGCAATTAATCTTGTACTCCTATTTCTCTCTTCCTTCTCCCATTTTTATTTGCATTCTTCCTGCTCTGTTTGTACACTGTTCACATACAATTCTTCCACTCATGTGCCCACTCTTGTTTTAGTCTTTGCTCTACAATTAAATGTATTAAATGATCCATGTCAGTGCATTTGCTTTAATTTTCCCCCTCTTGCTTCTTTTTTTTTTTTTCTTAATACCATGTCTTTGGTGATCACCACCATTCTCTAGCTCCTCCTCTCCTAGAAGCAATGCTTTTCCAAGGTTTCCAACTCTGGTCCCACTCACTTTCATGCCTCTTCCCTGTAGCTCATGTTGGAACTTCCAAGTCTCAGACGCAAGGTCCATATACTTGTACTTGATATTTGCCTTTTGTTTACTGGTGATTTTGTCTTTGTTTCACATATACTCTTGGCTCTCCTCTTTCTTGCAGTCCTTTAACACTTCCTTCTCCTGCTCTCCGTACTCACCAGTTTGCAGCAATGGCAGGACATTCATTGGAATTCGATGTTTATTTCTTTTGCAGGCAATTTGTAGTTCATGGTATTCTCAAAAATTGATGCTTTTCTCTAAGGACTAAATTGTGCTTACAAATTGTACTGAAATAATCTGTAAACATTGGGGGTTTTTTCCCTGAATAATTAAGAAATAAATCATCAATATTATAATCTCTTACTCCAAAGAGAAAAAAATTACAATAACTTTCATCCAACCACTTAATTGAAATTAACTGCATAAAAGGAAAACATCAACATATGCGCTGTTTAAACAAATCAAGAGTCAGATGTTTGTATACAAAATCAACTTTATTATAAATTAAACAAAAAAGTGGCTACTCATAAATACAAATATTAGCATTTTCTTTCCACTAAAACCAATGAATATACTTTTACCAATTTTTCTTTCTCTCTGCTATAGTCCAAATGACTGACCAGAGGACTTTTAGTCTACAGTGTCCTTCAGTGTCCCTTCTGTATCCTCCCTGACTCCTGGAATATCCATGAATGTCCCGAGTAATATTATTGCAATATGCCTTTCTATACGTTTTCTCACTCTAGTTGTTACCAAGAAAGATTATTGGTTGTTTTTTTTTTTTTTAATGTGGAGCCACTCTGCCTCTTTGTAATTTCAATACTGCTTCTACATCCATTGCATAGAACAGTGTTTCTCAGAGTCTTCACCTCACCCGCATCATTCCCCTTGGTTGAGTATCAAAATGCAGCTTCCAGGGCCCCAGGCTGCCGAATCCAAATTTCTACCTGCAGAACCCAGTAACCTCCATTTTAACAAGATGCTCCTCAGCACCACGCTCTAGGACAACATTTAGTGCCATGTGCTGCACTACACTCATCTGGTCTCTTCATAGTCTGTGCTCTAGGTTCTTAACCCTTTCTTGAATGATAAAGTTTCTAGATGCTTGGTGATCTTACTTTACTTCCTATGGATACTCCATAGTTTATCAAGGTCCCTATTAAATTTGGCACCCCAAGTTAAATTTGCTCCTGTAAAAATGCTTTATTAATGCAGAGCACAGTGGGACTGTTACCTTTCTTGATATATCTACTACTTATATTAAAGTAATTTAATGCTACCATACTCAGCAGTTATATAACTCTGTTGATTCATAGAATGATTGGAATCATTCTAAATCTAAATTAAAAATCTCAAGTCACAGATTTTTTTTACCACTTGAACACCCATATTTGTGCCAATTTAAATGCAGATTTTTATATTTGTATTTATCCCTGTTAGATTTAATTCTATTAATATTAAGATCCTTTTCAAGATTTGGTGTCTTACCTACCATATAAATGCATTCACTGATGGCTTTATTCAGCATGAAATAGCCTCTAAGAGAGCCATCGTTCTCTGTTTTTTACCCTATTCTATTTAAGGTTTTTATGATTGACTTGGATGAAGATAAGCAGAGCACTTCAGGGGAATATGTGCCAAAGTATTCAAAGGCACAGAGATGCCAATTTAAAAAAGAAAAGAAGAAAAGAAAAGAAATTGATTAGAGAGAATTATTTTATATTTTAAAAATATGAAATAGAGTAGAAATTCACATCGTTTTTAATTAAGACAAAATAATTCAGAGAAATGTCTCTCTTTTGGCAGCCACTTAGGATAATTGCCCTGGTTTCTCAGATGTACATGTTTACTGTCCCCTTCCATTAAGAATATTCTGTGGAAAAGTTTGAGAAGCACCAACATAAGATACCCTCTCTATTTTCATGTCCTCTGCAAAGCTAAGAAGTCTGTGTTCATCCAGTCACTTACAAAAATGGGAAATAGGGGAAAGGCACCCTAACAAATGCTTTCTCGTGTTATTTAAAGTCATTACTAGACATTTTTGAAAGGAAGCAACCCTTATTATTCCATCAAGGCAAGACAAATAACAATAGCCAGCTACTATTTGATTTTCAACCAGTCCTTTGATATATCTGCCTAATAACCTCATAAAAAACAAGCCATAGTGGTTTATTAAAGCTTCTCCTTAGTTGACATTTGTTGGCTGCTAATGACCATTACTGCATGCTCAAAAACAAGTCTTTTAACAATCTGTTGTCAATTCTGCATGCATGAATCAAGTTGCCTCTAATTTCCAGAACCCACCCTATTCTTCTCTTCAAAAATAAAGATGAAAGTTAGTCATTTATGGTCAGTGGTGGTATCTCTCCTATTTGCCATGACTTTTCAAGACTACTAAACAGTAGCTCTGCAATTATGACTGAAAATCCTGTTACCACCCTGGTAATTTATCTGGTAATTTAAAATATCCTGGAGTTAGTTTACTAATCCCTTACCGATCTTGGGCTAAAATTTTCACTTCTCATATTTCTTCTCAGTATACAGTTGAAAAACCCATTTAGAAAAGAGAAGAAAAAATAGGAGCTGAATGATTCTGCTACTTCTTTGATATACTTTCTCTTATCATCTCTAAATAGTAGACTTGTTTCCTTTTTCTTTTTAACAACAATAACAACAAAGCCTTCCAGTTCCTTCTGGTCAACTTTACAATATTGTTGATCCTCAGTTTATTGGGGGCTTTAGTTTATGGTGTTTTCATAATAGATTGCTACACCTCTACCTTCACATTGATCACTCTTTCTTCTTTACATCTTCTACATGTATTATTTAAACTTTCAGATGCGTATACAGCCACTCAACTTTCCTGTCTCCTGTTTTATTTAAATTATTTCACAATTATTCAGCTAAAAGTTTTTGGGTTTTTATAAACTCCCTTTGTTAGCCATAATCCCTTTTTGAGACTCAAGTCTGTGGATCAAAGATTTTGTCTTTGAACTTTTTGTAAAAGTTTCCCAAAGTCCAGGGCACTTGTCTGATTCTAAGGTCTAGCATTTTCTTTGGTGGCCATCATAAACCATGAGCTTGGAGTCTCAACCTGTTTTATGTGATAGCGCATCGTTTATGAGAGTCTCCCAGGTGACACACCCTCACCATTTACCCATGTTTTACAAACCTCTAATATATCTTGTCCGAAAGTAAAACATTGTGATCATGTTTAATTGTCACATATACTGGCTATATGTCAGCTCTGAATGCTCTATACAGTGGTGGTAGTGGTGGTGACACTGAGAGGCTGTTGATTATGCAGAATTCCATGATGCTTACCACATCAATCTTTTCCTCCCACTCAGGAAAGCATACTTGTAAGAACATAAGAGCAATGATAATCAGATATCATTTGCCTACACTCAAATGCTTGCATTTTTAGAAAATAGCTGGTTTACAATTTTAGTTCTTTCACTATTAGTAACGCCTTCCTTAGGACTCACTTCATGGGCCAAGACCAAGTTGAAGATGACAGAAGTGCCTTCTCCCCTCCACACCAGCAACTAGCTTTTCCTCATTGGTCAAAGTTAAGTGTAGGCTTTTGGTCTTGAGGGCTGTCAGTAATGTACCTCATCAGAGTGGGTCAAATTTCTTTTCTTAACAGAAACAGTGGCACCCTCCTTTGTACAATTTGGGTGCCACTTGCCTCAGTAGTCCGTAACATTTTCCTGTAGTCATTATTTCTAACATGGTAGTGCTTTGGCAGTCTGTTTACATGAAACTTTTAAATACGGCAGTGAATTCCCTGATGTCTGTAGAGTAAAGAAATTCAAGTTTCTACAATATTTTAATTTAAAATATGCTGATCTCAACAGAATTTGAAGCCAGACACAAAATTGTAAAAAGTATTTTTCTAACAAATCTTAACAATGCATACTGAATTTAAAACTGTTTGATGATGAGACAATGCACTCAGTGATGAAAGCACCAAGGACAAACAAACTGAGGAGGAAAGAGAGGGAAAGGCGAGGAAATTATACAAGATGAGGACATGTGAGAGTTCTGGACAGGCCATCCATCTATCTATGCTGGCCTCCTCATAATACACAGAATACATCTAAACTAGAATTCTTCTTCCTTTTTAATTAAGAGCCATTTGGAATGAATGATTTTTCATTGTCCAGCTGCTTGTATTATAATTTCCACGATGTGTTACATTAAAGTCAATCTATTGCTTACACAAAATACAGGATTTTCTTAGAACTTGCTTCTCAGGATATTTCAAGACTCCCGACACACCTTTATAAATCTGTTCTGTACTCCAAAGTCTCCATGTAAAGAGAATATAATCTTTAGTAAAGGGGGTCATAAAATTCTTTTTACAAAAACCTAAATTTTATGTATGAAGCCTCTTTCCTATCTATTTATGTGCCCCACTCCAGTTCAATTTCCCTGATGTTTTTTACCTAGAAAATTTGACCAAATGAATCCATTGAAGCTGCTGTTCAACATCCTAAAACACCCTTTTCAGCTCTAAAAAAGACTTTCGAAGTTCTTCCCGTTAGCCAGGAAATCAAAATATAACATGGCAAAAGACAAACAGCTTAGCTGTGGACCTTTGGCTACCTGAATATCTTCTGACAAAGCAAGAAGCTAAAAAAAGAGGGAGAGAAGGACAAAAGGAGGGAAAGGAATAGAGTAAATATCACAGTATTAAAGAGACTGTTTCAAAATGAGCTCTTATTTTTTTTTAAGATCCATACAGTCTGTTAGCAAATGTATTAGGATGCAGTGGTTACTATTTTTAGAAATGGCCTTACTATTTTCATGATCCTCTTTTTAAACTTCTTTTTTGCTAATGCTTACGTTTCTAAAGATTGAGGAAAATTTTTTTCTTGCCATATTAATATAACTGTACAGTCTTGTAATGCATAATGGTACCAAGAGTTGAAGCCCTCCCTCTCCATTGGGTTGGATTTAACCTTAATGAATGCAAAACTGTACTTTCTCACTCTTGCCCCGTAGGCAATAGCAGTAAATACCCACAGCAAATGCCATAAAGCACTTCAAACATGAATGAACATCAAGGCTTAGCTGGTTATACTAATCTTTCTTCACTTCCCAAAAAACTATCTTTTTAAAATTCAGACTTCAATTTTTTACAACTATTCTCACATCAATTTATTTTTAAGAACTAAAACATACTATTAACTTATTAAGAATACCCTAAAAATTATTGCTATGGACATCTTCCACACAACAAAAACCATTTGTTTTTTCAGTTCAGAAGTCACATGGTAGTTTTTAAGTAATCTCTAGCCCCAACGTGGGGCCCGAACTTACAACTCCAAGATCAAGAGTTGCAGACTCTACTGATTGAGTGAACCAGGTGGCCCTCACATGGTATTTTTTCTTAAGCACAATTAAAAGCATTCCATTTGTGATTTTCATAAAGGATGTGAAAATCTGAACAAAAGTCATCCAAGCAGAGAGTCAACTGCATCCTCAGATACTTAATGGCGTGGAAGAAATTTTGTGGAGTTCACATGTCTCTTAGCTGTAAAACCTTAGCAATAATACTCTGGCCTCAAACCTTCACTTTTAAAAGTCATCTGAGATTCCACACTTGACCTAGAACAAAGCAGCAATTTTTCTGAATCATCTCTGTGCCTTCGCGTCCAAAGTTCCCCTACACTTTGAGACCTGGGGGACAGGGTCTCAAATTGGATATAAGTTTCTTTTGCCAGATCATCTTCCCAGAAAGATTCTGACCTACATTGCAGTTTACAGACTTTGTACAATAGGAAAAAAATCAATGGCAAGACAACAACACAGGCAATACTGCTCACCACAACAAGGAAAGACACTTGAGAATCATCTTCTTTGACTCTGTCAGTAGAGAAGGTAATACATTGGTCTTTCTGGGGAGGTGCTCCTTTCGGACAGACACATGCTGTGTATTGCCTACCAGGCTCCAAGCCATCTATGGTTACTTGGTTCTTGCTGGAGTCTGCATTCAGCAGCAGCAGGTCCTTCTCACCATACCTGGAGTACAATACCGTCATCTCAGACTGATGCGTGGTATTGATGCTGTTCCACATCAAAGTCACACTCTCTTCAGTCTCACGGACTATCCTGAGATTTTCTACTGTGGCATTCTTTTCCATTGGTGTCGTTTGATCCACCGATGCCAACTCTTCTTTTTTACTTGCACTAGCGGAGGGAAACTTACTTCCACCTATCTCCACCTTTAAATTTCTTTTCCCCTCCGGGTGGAGCTGGAGTGACTGCTGGCTAGCCATGGTGGGGCTTGTTGAAAGTCTATTGCTTAGAGTTGTGGGTGAAGAAACGATGGAGGAGGGGCAAGGAGATGAGAAGACAGCAGTGGAGGGAGGAGATGAAGTAGAAGTAGAAAGAAAAATGGAGGAAGCAGGGGAGGAAGGGAAGGAAGGAGGCCAGACAGATGACCATGAACCAGGTAGGGATGTAGCTCTATATCCTGGCTGGACTTTTTCCTCAGGATGCTCTCCAGTTCTTTCAGAGGTATCTGATGCTAGGGTGGTCGTGACAACACCAACCACTGTCACAGTCACCACAGCTTCTGACATTCCAGCCAAATTTTTGGCCTTACATTTGTAATCCCCAGCATCCTTGTAAGAAATGCCTGTCAAGCTTATTATGGACCATCTGACTCCTTCCCCTGGAGATTCCTGAATTACTGTAAGAAAAAATATATATACTCTGTGAGGGGAAAAAAAGAGAAACTCAAGCAACATGCTAACCAATCTGGTTCTACATGCATCCCTTTCACATAAACCAAGAAAGAAATGGCACGCAATCACCAGTCTCTGATGGCAGGTGATAGTTCTATAAATTGTCTACAAGAAGGTCTAGGACATGCCAAGGATCATGAGGTCTGTATGGGGAATGGTATTTTAAAAAGACACAAGGCTATGAATTGGGAGACTTGGCTTTAGTAAACATTTGTCCACAGATTAGTATGTGATTTCAGACAAGTCGGTTAGCATCTTTAGGCCTCTGTTTCTGTATTTTTAAAATAAGGGGGAAAGACAAAGTGGTCTCAGAAATGCTCCACAATTTTAACTCACTGTGGTCCTATAAAATGGTTATTACAAGATCTTACTTAAATATTTCCCCAAATATTTTTTCTTGTCATAAAATGCTATCTATCTACGTTAGCCAGATGGCACAGTGGATCATTTTCTAGCATAGAAGAGTCATAATTAGTATTCTCAGTCTTTCATTTTATATTTAATCTAGATAATTTAGTAAAACATGGATTCCTTTATTTGTAGAATAATATGTAGTTTTTGCAAAATTGAAATTTTACTTTCCTGAACACTAACATATTACCATTCTCTCTTGACTTCTGAAGCTTTCTGAAGAATAATAATATACTAAGCAGTATCCTAGTATCCCAAAATTTAACTTACTACCTTAAGCTGTGAGCCATTTACTATCAATTGTAAGAATATCAGTGCTTGACTATTTCTTATACCCTCAGATTTCATTATTTTTACTTTACATTTACATTTATTTTACATTGATTTCATTTAATTTTAAATATATCACTAGATTTTTAAATATATCTCTTTAATTCATCAGAATATCACTACTGAAACTAAAGCCAAAGCATTGAGTTGGTCAGAGTAGGATCTAAAAAGTCTATGTAACCAGTATTTCTAAAAATTATACTTTTTGCTTCATGATAAGGTTTGCATGTAATTTATTATTTAAATAATCATTCAAAAATGAGAAAATTGTATGAAAATCTTTTCTAAGAAAACTATAATAGTTATACATTTTAAAGTGAGCCATATCCAAGATGATGCAGCAAGACAAAGGGCCTTATTTGCAATCATCCATCCACTGGATCATGTTGTTTTCTATCAAAAAAAAAAATCAGGGCGCCTGGGTGACTCAGTGGGTTAAAGCCTCTGCCTTCAGCTCAGGTCATGATCTCAGGGTCCTGGGATGGAGACCCACATCGGGCTCCCTGCTCAGCAAGGAGCCTGCTTCCTCCTCTCTCTCTGCCTGCCTCTCGGCCTGTTTGTGATCTCCCTCTCTCTGTCAAATAAATAAATAAAATCTAAATAAATAAATAAATAAATCAGATTGTCTAATTTCATCTATGTAGTTAGATAAACTGAGGAAAATATTAACGAATAAAAAGAACCTTTCAAATTCCTTTCATCCAACAATCTTGGCGTAATTTATTAGAATTAACTAGCCAATTTGGGGGGCACCTGGGTGACTTAGTCAGTTAAACATCTGCCTTCGGCTCAGAACATGATCCCGGGGTCCTGGGGTCGAGCGCTGCATCAAGCTCTCTGCTTGCGGGGAGACTGCTTCTCCCTCTGCCTCTCCCTGTGCTCGTGCTTTCGCTGCCTCTCTCTCAAATAAATAAATAAACTCTTTTTTAAAAAGAAAAAGGAAAATACCTGTATAATTAACTGGTGAGCTGTCAGATCTGGTCCACGTGAGCTGTGGGGTAGGGTAGCCAGTAGCATCACACCGCAGCAGAACATTACTGCCCAGAGCAGATGTGATCTGGGTGGCCGAGGTCATAACAGATGGCTTCAGACACTGCTCCAGCTCAGCCCGCTGAAACAAAATCCCTGTCAGGCGCTCAGGCTCGCTACAAATCATCAGAGGATCAAGAAGCACTACAGCAGGGTCAGCAACTTTTGACAGCTCGATCATTTTGGAAATATGACAGTCACAGAACCAAGGGTTGTCCTGCAAACCTAAACCAGAAGGGAGGAAGAGATTGACAGAGGTTATTCTGCTGACTTCCGTTTGCCTCACAGCCTCTCAGGCAGGCAAGTGTCTGCACTATCTCCCTAAAAACAGAGGTGCTTTGGGAGATGAAATGGAGTCACCTCCCTGTGGGTTTTGCCCTGCAATTTGGCTACCTGAATGAACAAACCTGTCAGGTGAGATCATTAATGACCATACCCAAGGGGCACCTGGGTGGCTCAGTGGGTTAAGCCTCCGCCTTCGGCTCAGGTCATGATCTCAGGGTCCTGGAATTGAGGCCCGCATCGGGCTCTCTGCTCAGCAGGGAGCCTGCTTCCCCCTCTCCCTCTGCCTGCCTCTCTACCTACTTGTGATCTCTCTCTCTGTGTCATGTAAATAAATAAAATCTTTTTTAAAAAATGATCATAGCCAGCATTTATTGAGCATTTACTCTGGACAAGACTCTGTTCTAAGCACTTGCCTGTATTGTTTCATTTAATCCTAAAAATCCTATGAGAAAGAGGATTACTATCCCCATTTTAAAAGCGAAGGAGCCGAGATACAGAGAAATCAAATGATTTGAGCAGGGTCATATAGCTTAATCAGCATCCGAGCCAAGGTTTTAATCCAAGTACCACAGAAAACTATAAAGCACTGCTAGAGACATTTCTAAAATGCTAGGAAAGTATTTATACTATTGTCAGTATTGGAGGGTGTAGAGCGGCACCTAATTCAGCCCACACTCTGTCATGGTTTGGTGTGACTTGAAGACTTACGGAGGTAGTAAAGTTCTGTGTAGCAAAAGTACAGAGTGAGTTGCAGGCAATGTCAGGAGATAAGACTGGAGACAGGCAGAGGCTAGAGCAGAGCTTGGCATGAATGTGCTACTTGATGGCCAAGAAGGTGCACTGTTCAAATCCCCCTTCAAGAGAGAATCAGTAACAAAGAATACAGTTAGCTGACAGCCTCCAGTTGGAGGACTGCCTCCCTCAGCTTTCGAACTGTTGGCAGAAGTGCGTTGGCCTACAAGGGGACCATCAGTGAGAGCTTTCAAGGAAACTGAGGTAAATGTAACTACCGGAAACTAGAGGAAAGGAGACCCTTTGATGGAGTGGTAGAAAGTTGAGAAACACTGTCACCTGTAGTTAACATGGAAAGTATAAAGTGCACTCAATGAAACAAATGTTCTCCCTAGGGATATTTCCACACCAGGTGCTGAGAGTGCTACCTGGCGTCTTCTTGCTGCTCGTGGTAAAATGGAAAGGACAGACAACAGCTAAAGGAAAAACTGTTAAAGAGAAAGGAGGCGAAACTTGCTGGGTTCAATAATAAAACTGAACATAATTTAAAAATTAAAAATTAAATTAAAATAAACAAAAGCCCTGCTTCTTACTCCCGGCTTCTCCAAAGTTCTCAAATGAAGAAAAGGGCTTCCAAGCAAACATCAAATCCAGGGAGGGTGAAACTATAAAATCATTTGCTAAGATCCCAGAAAGATCTAAGACAGTGCTTCAGAGCCCTTGGCAGACAAAAGTCTCTAAGGATATTAAGGGTGATGATGTCCCACAACAGCCTCACATAACTGCAAGTTTGCAAGGGACTTATCTCAAAAAGATTTGTGGTTGTGGCTTTTTACTAATAGGGTAGATTATACGTTGATTCATAAGGAGAAAAGACAGAACTGTAACTTTAAAAAATGTTAACCATGTTGGAAGATTTAACTGTTCATTCGTAAATTCTGTTTAGGTCTGGTTTTGTTTTAATGTAAATTTCTATTTATGTCTATTTTTATTATATTAGCACTTAATGATTGGTTTGTATTTTTCTGCCAGTATTAGTCAAAACTTGCTGTTTTTTTTAAATCTACTATCTTAGAAATTTCATTTCTTCCATGGGTGAATTACCTTGAACTTCTCCCTCTTACATTTAGTCCTGTGAATCTATCACCAATCTCTAATATCCAACTTGCCAGCACATATCGCATTCATTCTGTCATGTAATAATTAATATGTGGATAAAATTTTATGCTCTCAAAACACTTGTTATGCTAGATTTTTGTCTTATAAAATAATAACAAAACAAGTCGACAGTTACTGATTGCTTCCCATGTGGCAAATATTATACTTTGTTGAGAATTGTGAAAGGTCTGAGTTTTATCCTACTTTAAGGCGACCAACACCTCCCAGTTGGCAGAAGTCACAAGACTCCTGGTCAGAGATGGAGGATAGTTTACAGCTCCGGAGGAAGACATTATCTTCATTATACTGGGCAGTAAACATTTCTACCCTTTCTCTGGATGGACACATATCTTTACCTTCCAAAGCAGTTCTGTACACAAACGTTCTTTAAAAAATAATTCAGGATAAAATACAGTCAGTGTCGGCCTCTACTCAGAAGATGTGCAGAAATGTGAGAGGCCATCTTCCAACAGTGCTGAGCATGATAAAGGATTTGTCTACCTCAATCCTGACAATAGCATGAGGTAGATAATATTAGTATCATCCTCATTTTAAAGAGGAGAAAGCCAACACTCAGGTTAAGGGATCTGCCTGTGGTCATACAACTGGATATACTCAGGGTTTGAACCTTGGTATCCTGATTTTAAAGCTTTCATTCTCGAGCTCTATTTGTCTCACCCTGATCTCAGGAAGTTAGTATGATTCTTTTGAGTTTCACATCAGAGGACACTAAAGCACAGAGATTACTGCCTTGATTCTGTAAGTAGCTTAGAGTCCTAAGTCCCAGATGTTTCGGCCTCCTGATCCTGATTCCTTCCACCATAACTCATTTCATCACCTAAAAGCATCTAGAGCCATGGGTGGCAGCTGTAAGCACTGTTATCTATAAATACATGTCAAAGCAGTGATGTCTGGAGCACAAATGTCTACATAAGGAAAGATCCAAGAACTGTAACATTAACAGTTTTACTCATGCTTTGAAACTGTCATAAACATATGTTAATGGTGAAAGAAATTTTTTTTTTTAAAGATTTATATATTTGAGAGAGTTCAGGGAGAGGGGCCAAGGGAAAGGGAGAGAATCTCAAGCAGACTCCCTGCAAGAGTGGAGCCCAGTGCAGGGGCTCCATCTTACAATCCTGAGATCATGACCTGAGCTAAAATCAAGAGTCGGACATTTAACCAACTGAGCCACCCAGGTGCCCCTGACACAAAATCATTTTAAAAATTAATCCAACTGGCAAGGTCTTAAAGTTATATAAGATAGGAGAATATTTTTAAGTCCTCAAAAATATAATGTTTATTCTAGTTTTGAAACGTCAAGGTCAAGGGCACAACTTTTAAAACCTGAATAATACTAGTGACCTGAGGGCTGAACCCGTTCATCAGTTGTTTTGTTTTTGTTTTGTTTTGCTTTCCTTTTGAGGACAAAGGTACAAGAACCCCCTGAAGTTAAACTGTTATTTGTACTGCATTCCTTCAAGCAACATACCAACCACAATCACAGTAATTTGCACTAATTAATTTAGTTATCTAACTATTCTTGGATAGGGGCAAATCAACTTTGCCTTATTCCTTTTCTAAAAGGATAATGTTTTCCATGCATCACAGTAGTTGAATTAAGTGTGATATTTTTTTTTGTGAAAAGTCAGCAATAAATTTCTGTACAAAAGTAATTCTGACTATAAGCTCTTGAAAGCAAAAACTATGCCTTAGTCAGTTTTGGGGTGGCAGTGGCATTTAACAATTCAGGGGAAAAGTCTTTTCAACAAATGGTGGGGGGACAACTGGGCATCTGCTTGGAAAAAAACCTCAACCCTTACCTCATACTATACTCAAAATCTCTTTTGAGACAGACCACAGTCATAAACATAAAATCTAAGAATATTAAAGCCAGAAATTGAATATAAAAGTTAAAACTATAAGGAAAATAGAATTTATATGACTTGTAGGTAGGCAGATATTTCTTAGATGAGACACACAAAGCACTAACTATAAAAGAAAAAAAACTGATATATCAGATGTAATTAAAATTTAAAACTCTCTTACCAAAAGAAAATGAAGAAAACGAATAAATAAATTCATCTTACCATGAAGAAAATGAATAAATAAATCACAAGTTTGGAGAAAATATCAATAAAACATATAACTGACAAAAGGCTTGTATTCAATAATAAAAAAAACTTTAACAAATTATATATTGGCATAGAGTAATATAGCAATGAGCAATAACCCAATGAAAGCATGATTAGTCATCAAAGACACCATTAGTCATCAGGGAAATGCAAATTAAAATCACAATGTCAAATCACTGCTTGAGCCATCGCCACCAGGAAGGGTGGATATGAAAAAATCTGACAACATCAAGTGTTGGTAAAAATATGGAGCAAGTAGACTGTTGTGCAGTGCTAGTGGGAGTGTACATCTTTGGAAAATTGGCAGTTTCTTAAAAAGATATATAGCCATCCTATGACTTAGTAATTTGAAGCCTAGGAATTTATCCAAGAGAAATGAAAACATGTGCTACAAAAAGCTTTGCACAAGAATGTTAATAGCAGCTTAATTCAGGGGGCACCTGGGTGGCTCAGTCGTTAAGTGGCTGCCTTTGGCTCAGGTCATGATCCCAGGGTCCTGGGATCGAGCCCACATCGAACCCCACATCGAAACCCACATTGGGCTCCCTGCTCGGTGGGGAGCCTGCTCGGCTGCTCCCTGCTCAGCTGAGATACTACCAGAAAGTCTCAAAAGAGCACCTGGCAAGGAGTTCACTTATCTATGTGGATTTTTCTCCTCTATGCCTCGAAAAGAACAGGCACATCAACAGGGATTGAGAAGTGTTTATTGAATTAAGTGAACACCATTTTAGAAAAATTTTGTGGCCATACTCGTGTGGCTACTGCCATTCGGGCAAACTTTATTCTGAATAGGAAAAGAATTCATGTTTGCAATTGAGCAAATTCAAGTACCAGTAAAAAGCACCCAACAAAGCATTTTATGCCCTCTCCTCCTGCGAGCTTTTTCCAGGACAAAGAGTGTTGGACCTTACAGAGTCTGCCTGTGTAAATATTTGTGTCTTCCTGAGGAAGAGGCCATGGAAATTTACCTGTATTGCAAATAAAAAATCCAGTCTAGTTTCACACTTCATTTAAATGTTTACTTGCAGGACACTAGTTTATATTTGTATGATACATTAGAGGACAATTTTGTTAAGTTGATATTTTTACTTGCGTAGAAAAGGGGAGTAATGGAAAAGCCTCTTCCTAATTTTTTTTTAAATAAATACATGACTTAAAGAGATCGGTAATGCATATGTGAGGAAGAGAACTCTGGTATTATTACATACACCACCTTGTATGACGAAGGAGTGGAGAACAGCATGAGTTGTGGGGCCAAACCACCTGTATTCATACCCCAGCTCCATCACTGTGTGATGAGTAAATCTGGGGACGTGGCTTAATGTATATCTCAATTCTTCGTCTATAAAATGGGGATGAAGTGGTACTTCCCACAGGGTTAACATGAGACTGGGAGAAGTTAGATGTATGAAGTGTAAGAACTAGGTTTGGCCCTGAGCAAGCACTCCATTCATATTAGCGATCACTATTATTATTACAAAAAGAACTTCAGCTGCATGACTTGCGCTTGGATGGAAATCCTCTGGCTGCTTTCCCTTGGAAATATGATTTCCCGACTTCACTAACAGTAGTAAACACAGTAACAAATGAAAGCAGAATATATTCCACTGTGATAATAGAAAAGTAAATTCTACAGGGTACCTGGAAAGATACAATTGCTACAGTTAAACACCAAGTTCTAGAAAAGCTAAAACTGTTTTCCATCACCATAGTTTAATGATGACATCGGAAGACTCAAATACAGGTAAAATAACAGAAAAAGCCAAAATAGAGGAATCTTTTTCTTTATAAGACAATCCCATCTCAGTCACGGCTGCTATGGCTTATTGTTGATCTAAAATCATAACCTTCGAGACCATTCACCTCATATTCTAAAGAATTGTCACATAAACTATCTCCTAATATTCTCATTACAATCCGATGAGCGAGACGGGGTGAGTCCTCCTACCTCCATTTTCCAGATGAGATAACTGAGCTTTCTGTGTGTGATTCACACACGCGAGCTAGTCTTCCTTTAGAGGAAGGTACTTTCTTCCTTTTCATTAAACAGCAGGCACGGACTGGCTAAGATCAGCTGCCACACATGACTGAACATGTTTCAAAATATCTTTTGTTACTTATTATCATGATTATCATCATTATTATAAAAGCAATGCATGATTGATGCAGAGCATTTTGGAAATATAGAATACTGAAAAGCTGTCCCATCACGCAAAGAGGACAGTTAACCAGCTAGTGTATTTTTCAGTCTTTCTCTTTGCACATTTTAAAATAGTTATGATCATGTACAATGACACACCCTGATCTTTAAATTTAATGTTATACCCAAAGCATTTTCATGTTACCCCTTTAAAGAATCTGCTTTTGAAGAAGCTGAACCCTATAACACAGATAAAGCTGTTTATCTCCGTGGACAGTGAAATTTCAGGACCCTTTCCATTTCATCCCTAAATTTTCATCCAGATTTAATACACAATGGAAAAATATTAATGTCCTGCAAATCAATTCTTTATAGTAATATTAGCAATATTAGTGACTAATCATTAGAGAGCTATTAATAGTAATTTGGTAATTTGATTTTATTTTCACCTATATAGCTCCTTTTGGTAAATCTAAAGAAACTTAGAAAAATGTGTAGAGAAACAGAATCTCAATATTTAAATTAAGACAGTTCCTAGCTATTAGTAGCAAGCACTAAATTAGTGGCTAAAATAGAGTAAATACTAAAATAAATACCACACTGTAGGTTTATGTGATGCCTATCATGATGGACATAATAAGGACTCCACAACTATCGTTAAATTCATGTTTTTTTCCCTAGCTAACCCTACAATACTTCTTTTATTCTTTAATAAAAATGTTTGAAGCACTAGATAAGCAGTAGGCAAACATAAAATAAGTATAGAATAAATAATTACATGATTTTCCTCTTCCTGTTTGGTTCTTATCTCTCACACTTTTAGTCTCATAAGCACCAAAATGCATTTACATTTCAACCAAAGCAATGCTAAAATCACTTCAGTGCTGCCATAGCATTTTCCTTTTTAACCAAAAAAAAAAAAAATCAAGTTCTCTTTATTTATACTTGACTTCAGCAAATACTTGAGCATGTGATATTGGACAATAGGGATTCCTGGCACAAATTCAGCATCAAGTTGCTTCTCACACCAAAAGGCGTATAAGTCATCTCATTGGCCAAACACTCAGTTCTTTCATCCTGAAAAATATAATCTCTTCTGTGGCCCTGATGGACATCACGAGTGAACTGACAACACAGCCTCATTGGTGAACAAGAATTTAGTAGGAGATCAAACTGATTATCAGAGTCTTAGGCTTGTGTCTCACACAAAAGTATGGGAGGCCTCATTGCCCACAGGTACCCCTGAGAAGGGTCTCAGTTCACCGATTTCAATCTGGCTACCACATTTACTGGGCATTCTCCATGTGTAGAGCGCTGTGCAAAGCACTGTGGGAAGATATATATTAAAAAAAAAAAAAAAGGAAGAGAGAGACTTACCGTAAGGAGCTTACACTTTAAGAACCCAGGACAAATACCCACAGAACCTAAACAAAGTCAAGATCAAAGTCTACAAAACAAATCACAGCTATACTAATCCATTAGAAGATTGTCTTCATCGTTTCTTTTTAGATTAAGAAAATCTGGAAGCTATTCTCCCTAACTAATAAAACCACCACCACCTCGTAAAGATGCCAGTGCCCCTCTTCCACTGCTGAAGAGCCTGATGAAGGGCTGAACAGAGAACAGAGCAGGTTGACCGTGGCAAGGCACGGAGCACTAATGTGCTCTCAGAATTGGAGCAGGTTGGTGGATTTTATCTCTCAGCCCCAGGCTCTCTAACAGCAGCATTAGTCTCTCGGTTTACGAGGCTCTCTCCTCTCCCTCCAACACACACACACACATACACACACACACACACACACACACACACACACACACACACACACTGCTTGCTGCCCTCACTCCAGCACACACACACAGCCATTACACCTTAGACAGGGTAAACAGGTCAACTGACCTAGGTCAACCGATAAATTGCCATCCCGTCAAAGGTACAAGTAGAGAGAAAGAAGCCAAATTCGATACATATGAAAAGACTGGGCAACTGAAGGCATGCAAAACAAATTATCTGGACCCGAGAAGCCCAGAGGCTTCTGAGCTTACCAAGAACAATTCTTCGTGGTGTAAGGTCCAGGCTTCGTGATGATGTTGTAAGGAAGTGGGACCAGCTCTCCAGGAAATCCGGTGGTAGTGTGGTTAGCCTGTTGCTCGATAAATCCAAGTAGGCAAGGTTCTTCAGGTACCTGACCACCTCGTTTGACACACTGGTTATTCTGTTGTTGTGCAAGTCCAGGGTCCTCAGATGAGGCATGTCCAGCAGAGATGCCCAAGGGAAAGCAGCCAGAGAATTTCCATCCAAGCGCAACTCATGCAGCTGCTTGAGGTTGTAAAAGCTGCTGGCCTCGAGGCTGGCCACGGAATTGTAAGTCACCCAGAGGTACCGGAGCTCCACCAGGTAGTAGAAGGCCTCTGCGGGGATCCTGCGGATCACGGTCTTCTCTATACGCAGCTTCACAGTGTCCACGGGCAAGTTGAGAGGGACCTCATTCATATCCGGGTCATTACAGAGCACCGACCTAGTGTCACAAGAGCAATGGAAGGAAACCTGCTTTCCAAGACCCGTGTGAAAAAATAATACTTGAAACATGCATCTGTTTTTCATTTCCTCCTGGTTTCCACAACACAGTTGTTCAGCCTGACTGACCTATTCATAATTCATCATCATCATTGTCATTATCATCATTTTCTTCTTCTAGATTGAACCATAGGATATGGTCACTTTTGTAGCTTAAAAATGAGCAAATATCAGCAATTTCATGGGGTTCAACCTAACACGGATGGAGCTCTCTACGTGTCAGGCCTGTGCAACATATCACATCTGCCTTATTTAACCATCAACAGCCCTAGAAGGTAGATACTGGGTAAGAGGTAAAGGCACCAGCTCTGGGGTCAAGCTGATCTTGGTTCAGATCTAAGCTCTGCCACTTCCTCTGTGGCCAAGAAAAGCCACTTCACCAATCCCTCCATTTCATTTTCCCATATAGCACTGTTATGACAATTAAGTGACAAGGATGTAAAATTTTATACCTTCCTGGCACATAATAGGAACTTAATGGCTGTCTGCTGTCTTTATCATCAATCTCATTTTTACAGAGAAAATAACTGAGGCCCACAAACACGAGGTAACTGCCCAAGGTCACATAGCTAGTGGGTTACATGGCTGCCTTTCAAACCCATATCTGTCCAACACCAAAGTACACACTCTTAACCTCTTTAGGAAATGGTCTGTTTTTTTAAAAATCCCCTGTTGAAGTTATAAATTGATCCTTTTTAAGAAGATAATTTAATTTTTAAAAGGAAGGAAGGAAGGGAGGAAGGAGAAAGAAAGAGCAAGTGTTCACACTAGATGCTTAAAGTTGAACTCTATTTTAATAATGTGACTGGCACATTGCTTTTAGCCTAAAGAATAAATCAAACTTTGAGTTTATTCATCTTACCACTCACTGACTGAAGTGACCTTGAATAAGTCACATGGTGATCTTGTTTAGTGGCACGTGTAAAACAGGCATAGAAAAACAAGCCTGTCCCGTGTGTGTGTAAAGTATGAAGAATCAGAATTTAGATTCATTTTAACCTGAAAAAAGACCTATTTGTGTCTTGTTATATACTCACCCCCACTGGATTGCTGAAAACAGATGATAAAAATTTTCCAAAGCATAGTCTAAATTGTATAATATATAAGTACATTGTATGTAGAAATACATTATGCTTGTTGTACATAATAACAATGAAACAGCCATGCCGTAGAAACACATGACATTAAATCAGTGAATTTCAAAAGCCAGCGTGCAATGTGAAGAGGGGTAGACAGCATAAATCTGGGGTGTACTGACAGGGTCATCTCCTTTCTGAAACTTTAGGAGATGGCCTTATGGAATCATTGGAATTCTCTAGGAACACCTCTCATTCTTCATCTCTATTCTGTATTACAAATTCCACTGCTACTTTATACAGGAACAATCTGGTTTCTACTCGTTAGGTCAGCATTCCAGTGTAATGGAAGAAAGCCTACATAGGAAGCTGAAAGACCTTATCAAATAGTCCCCGCATCAGCTCAGTGCTGTGACCTTGGACAAGGCATATAATCTCTGGATGGTTGTGTTTCTTTGTCTCTAAAATGACAGCAGTCGGGCGCCTGGGTGGCTCAGTGGGTTAAAGCCTCTGCTTTCGGCTCAGGTCATGATCTCAGGGTCCTGGGATCGAGTTCTCTGCTCGGCAGGGAGCCTGCTTCCTCCTCTCCTTCCTCCTCTCTCTCTGCCTACTTGTAATCTCTCTCTGTCAAATAAATAAATAAAATCTTTAAAAAAATAAATAAATAAATAAAAATAAATAAAATGACAGCAGTCAAACTAGATTATTTCTAGAGTCATTACCAGGCATAATACGCTATGGTTTTTACGAAATCCATCAATAATGGGGCCATCACCAAGAAAAAAATATTTCCGTGACTTCTCTCAAAAGTACCCAGCCCTGAGTCATTAACTGCTTCATATCCTTTGCCAAGTAGGTCTTTAATTTATTACACTGTTCTCTTTGTCTTAAGCCACCTGGTAAATGAATATCTCAAAAAGATACCATGAGTGGGTTAAGTAAAGTTAATACAATAAGACAAACTACTCAAAAGTAGGTTTTGTTATTTAAGTTGTAAGACATAAATTGAGAGACTGTTTTAACAAATTATTTTCTGTAAGAGGCTCACTGTTCTCTTCAACCAAGTCACAAAATAATCTTATTCTGTTGTTAAATATCCTCTCCAGGGGCGCCTGGGTGGCTCCGTCCGTTAAGCATCTGCCTTCGGCTCAGGTCATGATCTCAGGGTCCTGGGATCGAGGCCCACATCAGGCTCCCTGCTCAGCAGGGAGCCTGCTTCTTCCTCTCCCCACCCTGCCCCCTCCCCCGCTATCTCTCGCTCCCAGATAAAGTTTTTAATAAATAAATAAATATCCTCTCAAAAAAAAAAATCAAGTTCTACCACGTTTAGCTAACAAAAGTCCTGTTTTGCATTTGACTTCTATCTCAAAGGATTCACATACATTAAAAGTATGTAATTATTCTCAATTCACAGGAAGATGTTAAAGCAACCCAGAGGGTGACTAACTTCTGTGAAGCCCCCCAGTATCTGCAACAGACAGGGTCGATCTACATCTTTCAAACTTCTGTTCTTTGTAAACTCCAGAACTTTAAAATGAAAAATCTTAATTACGAACCTCTCTAATTTCACTCTTGTGATCTTCCTTCCTACTTTTAAAAATCTACCTAGTTGGCATGAATAACCCTCAAAACGAAACGGGAAATCAGGAAAGCAAATCATCTGGGCATGTCAAGTACCTCCTGACCCGCCCTCCCTCCTGGGCTTGCTTTCTATAAACAAGCGGAGCTGGCCACACTCATTTCAGTAGTCTGACCTCCTGAAGGGAACATGTTGTGAATAAGAGTGCAATGGATACTTTTGTAATACAGAATGTGTTTGAGAATGTGTTTGAGAGTCTCGAATAATTGGAGGAGCTTTTAAGAGCTCAACTGCTCAAAATGAAAACAATGGGGTAGGCAAACGGTATTAACACAATGAGTTTAAAGCTTTTGTAAATTGAACCTTCTCTCCTCTGATACCTGGCCAACCATTTGCTTTCAAAATAAAGCTATCTTGTTGGAGTCCGTTTCCTTCGAATCATTAGAACACTTAGTAGCAAGGAGAGGAGCGTACCTTGATCCCGCGCCATCATTTCTGCCTTGATAATCGCAGGTGCACTGTGAAGGACAGGAACAGCTCACTCCCTCCAAAAAGCTAGTAAGTACAATGCACAGACATGCTGAGAGACGCATCGCTCCTTCTAGAGGTGATTTGAACAAAAAGTAAAAACTAAATCCCAAGCTTCAGAAACCGGTGTGCCAGGAATACAAACAGCCATTTAGTAACAGCAGATTACATGGGATTAGCTGAGCTCTGTAGTTACTTAACCTTCAAGTGTATTTTACAGGGGATCAATCGACCTAGCCTTTGAATATGGTTTCAGCTCAGTAACACATTCTAAGGAAAATGAGAATCAAGCACATGTCAAGAAAATTTCAATAGGTGCCCATATCCAGATCTGCAAGGAAATGCCTATTAAGTCCTTTTTCTATGGATGTAACTGCTACTATATCTTGAAGATACACTTAATGTTAGGAATAATTCAATCTTTTAGCAGATGTTAGAAAATACTGAAGATTACTTATAACGTTATAAATTTTATTTCCTTCCATTTATGGTCTTCAAAAACAAAGTAAACAAAATCAGGTACCTAGATTATTTTAGGCAAAATGTGTCAATCCACCACTGAGTGGCAGGACTAAGACTCTGGCTCTCCCAGGTCACTTCAGAGCAGTGTAAAGCCTATCCCAGCAGTTTGCTTGTAACGAAGCCCATGATCTCTGTTCAAGAATATATTTTATCCTAAACTAGTTTCTCAATACAGGCATCAAGCCATATCTGAAGATCAACTGTCATGTCTTCTAGCAAAATTAGATTCTATCAGAAAATTAAAATTAAATTCAATCATTAAAAACTACCTCCATGTACATAAGATGGAAAATCCTCCTGGCAACTGACAATCAATTGTGTATAGGTTTTATAAACACACACACACACACACACACACACACACACACACATATATATATATATATATATATATATATGTGCCTATCAAGTACCTCCTGATTGGCCTGCCCGATAACACACACACATATATAGAATTTAATCTTGTTATTGTATGGTGGTTCTATCAACAATCTTTAAACCAAAACCCTTTGAAAAGAAAGTCAATTCTGTAAAAATAAGAATATTATGGGAAATGTTATTTAAAGTTGATAGGATGCATATAGAAATAATAAAGTCGGAAAAATTTTCTCAGTTAAAATAAAATACCACAGATTTTAAATGTCCACTATTTAAACAATGGTTATTTAAAACAAATACATGAGTCTAAAAATGATTCAACATTCAACAGTGTTTTTTATTGAGCGCCTACTATGTGCCAGGCAAAATGCATCTACCTGCTAAGGATACATCAAAGAACAAGCATACAGTTATCAATGGACATAAAGTTTCAGTTAAGCAAGACAGTATGGTCTACAGCTCTGCTGTACACATAGTTACCAATACTGTATTGTACACTTAAAAACTGGTTAAGAGGATAGAGCCATGTTGTGTTCTTGCTGCAATAAAATAAATTTCAGACAAACAAAATAGGAAAAAGAGAACAAATATAAACCCTTCCTTTGATTAAATTAATTCTAGTGGCAAATATATGGAAATACATATACAGAAAAATATAAATTAAAAACGCAGAATACATAATAATATGCACAGAGATTATACTGCTACGTAAGGTATATATGTGCATCAACTACTGTGATTTAGAAGCAATAGTGATTAGTATTTTTGTTAAAGTAGAAGTTAATAATTGTATTACAATTTTAACACTGTGAAATACTTAAATATTTTCCATCTACCTAGGAACATCCAACAACTCATTTCAGTAGTTAACTTATTGAAGACTATTATTATTATTGTTAATTTATTTTAATATTAAAATGGTAGCTACTTCTAATCTAATGGAGAATCTAGACAAGTTACCAGGTCACTGAGATAGTATAATGAATGCCATGTTTGGGAGAAAGAAATGGGCCTTAATTGCATGTGCCTAGAGTCATCAAAGGAGATGAACAGTAAGTTTACATGAAGAAAATAAACAATCACTACAATAGCCATCCCACAAACAGAAGAACTAGGAGCTACACTTGGGGAATTTAGGGTCTAATAAGACGATAATCTATGTCTGCATCTGATTAAACAGGATAGTATTTAAAACAAAACTAAACCACTGGGGAAAAAAGTAAATAAAATATTTTGATACGGTGTTCTTTTTCTCTTATTTCAGTTTCTTCCAGAAGCCGGTGGATTTTGGGATACATCCATTGGTAAAATACTCATCACAGGCGTTGCTTGGTGAGTCTGACATTTGAACATGGCAAACATTGCCTTCCGAAATCTACAGTAAGAAGGGGGAAATCTGGCATTATCCTATAATGCTTAGAACTTTTAAAGCATTTTCAAATATGGCTAAGATGCCTCTACTGTTAACTGACATCTCCAAATAAATTTTTGTCTCCAACTTTAACATCTCCTGTTAAGAACATTCATAAATGTATAAAGTATATGGTACAAAGACCAGTTTTGCCCCATTGATTATAAACATCAAAGACATTTAATAAAAATTAAAAAAATGTTTAAAATGACACTTCGAATGTCAGTTACAATTTACTTGAACTAAGAATGTATATTTCACACATGTGTTCTTCTGAGCAAAAACCAGTTGAAATTAAGGGGAGTTTGAGAATGACTAATCTTTCTAAAACAACTACCAATAGACTCTGAATTTAAAATATGTTCTTTATTCTTCTTATGTGATCTGTTTGGTCTTAAAAGTTTTTATGTTTCTTTGTAGACCCGTAGCCAAAGCTGCCCTCCCAAACATGTGCATAAATACAAACGTTTGCATTTCGGGATCAAATTGCCTGGCCTCTACTGAGACTTTTTTGGTCAAATATTTAAGGACAATAAAGTGGTTATTCCATCTTTCAGCAGTAACAGGAAGTAAAATAATCTAGGCTTCACTGAGGAGACAGAAATCTTTGCTGAGTTCCAACAACGGGAGAAGGAAGGATTCTTTATTATCCTGAATAATTACCCACTCCTGAAGTCCTTTTATTTTAGCATGGAGTTTTTCTCTTGCATTTGAATATCTTCTCTCTAATAAACATGCAACTATACCACCCACTTATGGAGCCCAACTTTGCCTTCCTCACCTTGCCCATTTTCTGATAATAGAACCATTCTTTTCTTTGGAAAAACAATTCCATGTATTGGGAAGGAAGTAACCATGAGAACTAAGCTGAGCCCACCAAACACCTTCCAGCAGCTTTTCTGCCAGAAAGTCATCTGAGATGAAACTCAAATTTGGGGAGGCATAGCTGGTAGAACTTGGGTCTTGGGTTGCTGTAATCCTCTCCCCTCCATATGGGAAGAGGCTGTCACAGGACTGGAGCTCTAGGCATTTAAAGGCCTAGATGCTTCTCCATTTGCATGAGCCAAATAATCTTTACACTAGTTTAAAGGAGTTTCTGTCACTTACCTTCCCAAAAATCTTTTTAAGAGTCTTTCTGTATCTATTTTTTAATTTAAAAGTATTTTAAACATTACTTACTTTTTGTTAGCAACCACGTAAATACAGGGATTGTAGAACGTAGAAGATTTTGCAAATAGGGGAGCTATGATGGCCATTGAGGGAGGAATCTTCTTTGGATCACCAAAAGAAGCCCATAAGCACACGATGGAATAAGGGGACCATGCCACCAGAAACATCAGTATCATTATCACAGACATCTGTAAAATAAATCAATATTTGGCAAACCCAATATCTAAAATATTGAAATAGCTAATATATTTAAAGTAGTATGAAAAATTATCTAGATAGGAATTTGAATAAGTTTATGTTGTTGATGACATAGAGGAAAATCTGAACTTTTCCAAAACCTGTTGTCCTTTTCTTGTGTGCCCCAAGTCCTCTACGATAACTAGAACTTGTTAAATGGATAGAATGTTAAACAATGTAAAGCATGTCCTCTTTCTTTTAGGGTACTAGGGAAGAATACAAAAGCTGGCCTTGATGAGAGACAGATGAAAATGCACTCCTAACCCATATTTAGTAATTGTGCTATTGACTGCTGGCATTGTGCTTTTTCCTCTTACTATCATTATCTGCTAATCTGAAAAAAATAACTTTTTAGCTTTGTAAACTCAATCTGGAAAAAAAATGAAACCTTGCCATTTGTAACAACATGTATGGACCTAGAGGATATTATGCTAAATGAAATAAGTCAGACAGAGAGAGATAAATACCATATGATTTCATTTATATGTGGAGTCTAAGAAACAAATGAACAGACAGAAAACAAAAATAGACTCATAAATACAGAGAACTGGAGGTTGCCAGAGGAGAGGAATATAGGAAGATGGGCAAAACAGGGGAAGCGGATTAAGTGGTACAAACTTCCAGGTATAAAATAAATAAGTCATAGAGATGAAAAGTACAGCATAGGAAATATAGTCAATAATATTGTAATAACATTGCATGGTGACAGATGGTAGCTATGGTTATTGTGGTGAACATTGTGTAATGTGGAGAGTCATTGAATCACTATGTTGTACACCTGAAACTAATATAACATTGTATGTCAACTATACGTCAATAATAAGTTTTTTTAAAAAAGATACCCAAAAAAGTGGTGCCGAAATTCAGGGGAAACAAAAAATATGTGATGAACAGAAGGTAAATGTAAATGTGTACATAATACCATCACAGAAAGAAGATATACATCCATAAAACAAGAAGAGAAGGCAATTGGAAAGGAGTAGAGGATGTAAAATTAACTCTTTTTATCTATAATAACCATTTTTATCTTTAACCCTAACTAAAGAAGGACAGAATTTTAAAAATGCAATAGAAAGTTTGAATGATGTGGTTAGCTAGGATTAGGGTAATCAGGTGAGTCATGTAAGTACAGGATCAGACCCTGTCTTCAACATTTTATATTTTGTTCAATATGGGGTTTTTTTAATAAATAAAATAAAATACATAATTTTTATTTAAAATCAATTAATTAATATATAGTATATTATTAGTTTCAGAGGTAGAGTTTAGTGATTCATCAGTTGCACGTAACACCCAGTGCTTATTACATCACGTGCCCTCCTTAATGTGCATCACCCAGTTACCCCATTCCCCACCCATCTCCCCTCCAGCAACCCTCAGTTTGTTTATTTCCTAGAGTTAAGAGTCCCTTATGGTTTGTTGCTGTCCCAGATGTGACATTAAATTTGATTTTTTAAAAATACTACATTAACTACTTTTGTGGGGGGGCATTGCTGAGTTTTTTTGGTGCCTGTTTAAATTTCACACCCAAAGATTGAGCCTCACTTTTCTCACCCAATCTCAGACCTGGACATGGTTGAGGAAATCGTGCAGAAAGTAGAAGAAAAAAAAACAAACAAGACAGGGACAACATAGGAGAGAAAATTTAAGAAAATTAGAAGACATTTTCAGGAGAGTCAATAAAAAAAAAAATTAAAATTAAAAAAAAAAAGACTTCCAGAAAAAGAGGACAGGAAAAAACAAAACAAAACAAACAAACAAAAAACATGGAAAGGAAATCACCAGAGAAATAATACAAGAAATCTCCCAGAGGGGAGGACTTGAATCTTCACATTGAAAGCACTCACCAAGTACCCAGAACATGGGTGAATAAAGAGCCCCCTCAAGGCACATCAGCATGAAATTCCAGAAAACTGGAGACACAGAGATGATCCTCCAAGCCTCCAGAGAGAATACACAGAACACTACAGAGGGTCAGTCACCATAATGCTGTCTGCCTTCGCCATAGCAACACTGGAAGCTAGGAGACTCTAGAGCAATGCCTTCAAAATTCTTTGAAAATCATTGTTCTGCTTAAAATTCCACATGAGGCTAACAGTCAAATATGATCATAGAATTAAGACAGTTTCAGGCAACAAAATCTTTAAAAATTTATCTCCCTCTAACCTCCTCAGAAATCTATTTGAGAATGTGCCCCACCAAATGAGAGTGAATAACTGCCCCCTCCCAAAAAAACGAAGTTATCCAAGCCAGAAAACAGGCAATCCAACCCAGGAGAGAGGCCACAGGCATTCTCAGCTGTCGATACGGAGATCTGAGGATACCGGCGGTGGTCTTAGAGACAGGCCAGTGTAGAGCAAGATGCTTGCGAGCAGCACCAGGAGGAACGGTTCCAAGAGAAGGACAAAGTCAATTAGTCTCTAATGCACTTGAAAATACGGACAGGAGATTGCCACTTCTTGTGGGGAGTTTAGAGATGAATTGGTGACCCATATACAGAACAGTGAGCAAACAAAACTAGGGGGGAGGGGGGATAGCGAGGGAGGAGAAGAGAGGACTGAGAGGAGGAGGAAGAGAAAGGAAATGAAAATTAACCCCAAGAGAAAAAAACAATTATTAAAAAATACAAATCACAGAACCGTATACAGATCTGTAATAAACAAAATTTAGGTAGTTACAATAGGGTACAATTATGTAACCAAATATTATTAACATTATGCTGACAAGATGAGGAGAGAGAAAGGTTGGGGTGGAGGAGTAGGAACTATGGTGTAAGAGAAATAAATTCTCACTATCCGTAGTAGGAAGTCAAGAGTAATAGCGAAAAAAACATCCAAAACAGCAGATAAGCTCATCATTTAGAAATATGGAGACAAACACAAGAAAACGAGCCAGAGAGTAAGAATCAGGCGTTGGGGAGAGGTGATTATAATATGGACCATGCACGTGTAAGTTAAGGATTTTAATGTCTTACCTTTGTTACATCTACCTGATCTGACCAATCTCTGTTGAGGTACTCAGTGCAGTTACTAGTAGTACGACATTTAATGGATCGAGCGACATGGTAATAGCAGTAAAACATCACCATCAAGGGCACAATAAAATTTACCGCAATAACTGTCATTGTGAAAGAAACAAAAGATCTGAAAGTAAGAAAAGGGAAGCACTAAATCACTACTTGTTTATTGTGCTGAATAGGGAAAGGAAATGGAACAATTATTAAAAATACTCCTGCCACTGTTCAACAATCACTATATTATTAAGTAATGTAGGAAGGATATTTAACTGGTTCATTTAGACTGGGGGTTGGCAAACTATGGCCTGTTATCTTTGTAAATTAACTTTTATTGGAACTACATTTATTTACACACTGTTTATGGGTGCTTTCACAGGCAGGGTCGAACAATAGTTAACAGAGACAGTCTTGTCTGTAAAGCCTAAAATATTTTCTTGTTGACCCTTTATAGAAAGTTTAAGAATTAGATTTAGTTGGAGTGTTAGAAATTTTCTACCCGTTTTTCTGAGTCATCTTTCGTTTTTTTTTTTTAACAAACTATGTTACCCTCTTTTCCCTGGTAAATACAGAAGAGCATCACTAAGGAGCAAGCAAGTCCTTACGGTGACTGTGCCTTTGCCTTGTCATTTCAGCTTCATCACCACGTCATCCTGAAAAGATAGTAGGGAGTGCACCTGGGCTTTCAGCAGACCCGCACGCCGCCTAGCCACACTAATGCTCCGTTTTCCCTTTCAGATTCTACCCCTGAGATACCAGTACTGAAGGGTGTTCTGTACCCACTTGGCTGCCAAAGGAGAGAGAGGGAAAGGAAGAGGGTAAGGGAACAAGGGAGCTGGATGGCCTTTACTTGCAACAAGTGTAATTCAATGCTGGAATCACCTCATCACTACCAAGGAAGTACTTGGCTGCACTCTGTACGGAAAACATTTGATCTGAGCTTAAATTTGAAATGATGAGAAAATGTCTACATTAGAAGCATTTGGTTATTGTAAAGTGAAAATGTGTCTCTTACGCATCATTTTTCCGCCAGTTTATGGTACAAGTAGCCCCGGTAGGATCTGGAGCATAACTAGCCCACCCAATGATAGGCATCAAAGCCCAAAAGAAACCATTGAGCCAGGCCCCCAGAATCATGCCGATGTAAGTCTTGGTGGTCATTCTTCTTCCTATTAACAAACAGATGGAATATCAGCATCATTTGCCAGTGACGGTATTCATATCTTCACTTTGTTTTAACTGATTGTTCAAAGTTGTTGTCAGGTAGATTCTTTACAAAGCACTTTAGTTCGCTCAGAGCCTTCTACATGAATTCATAGTCAGAAAAAAAGAGGGGGCATTTAAACCAGCACCTGAATGATAAAAAGGATCAGCCAGAGGACAAGCAGGGAGAAGCATTCTCCAGGCCTGGGGAAACAGCATTTATAAAGATCCCAAAATGGGAAAGGCCTAGGCCAATACCCCAAAGTGAGGGGGCCGTGGCCCAAACTGGAAAGATAGCCAGGGGCCAGACCACATGGAGCCTTGAAGGTTGTGCTGTGACATTTGGATTTTATTCTAAGTATCATAGGAAATCCTTGAAACTTTTGAAAGAGGATTGTCAGAGAAATGAGACTGACCATGCAGTCTTAATGCAACTCATTACATTTATATATTTTTTAAAGATTTTATTTATTTATTTTTACGAGAGAGAGAGAGTGAGCATGAGCGGGAGAGGGGCAGAGGGAGAAGCAGACTTCCTGCGAAGCAACGAGCCAGATGCTGGACTTGATCCCAGCACAGAGATTATGATCTGAGCTGAAGGCAGGATGCTTAGCCCACTTAGCCACCCAGGTGCCCCAATCATTACATTTATATTTTAAAGTGCATGTGTGGGGCGCCTGGGTGGCTCAGTGGGTTAAAGCCTCTGCTTTCGGCTCAGGTCATGATCTCAGGGTCCTGGGATCGAGGCCCACATCGGGCTCTCTGCTCAGCAGGGAGCCTGCTTCCCCCTCTCTCTCTCTGCCTGCCTCTCTGCCTCCTTGTGATCTCTCTCCCTCTGTGAAATAAATAAATAAAATCTTAAAAAATAAAATAAAATAAAATAAAAAATAAAGTACATGTGTGTTGAGTAGTACTTAGGCCAGAAACAGATTCATTGAGAAAGCTATGAGAAGGGCTATACCTGTGTCTGGTCTACAGATGGTCAGATATCGATCTATGGCCACAACAGTGAGTAATCCAATACTTGCCATTCCAAAAAAGATGTTCAGTCCGGCATAAATCTAAAAATCAAAATTGGAAAGAATACACCATTCTACATACCCTCCCAAGAGACACTTACATTTTTATTCCATGGCTAGAATACATTTTAAGGACATTGAATGTTTTTTATTTTAATTATTTTAGAATACATTTTCCATTGTCATATTGTAACTGGCTTATTAAAGGCAAGTATGGAAAGTGTTTTAGGTCTTTATTAATTAAAATAAACTTTTTAAAAATTTTAAGATTTAAAGTAAAACTTCTATACAACATGCTCTATCAACATAGTGCAAAAACAAACCATAAATTAGGTGCAGTGCAGATAACCAACAAAATACTAGTGTTCACAAGATAAAGAATTCAACAAGAGGAAAAGACAAATGGGAAAATGAGCTATTCACACAAGGGGAAACCTGAATGTTTATGATATAAGATATAAACCACAATACATATTCAAAGAAGTGCAGATCATTAAGATACCATTTTACACCCATCAAAATGATAAAAAAAAAATTACAAGTCTGAAAATCCCAAGCATTGGAGAGAATGTGAAATAATAGAAGTTCTCATAATTGGCATACCCATTTTGGAGAGCAATTTGGCCACATCTAACAAAACTCAAGATGAATATTCTCTACAACCCAACCATCTTTCTCCTAAGCAATATGTTTAAAGAAACTCTTACACATTGTAGGAGATGTAAGAATGCTTATTGAAGCCTTGTTTGTGACTGAAAACAAATGGGAGTAAATGCTTAATAACAGAAAAATAAATACATTGGGGTATGTTCATAAAATGGAATATCATATAGCAGTTAAAATGAGTGAATTATAGCTACATCCATCAACATGGATAAACTTCAAAAATATAGTATCGTATAATAAGATTGATCATATAAACAATATATTATTTATACAGAATTTAAACTATCCAGACAATTTAGTTTATGTGCAGGTAAATATGTACTAAGATAGAAAAACATTCATGGAAGAGAAGGAAGGTTGAGAGTAGGCAATGGCCTTCAACAGTATTTTTCAAGTTTTAGATCTTTATTTTTTTTTTAAGATTTTATTTATGTATTTGAGAGAGACAGCACGTGCACACAGGCGCACACGAGCGGGAGGGTTAAGACTCTAAGGTGGACTCTGCACTGAGCACGTGGAGCCAATGCAGGGCTTGATCTCACGACCCTGAGATCATGACCTGAGCTGAAACCAAGAGTAGGTTCCTTAACCTCCTGAGCCACGCAGGTGCTTCTCAAGTTTTTTACCTTTACAAAGCTAAACAGCCTGAGGCACATATTGCAAAACATTAAGATTTGGCAAAAAAACAGGTGGTACATACATGAGCATTCATTATTCTATTACTCTTATTTTATTCTCTATAATTTTATAGCTTGAAATAGTAAACTGTTTTAAAAACTCAGGCCAAAAGTCCTATCTGCCTACTCTCCTAATATGAATTAATATATTTCCTTGTCAGTAAAAATAATAATGGATATAATTAATTTCAAATCCATTGGAGGACTGTCCATTGGGGGAAAAAACTGATAGCTTAACTACATTGCTGAGATTTTTTGATATTGTCATTAAATAGTTTATTGTTTCCAATGAAAACAGGATACTTTCGAATTTGTAATATGAAAGTTTTTTGAACATGCAAATTTTTACTTTTCTTCTCTAGTTGAATGCTAAACTTTTGGTTTTTTCCTTTGGGTTAGGGAAATTTCAAATATAAAATGTTATTTCTCTTAAGTAATTTCCCAGTCACTTCTGAAGCTATTTTCAGTAAGAACACTTTATCTATTATCCTACATGATCTTATTTGATTGAAACCCTTGGAATTTCTTTTTTTAGACATTTAAATTTACATCTCCTTCATATTTTATTTTGCTTTCATTCCAAAGATCTCCAATACCTGGCATCCTGTATATCCAAACTTCCAACTTCCATACAGATCTGAAGCTGCTGACATGGGATATCCAATGCTACTGACCCCTATATCAGTAACAGCCAGGTTAATGATAATTGCATTTGTGGGTGTCCGAAGTTCTTTGTACTTAATGAAGATGCCCAGAACTATTAAGTTGCTGAAAATACTTATTATACCTGAGAACATATAAAAAAAAATCACTGTTTAATTTGAATGTTTAAAAGTAGTATCAAAATTAAATATTTAAGCCCCCTCAAAAACATAGCAAATCCATTTTAGTTCATTTATTTGAGGAGCTCCAACCATTCTTAAAACTGGTTGTAATATCTTCACAGCCCTTCTGTGAAATAGAAATAATAAAATTAAAACGAAGAATCTACCAATTGCATACAGAGCATTGAAGGCCGGTTTTAATGTCCTCACTGTTAATCATGCTGCCCTTGAAATTCTTCCCCTGTCTTTCATGATACAACCTCTGCTGATTTTTAAGATATATATATGACCATACCATCTCTTTTGGCAGTCTAACTTCCTCCTCCTCCTCCTCCTTCCTGAGGCCTGAGTCTTTTCTTTCTCTACAGAGAAAGAAGATTTTTTTCTCAAGTCTCACCTATCATTCTACCCTAACAACTCTTCTGTCACTTTCCATGCCCTGACCCATACTCCGGTTCCATATCCCTTTTCATTCAACTCATTGCCATTACACATTTACTAGGATCTACGATGTATAAGATCATATGACTGTTCCAGTATTTCTGGAAACTCAGCATGTCCAAATCTGAGTACCTCATTCAATGTGCACACACACACACCCCTACAGAAGGCACACTGCAAAGTTTGACTATTCAGAAAGGGAGTCAGGCTGGCTTTTAGGCACATTGAGAAGCCTCACAGGTGACACCTTCCTAGTCAAGTTACCACAGTCTGGGATCTAACTCTTAGCCTTGGGGGTCCAGAAACTCACTATTGTCAATGCCCTGGAATGGGCTGGACTCCATTAGATACATGACTGAACTTCATAATCAGAATGGCAGTGTATTGTTGAATGAACCAGACACTCCCGTTAGCCCAGTTAACAACCTCTACATGTTGTAAAGGATGTATAAATATCCTGTAAGCCAGATGTGGGTCGTGTACTAGGTCCTAACAGTGGGGGACTGAGCAGCCCTCGACAACTGTAGAGAGGGAAGGTTTCCAAAGCACCAGCACACAAAAGTATCAGTTGAGGAAGAACTTCCATTTCATCTTGGCACCTCAGTCGAAACTTCCTTTTTAGCATCCCGTGACACTAATCCTCCAGATTCCTGTTCTTTCCCCTCCGTGCTGTTGGCAGAATAAGCTGGCAACGATATAGAATTAGCCATGTTTCTTCTCAGAGCTTCATTACTCTCTGCTGGCTGTGGGATAAAAGCCCACATTTGCCTCAATCTGTTTTCACCTTCTCTAAGCAAATTTCCACACTTGCCAAACACGCCACCCATTCTAATTATTTATCAAATACACAAGGCTTGTTGTAAAGCCTCTCCCACTTGAAACACCCCATTTTTTTCCTGTACGTATACAAATGCTACCCACCCTTCAAAATTCTGTTCAAGCCTAGCTCTGCTCTGGAGCATTCCCCTACCCACAGTAATTCTCCCTTCTCTAAATTCCCAAAGCACTTGCTTATATTATACATTATTCATCTTATGTGATGCTATATCTAACTTTCAGGTATTCCTAGTATTCTCATCTAGATTTCAGGTTCCTAATGACTTCTGTGTTCTAGGAGTATATGGCATATAGCAGATTTATTTAATAAACAGACCACAACTAAAACTCATATTGTTTAATTTCTATTATTCCTCCAAAGCATAAATAAGGCACAATGAGAGCAAATTTGGTGATTCTTTGGCTCCGTTTTTTTAAATTTTTTCTTAAGATTTTATTTTTAAGTAATCTCCACATCCAACGTAGGGTTAGAACTCACCACCCCAAGATCAAGAGTCACTTGCTTTACCAACGGAACCAGGTAGCTGCCTCTTTGGCTCTAATTTTAGCATCAAGTATTGCAGCATGCATTCAAGAAATACTCCAAAAAGCTTAATGAATTGAAGAATCTTTCTAAGCTAAGTACTAATTGACAATTTTGGAAGTCAGATAAAACATAGTACAGTAAGTTGTTGCCTACCAAGTACACAACCAGAATAAAGTAACTGTATTTCGGGGGAGGTCTTAGATATAATGGAGGATGTGAGGTAAATAATTTGGCCTTTTTCTCTATCCGTTCAGCAGCTATCTCAAGCTCTCTGTTCTATTTTCCTAAGTGCAGGTATTTTCTAATGGGTACCAATAGATCATTTAATAGTTAGGTCTAAATTAATTTCCTCTTGGCCTCTGTGACTTTCTTACAATCTCTTGGTAGATCCTCCTTAATCTACACCCTGGCCTTTCTTTCTCCATCTCTACCTTATTAAATATGTGCATCATCCAAGCTTCTTAGACCCCCTTTCTTTTCACATTGACCACATAATCTGTGATTTCATACATATCTGAGGCTATACGCTGCTCCTTTCCAGACTAATCTCATAAAATTCAAAGATTTATTTATTTATTTATTTATTTGACACAGAGAGATTACAAGTAGGTAGAGAGGCAGGCAGAGAGCGAGGAGGAAGCAGGCTCCCTGCTGAGCAGAGAGCCCGATGCGGGGCTTGATCCCAGCACCCTGAGATCATGACCTGAGACGAAGACAGAGGCTTTAACCCACTGAGCCACCCAGGTGCCCCTAATCTCATAAAATTCAAACCCACGTGTCCAGCTTTCTACTGGACATCTCTCACACTGAATCAAGAGAATTTTCTCTTCCTTCTTCAAACCTGTTCTTCCCCACATGTATTCCTATCTTGGTGAAGAGCTTCACCATCTAACCACAGGAGCCCCCAAACGGAAAACTTACCTTCTTTGACACTCCCTTTCCCTCTATCCCAATTTCCACATCCAACCATCAATTCTAACTTCTAGCTCTTGAATGTGTCTACTTCTATCCCGATAGCCACTTCTCCCTCCTCGGGATCCTTCTTAATCACACAGGGACCTCCTATGTGCTCTCTTAGCTACCACTATAGCATATTTCTAAATTACAAATGGAATCATGTCATTCAGTGACTCTTCATTGCTTTTATGACTTAGGTGATTCTTCATTTCCTGGTACACAGCCTCCTCTGCAGCCTAGTATCTCTTACCCTTCAATTTACAATTCATCCATAATGAATGTATTTCAGATCCTCAGTTTACCATGCCTCTTGCCTCCCAGCCTTACCTGGAGAAAGGGAGAGTGCTCAAGCTGGTAAAAGTTTGTAAGAGCTAAAATCTAAGAGAAATATTAAATTGAAAATTAAATTTTAAGCAAAAAAATAATAAACTCTTGGTAAAGTAACAAATAAAATAAACGCTTTAACTAAATTCTTCTCATAGCTTTGGTTTTGATTTGGAAATATAAGTGGGTTTTGTTAAAAAGAGGACCTAAAGAACAATAAGTCTTTCAACAGAAGCATAAAGAGGTTAGAGATGCTCCTTTCAGTTTATCTACCAAAACCACAAATAACACATACCCAAGGTATTCCTTAATAAAACTGACCGTTGAATCAAAATGCCTGAGTTCAAATCCTGGCGTAGCTACTTAGTAGATGTGTTTGTTGGGTAAGTTATTTCAACTATTCGTCTATATAAACGGGGAAGATAAAACTGATTCACTTACTGACTTCGTGTAAGGATGAATTATTCTGTATGTGTAAGTACTAGAACAGTGCAAGTATTCAAATAACAGTTAACAGTGGTAGTTAGTGGTGGTGGTGATGATCATTGTCATAGCAGTGGTAGTAAAATTCCTATTACTGATACTACTACAGGCATAAGAACCAGAGAGAACAATTTCTTAACAAGAAATTTTCTGTGCATGCTACTTTTGTAAACAGATTTAAAAAGATAGCTTTTCTTGGTCATCTACAACAAACTAACTAAACCAAAAGTTTGTATACAAAGTATTTCTATGTAGTTGCAATAAGATTTTCTCTTTAATTAGCATATTATTTTTTCATATTGTTACAAATAAAATCAAAAAGAAAATACAACTTGTCCAGTACTTATCATACAGAGGTATTCAAGTGAACAAGTTAGCGTATCACTAAAATTTATAAAAATTAACTGAAGAACCACAATTTCTAGCACAGAAGTAATTGTGAATTATAGGGAACTAAGCAACTACAAAGAATAAACTGGATATAGTAGAATTTATGATACTTTTCCCTCCACTTTTGAATATATTTGAGAATTCATATAAGTCAATCCAAAAAATGACAATAAGCCAATATAAGTTACTTCTAAAACTCACTGAGTACAAAGTTGGAAATGAAGTGACTGCTCAATATAATATTTATATAATTCAACCTATACATTAAAAAGATTATTAGATAACTTCTATTTCATTTCCCCCATCCTTTTTTCCGATAAACATGCCTTTATCTTAATCCAGTATACATCAATGAACGTACACAGGGGGAGAAAGAAACAAGTATGCGTCCAATACCTACTGTATGTGTCATGTAAGTCATTTGGTTTTACTCTTCTCTACAATCCTGACAGCTATCTTATTCTTAGCCTGTTTTCAGATAAGAAAATGGAGGAACAAAAAGGTGAAGGTACTGGCTCACTGTTGCAAAGATAAGATACTAAAAGATGAAATCCAAAGAGTTTCCCAATACAGCCTATCCTGGGAATGAGCTGAATTCTCAAACTCTGTCCTCAGTGACAATAAAGTCTGCTCTTTTTACAACTTTAATTTTCTTTCCAAGAACTTTTCATCTTAACTAGAGTCTACCACCAAAGACAAGACTATGAATAGTACGTATAAGAATAGTAAAGGACATAAAAATACATTTTGCCATGGTACACACTCTCCCCAATAAAACTTGACAATATAAAAACCAAATATATGGATGGTCATAAAAGAATTATTCACTTTATAGAAAATTGTTCTCAGCCCCACTTCACTAATGTTACGTTGTTTATCAAGATTCAAAATAACTTGTGGCATTAACCATCATTAACAACAATGCCTTCATTTATCCTTTCACCTACATTCTCCTACTATACAGCCAAGAAATAGGGCAAGTATTATGATTCCTATTTGCCACATGAGCACTCCAACTCAGAAAGGATAAGTGGCCAACAATATGGAACTTGAAACATCTCTGAACCCATGCTTTTTCTACAACCTTATGCTGAAAACCTCTGCTTCTCTTCACCCACTTGAAAACAAAGTAATGGGGGCGCCTGGGTGGCTCAGTGGGTTAAAGCCTCTGCTTTCGGCTCAGGTCATGATCTCAGGGTCCTGGGATCGAGGCCCGCATCGGGCTC
>LNAC01000032.1:1060756-1137758 GCA_002007465.1 Ailurus styani
AAAAAACCCCAAAGTAATGGTTAATGGAGTAAACATCCATACCTGCTGTGATCAAGTAAGCGGCAACAATATTGTGTTCAGTCTGTGAAAAGACCGAGCCATCTTCATGTTTAGAGTCTGTACTGTTGTCTAAATTATTCCTCAGCATTTTAGAGGGAAGAAACTGAGACAGCCTTCATAACAAGCCTTCAATAATTATGAAATATTTTAAGAACGAATGAAGGAAGAATTCTCAGAACCAATCATTTCCACTTAAAGACCTCAAAGAAGGGCCTTTTCATAGAGGCCCCCCCTTAACAAACTTAATTGGGCTGGAGAGGAAAGGATTTTAATTCCCAGGACAAGGAAAAAGCTTATTAGCAAAATAAAGAGAAATACCAAGCACCACACATTTTAAACAATTGGGGCATCAGTCTTATATCTAAGGAGATTATCAAGTGCACACCTCCCATTCAAATAAACAAACTCGAAATCAGCAGGGGCTGACTTAACTGATTGCTGCTAGAAATCAGTTCTGAAATTAAGAACCGGTTTTGGTCTCCTAAAACTTTTCAGATTAAGGTCCCCACTTTCTGCTGAGCCTTTCAAGTTTTTCCATTTGTTTCTTTTTCCATAACAATTTGAATAATCAGACATAAACAGAGAAGTAATCTCCTTCCTCCCTTCCAAGTCTCACTTCCTTAAAGGTAGTAGTATTTTTTGGTGTATATTTTCTGTTTTTCTTTGCTTATACAAATATATATTCATACTAGGATTTGAGGTTTCTCCCACTTTTTTTTCTTTTAAGCAAAAATGGGGAGATATGCATATATAAAATCATTCTGTAACTTGTTTTCCCCTAAAGTTATATCATAAATTCCAGGCTAATAAACCTAAGTCTGACTTATTAATAGCTTGTATTTCATAGCATATATATATATATATATATATAATATATATATATATGATCTACTTCATAGCCCACCTTAATTTACCCTATGCTTTGATATGCACAATTATCAGATAATAATCATAATATAATCATAATCATAATCATAATCATAGCATATATCGGCAAAGAATCTGGATTCAATCATTCATCTTGTAAAGCACAGGGCAATTCTAATATTCTAGAGCATCTTATAATAATCCAAGAAGTAGTTATAGAAACAGGTTATAATCTAGCATGAAAATTGTTAGAGTAAGATATCCCATGCACAGCAAAGAAAACAGTCAACAAAACCAAAAGACAACTGACAGAATGGGAGAAGATATTTGCAATTGACATATCAGATAAAAGGCTTGTATCCAAAATCTATAAAAACTTCTCAAACTCAACACCCATAAAACAAATAACCCAGTCAAGAAATGGGCAGAAGACATGAACAGACATTTCTGCAAAGACAACATCCAAATGGCCAACAGACACATGAGAAAGTACTCAACATCACTCAGTATCAGGGGAACACAAATCAAAACCACAGTGAGATACCACCTCACACCAGTCAGAATGGCTAAAATTAACAAATCAGGAAACAACAGGTGTTGGCAAAGATGCGAAGAAAGGGGAACCCTCCTACACTGTTGGTGGGAATGCAAGTTGGTACAGCCACTCTGGAAAACAGTAATGGAGGTTCCTCAAAAATTTGAAAATAGAGCTACCCTACGACCCAGCAATTGCACTACTGGGTATTTACCCTAAAGATACAAAGGTAGTCATCCTCAGGGGCACATGCACCCGAATATTTATAGCAGCAATGTCCACAGTAGCCAAACTATGGAAAGAACCTAGATGTCCCTCAACAGACGAATAGATAAAGAAGATATGAGGTGTATGTATGTATATATGTATATATATATATATATACATATATATATGTGTGTGTGTGTGTGTGTATATATATATATACATACACACATATATATATACACACACACACATACACAATGTAATACTATGCAGACATCAAAAGAAGTGAAATCTTGCTGTTTGCAAGGACATGGATGGAACTAGAGGGTATTATGTTAAGCGAAATAAGTCAATCAGAGAAAGACAATTATCATATGATCTCTCTGATATGAGGAACTTGGGCAGGGCGGGGGGTTGTCGGGGGTAGGGAGGGAAAAATAATGAAACAAGGTGGGATTGGGACAGAGACAAACCATCAGAGACTCTTAATCTCACGAAACAAACTGAGGGTTACTGGGGGGTGGGAAGGTAGGGAAAGGGTAGATGGGTAATGGACACTGGGGAGGGTTTGTGCTATGGTGAGTGATGTGAAAGGTGTAAGCCTGATGATTCACACACCTGTACCCCTGGGGCAAATAATAAATAAACAAACAAACAAACAAAGGTGAAAAAAAAAGAATAGGATATCCCTGGGACACCTGGGTGGCTCAGTCATTAAGCGTCTGCCTTCAGCTCAGGTCATGATCCCAGGGTCCTAGGATCCATCCCTGCATCGGGCTCCCTGCTCAGCGTGATGCCTGCTTCTCCCTCTCCCACTCCCCCTGCTTGTGGAACGTTCCCTCTCTGTGTCTCTGTCAAATAAATAAATAAAATCTTAAAACAAAAAAAAGATATCCTTACCACCTCCCCACCATGTTCTTTATGTCATGTAATATTACTAAGATCTGATTCTTTTCAATTTTTCAAAATCAGTAACTTCAGAGAAATGCTAGATGTACCAGTTAACAGTGTAAACATGTAACAGAACCACTAGAGGGCTATATTTACCCACTTAATTTAATTTTATAACTTCTAGAATGGCATAGCAGGAAAGGACGGAGATAATCCTTTGCCTCAATTCTTCCAATAATGTATGAAATGAAGTTGAGGGGCGCCTAGGTGGCTCGGTTGGTAAGTGTCTGCCTTCAGTTCAGATCGTGGTCCCAGGGTCTTGGGAAAGAGCCCCTGCTCAATGGGGAGTCTACTTCTCCCTCTGCCCCCCCACCTCAACTTGCGTTCTTTCCTGCTCTCTAATAAATAAATAAAATCTTTCTTTAAAAAATTAAAAAAATAAAATGAAGTCGAGCCGGGTTGATCTGTCTCAGATCTTATAGCTACCAGCACTCAAAATTTTATAAATGTAAAGTAATAAAGAGTATCTATATTAGGAAAGTGAATCTCATCAGATTCCAGTATCAAAATATTTTCAAATGACCTAAGGCAACTAACATAACCCCTAAGAGGAATGCTCCCTTTAAAAAAAAAAAATCTCTGGGTTGTTGGGTTTTAAGTTTTGTTTTGTTACATTCAATATGTAGAATAAAACACAAATTACTTGTGTTTTCTTTGGTTCATAGGCTTATATTCCCTTCCTTTTCTGTAATGGATTGTTGTAGCATCCACTTAAATTTTCCAGAATTAATTATTTCTAAGAACTAAAGAAAAATAATTCCAAATTTATCTGCTATAGATAAAAGCTTCCAAAATATGAATGTGCTAAGTACTTTCAAACTACTTTTCATGCTTCCTTCAGATACAGAAAAGCTGTATTGGGATGACGCTTAGAATACTAAGAAATACTATACTATAAATACTATAGTATTTATAGTAAATACTATAAATATATCATGTTTACATATAGCTCACAATTCTTTAATTTGATAAACTTCAATTGACCTAAAGTTAATCCTTTTATAACTTTTCCCAAATTTCCAAGCATATCAGGATATGTTGCTTGTATTCCACTAAACTGTTTAATTACTATGGCAACAAGTACATTTTAACATGATGCAAGCAATCAAGATGTTATTTCAATTAACAGCTGAAAAGATGTAATATGTGAATCACCAAAACATCTTTTACAATAGAACTCAGTGATATTTACCACACCACAGTACCAAATTCATTGTAAGGCTCCCTAAACTTGTGAACTTGATTCAAAACTGAATGCCCCAAAGGAAACCCAGAAAGTACTACTATAAGGAAGAAAAGGGGAAAATAACTTCAGTTCTCATGTGAACAGAGCTGTTCCAACTTTAATAGTTTCATAATCAAAACCAAAATTTGCTAATCGATTATTAATCGTAATTAAAGAAACTGCTTTAGTAACTCTTACATATACAAATGAAATGCAATAAAAGGTGCTGATGTTTTCATATACAAAAGGCAAAGATTTTGAAAGGGGGTGTTAATTTACAAATAATGTTAAAGTACTATTCCACTAACCTACTTTTTTTAAAGATCAGTTATATTTGTAAACAAATCATTTTTTCTATCCGAAATCCACTGAGGCTAAGCTTAGTTGTTCCTTTTAGCTTCAAAAATAGCCCTGTTTTAATAAACACAGTTGCTCTGTTATAACTTAAAGAAATAAAACATTTTATTTTAAAAATTCCAAGTATGCTTCAAATGGAAACTGCCCATATATTAAGCACCCACAGAGTTCCAAGCATTGTACAAAACATCAAAACATTCGTTCATACTCTTTTAGAGCAAAATTGCCTATTCTGTCGCACTTATTTTTGCATGGCATTGACATTTTAGTTCCATTGTCAGAAAATGACCGGTTCTTCAAGACTTGCTCAAGAAACAAGTTTCTGATCCATAGAAGTAGATCATGTAGAAAGTTTCATGTAGAAAGTTTCTCTGTCAACTGTTATACTTAATGTCCTCTCCCTGATTAAGAGAAAATGAAAGTATTAAGGCTATAGAAAATCAATTTTTAATAGCACTACACCCAAAATCTCAAGTTTAAAATCAGCATTAGTTCTTAAACTGTTTAGCCAACCAATTTATCAAGTTTAACTGTTATTCATATTAAATCTTTTTGTTTTTCAAATTAATATGGCAAAACAAATTAGAAGTAGGTGAAAAACTTCAAAGGGAAAAGCAAGAAAGTGACAAAAATAAAGCTATAAATTAGGCTAAAGCAAAGAACACCACAGTGTTCTATATATTGGGGAAACCAAAGTAAGACTGAATTAAAATTTAAAATGGTAGATAATGCCAATTCAGAAATTCAGTGATTCTAAGTTTTGTTTTTTTTTCCACACTCACCTCTGAAACCACCACCCCTTCCTCCTCTGAAGCCACCTCCACCTCCTCTTCCACCTCTGAAACCACCTAAAAATAAAGGAAATATTTATAAAATTATTGTAGCCTATCCTATTCTGATAAGCCTAACACCCTAGATTACAACTTTTTAAACAAGTATTCTGCTTTAATGAATTACAAAAGCTGGCTACTTTAAAGTCCATTCAGCCCTACTGCTAAGTGTAGGAGTACCTCAACTTTTGCTTAATTATTTTTTAACTGAACTAAGGCTTTTTATCATAAGAACAAAGGATAGCAGATAGAGGTAATTTCACTTTGGGGATCCTATAATAAAACAATTAAAGTTAATTGAGCTGCATTATGGACGATCACTGATGCTCACATGTTGAATAGAAAACTTAATATCTTCAATTATCCAACACACATTTAGCTTCCTATTTCAGTCTCCATTTTTACTTCTTTAGGTTAACTTTGTAAGGAATGATAAATTATAACAAGAGGAAAAACAAACATATTTCTAAAATACCAGTATACAAAAATATAAAAGTTTTAAGAAAACAGATGAATTTTTTTCAATGTTAAATGAGATTGAATATAGAATGGAAATGAGGGGGATCTCATTAGATTCTCAAAAAATATTTAATAGACATATACTCAGATTTCTTTTTTTTTTTTAAGATTTTATTTATTTATTTGACACAGAGAGAGAGATTACAAGTAGGCAGAGAGGCAGGTAGAGAGACAAGGAGAGGAAGCAGGCTCCCTGCTGAGCCTCGATCCCAGGACGCTGAGATCATGACCTGAGCCGAAAGCAGAGGCTTTAACCCACTGAGCCACCCAGGCGCCCAATATACTCAGATTTCTTAAAGAGATTATCTCCTAGCTATCCGGACCCAAAAAAGCACATTTAGAATGAAATAATTAAATTGAGAAAGGCAAAGGTAAAAACAGAGTTCTCTCCTTTCTGTTTCAGTAACAGAAGATATCCAACCAACTTTCCACTCCCCTTCCTAACCACTTAGCTTCTGCTGTCATCCCATCACCCACCCACCACACCACTACTCACAGATCTAGGCATACTCAATGCTGCACTGCACCTTATCCCCAACCCTGTTCATCATCTAACCGCCCATAATGATGAATGTATCAAAGCTTTGAGGAAATACATATATCAAAATGCTGAAATCAAAGCAATGAATTTATTGGGAAGTCTCTGATACGGCATGAGAAGATAAGGGTTTTATTTTTTAGACTGCCAATTGTCCGATTAGGGCAAATTAACTTTTGTAAGCCTCCCATTTCCTCATCTACAGTAAGGCTATCACCTATCTTATAAGGTTTTACTGAATATTAAAAGAATATACATGGATATTAAAGGAAAATGACCAGCTCTTAGCATATAATCAACACGTAGTAATATTAACTAAAAAACTAAAATTCAGGGGTGCCTGGGTGGCTCAATCAGTTAAGTGGTTGCCTTTGGCTCAGGTCATGATCTCAGGCTCCTGGGATTGAGCCCCCCTCATCAGGCTCCTTGCTCAGCAAGGAATCTGCTTTTCCCTCTTCCTCTGTGCTCTCTCTCAAATAAATAAATACAATCTTTTAAAAATAAATAAATAAATAAAAATAAAATTCAGTCAAGATAATTTTATACTTTATAAAATGCTCAACAAAACATGAATAACCCCAAAAGATAAAATCCCTCAAAAGTATACTTAGATTTTTTAAATAAGTTATTGAAACTGAGCATTATTACTGATAATCTGCCAAGATTTGAAAATAGCTTTCCTAAAAAAAAATAAGTAAATAAGCAAAAAGGAGGTCTGCCTACATAAAAAATTAAATTGTGCTATATGACTTGGCTGCAACTTTGAAATCTCAGAAAATTTCCCCCCAAAGTAACTTACCACCTCTGCCACCTCTGCCACCTCTGCCACCTCCGCCTCTTCCTCCTCCTCGACCTCCCCTGCCACCACCTCTTGGAGGTCCCTTCTCACCTGGAGGTCGAGGTAAAAACCTCTGCAGTGGTAGCAGTTTATACGGGTCTATATAAAACTGGAAATATAACAGAAACAATTAGTGTGATGACTTAGGAAGCAGTACAGTATAATCAGGAAGAATCTACACACTAGACTTAAAAGGTAAAGACTTAATTTCTTTGTGCCTTAGTTTTCTGATCTATCAAATGAAGAGAACAAAGTACCTACCCCACAGTCTTTGTGAACATCAAAAGAGTAATGTACACAAAACACTTAAACTTCGTACACAGTAAGCATTACATGCACATAAAAAGCCAAGACCAATTCAGTCACATTTCTCCTTATAAATAGACGCCTTCAAAAAATTAACTACCTTTTCACTCCACAGAATTGCCCTAAAATGAAAACTATTAAAAATTTAACATTAAAATTCAAAATGAAGCACATACTAGTTATTTCAAAACTTTAATAAAGGATCAGATCAGTAACTATTTGCTGAACATACAAAATAATAAAGGATATGCATAAACTAAACCCATTCTGTTATTTGGGATTAAAGAGGTTATTTTTCATAATAATGAAACATAATAAGGTATAGTTCACAATTTTACATAAAACATGCATAAGGAGTTTCAAATGATAATGTATTACTTATAAAATGTCTGAATCCCTCTTTAGATATCACCTTATCACTCTTCCCTTCAAACCCATTCTCTCAACAACAGCATCTAGCTCTGCACTGCCCAATATGGCAGCCACTAGCCACATGCGGCTATCCAATTAACAATTAAAAATTCAGTTCCTGAGTTACATTAGCCACATGTCAGGTGCTCAATAGCTACAAGTGATTAGTGGCTACTGTACTGCGCAGGAATTTCCATCATTACAGAAAATTAAATGAGACAGCCTAGGCTGGATAAGGAAGACCTGAACCTGAACAGTGAAACTAGAAATGGGGAGAGGTAGAATGTATCAATTTAACACTCGTGATAAAAAAAAAAACAAAAACACTAAATAATAAGTCCACAGGGGCATCTGGGTGGCTCTGTCAGTTAAACATCTGCCTTGAGCTTAGGTCATGATCTCAGGGTCCTGGAATTGAGAAGGCCCACTCAGCCGGAAGTCTGCTTCTCCCTCTCCCTCTGCCCCTCCCCCTACTCATGCTCTCTCTCACTCACTCTCTCAAATCTTTATGATAATAAATATTCAAATAAGTAATACTGTGGAAAAGACAGGCATCCAGATCGAATTTATGTAGTTACTGCAGGTAAATTCTTTTTTTCAGGTCACTAAACGAGAAGCCTGGCTCTGAGGCCCACCTGAAGCAAGTAAGTTTGCCAGTGGGTACTTGCCAGGGTTTCTACAGCCAGTAGCAGCCATACGCCCGCAACGAGGCACTGTCCCCATCTCATCTCCTACTCCAGTCTGGGCTCTGGGCCCAGCACTCCACTGGCTCCATGACATTTTGCCCTCCCTGTTGCTAAATCCAAAGAACACTCTGCAGCAGCATTTTGCCACAGTTGAGCATTTCTGTTCTCCTGACTGTGGTGATAACCACTTTTATGAAACTCTCCTGGTCTGCCTCCTCCTTTACTGGTGTTACTTCTCAGTCTCTAAGAGAGAATATAAATTTAGGAGGTATCCTAAAGCTCTTTTTCTCATTCTTTCTTCCTAGACTGTACCATATACTGTCTGTACAATGACAACTTCCAATTCCATCTCTAATCCAGGCTCTTCCTTTGAGCTCCTAACTACGTATCTCCTAAGTGCTTCAAACTCAATTCACCATCTTCCCCAATTCCCTTCTTCTCCAATGTTTCCCATCTCGGTACATGGCGGCACCATCCACAAAGATGTTGAAATCAGACATCTGAAAGATGGTGATTTTTTTTTCAGATTTTATTTATTATTTGAGAGAGGGAGAGAGAGCATGAGCAGGGGAAGGGACAGAGGGAGAAGTAGACTCCCTGCTCAGCATAGAGCCAGCCGCCAGCCAGGGCTCCATCCCAGGACCCTGGAATCACAGCCTGAGCTGAAGGCAGAGGTTTCACTGATGGAGCCACCCAGGCGCTCCATATGGTAATATTTTTAACTTCAACTGCTAATCAACTACCAAGATCTATCAATGCTACTTCCTGTATCTCTCATAAATCCATCCACTTTTCTCCATTTCCACTGTCACTACTACCCTAGTCCAAAATATCATCTCTTCTGGGACTGATGCAATTCTCTGTCCTGGCTCCTTTACATACAGTACTAACCTCTTCCCAGGGTGCTCTTTTATTTTGCCAGTGCTCTTTTTAAATATAACTTAACTGTATTTATCCTAATATTTAAAAACAAAGCCTAAACTCTCTCCCACTACCTGAAGGCCTTAAGTAACCCATCCCCTGCCTACCTCTCTAGTCTCATCTAAATGTTGTGTCTGAGCTATACTTCTGCCCTTTTCAGATCCTTAAATTGGCTGTCTCAGAGACTTGTACAAACTGTTTTTCTCTACTTGCAATGCACTTCCTACCTCTTTGACTAGCAGTGGTTCCCAAGTGCTAGCTTAACTACATCAAAATTATCCAGGAGCTTGCCTTTTTACAACTGAATCCTGACCCCGACCTAAGACTTACTGGCTCAAACTTCTAAGAGTGGGACCAAGAAATACATGACCTTAAAAGCTCCCCTAGATATTCTGATGAGCAGTGAGGTTTGGGAATGACCCCTAGACAATTTTCAGGTCTCATCACTTCCTCAGAAATCCAATATATTAAATTTGGTCCCACTAGTAACATTCTCAGAGCAATCTATATTTCTCCTTCACACCATTTATCAAAATGTTATTGAAATATTTGTGAAATCATTTAATGTCTGACCTCTCCCAAATAATGTTTCATAATTTAATGATTTACTTAGAATGTTTGGTCATATAAGTTTTCCAGTAGGAGTTTTACATAAACTAAAAAATGTATTATAGCAGTTATAGAATTTTCTAATAAATAAATATTTATTTTTAAATAAATATTAAATTACTTTTAAAGATGAGTAAGTTCAACATCTAAAGTACAGAACATCTGAATTTAAGAGCTTCACTAGTGATACACTGGGGGAGTGTCAAGTGCTAAGCAGCACTGTCCTAAGGAAAGTCATTCACTTATAAAAACCAAAGATCCTAGTTATCATAAGCTTGACTCACCTTCTGCAGTTTTTTAAAGGAAGATGCCTTCATATTTTCTGACAATTTAACAGAAAAATACTATTAGTTATATTAAGGAATAATCAATTAAGATCAAAGAAGGTAACCTTCTGAATTCATATGTAATTTTAAAAACGAAGTTATATGGGAATATTTAGGAAAGGTAAGGAATGAGTTTCCAAGAGGAAATGAAGTTTTTGTTTTTAAAACTTCTAATTCCACACTATTCCGGTGGCATCATCATAATCAAAACAAAGTACCTTAATCCTGTAGCACTTATCCAAACGGCAATCATTTCTAAAACTTTCCAAAAAGGAAGTCACTCTTATGGGGTCTTTCTTTCCAATATGTGGAAATACGTTCTCCTCTCTTGATTCGCCATTATGGTCCAATCACAGCAATACTCTGTCCAATTTAATGAAGCGGGAAGTCTAATTAAATCAAGACTTAGCTCCAGAAAAAGCAAATGGTAACCTTCCAATGAGATCACTGGGTCTTCTAGTTAAAAAGGATACAAAATCTCTAAGTTGTCCAAATATTTCATCCACTTTACCAATTTGTTCTTTGTTCTCTAAATAAACTGGAGCATTGAAATAAGGCACCTTATTTTCATCTGTAGTACATTTACAAACTATGTCATCTTCACAGGGATGCAGGAACTCTCCTAATACTGAAATAGGACAAGAAAATGTTAAAATATAAAACAATTTCAAATGATATTGACTAACATCATCTGGAAGTTTTCTTTGTGGGTACCTAGGAATTCACTTTATCTGTTCTCCTCTGAGGCAAAACAAAACAATACAAAACAAAAAACCCCAAACTCCACGTTAGTTATGTGAACTGGGGTAAGATTCTTATCTCTCTGCTTCAGTGTCCTTGTCTTTAATAAGAGCTAATAACAGTACCAAAACTAACATACAATATTATGAGGAATAAACACAATAATAAATGTCAAGTGCTGAGAAAAATGCCTGGCACATTAAGACCAACCTATAACAGGTGTTTTATTATAACAATAACTATCATATTAAACACCATGCTTACACTTTACTGTCTCTTTTCGCTTCCCTAGTCCCTAACCATAAATCAGTCTTTGTTCTCCTTTTTTCCTCCCCTTTTGTAACTTCCCATTACCACCTCTACACCAGTGACTCTTCACTCTTTTTCAGGGAAGTGTGGACTCTCAAAATAACTACCATTATCTCTGACTGCCATGCCAAAAAAAATACTCATCACATTCCTGCAAAACCAATTCTCCATCCCTATCACCCAAGCTCAAAACCTGGAACCTTTTATTCCCAAGTATTAGCCAAGTTCTACTGAATTTATTTCCACTGAAATCTCTCTTCCATCAAACCGTTCCTTTTTTTTTTCTCATTTCCACCACATTCACAGTGCATCATGGTCTATTGCATGCTTGTGGGCTAGGACCGCTGACTCTAGCCTTTGCACTCTTCAAACCATGTTGCACAACTGCTTTTAAGGTCCAACCTCATCTTTATATTAAACTCTGTTCATCCTTTCTCCTTTCTGATGTAGCTTTCTACTGTCAAATCTGTCTTACTTTCCATGACTTCCATCCCACCTCATTGATAATTACTTCAAAAGTACTCTAATTAGGTCTTTTTCTTGGCTTCCCCTCTGCAGTTTCCCTTCTAAGCAATTTTTTTTTCACAATTCTCCTACTTGTGAATAGCAATTGAGAGCATGGGCTTTGGAGTCAGAAAACTTGGCTTTGTATCTCAAACTGATCAATTACTATGATCCCTGCAAAGAAACCTAACTCTGAATCAGTTTTCTAACCTGTCAGGGAATAGGAGTAAACACACAGTATTACCTACTTAATAACTTCCTTTCAGCCCAAGCTCAATTTCCACCTCCATGAACGCATTCTAAGTGTTCTTTTGCTTTCTTTACCTTCCCTTTCTCATTACAGCACTACAGCACTATCTTAAGTCAGTTTACAGCATCTCCAGACCTGACTCCCCAACCAAGCAGCAACTTCCGTACGAGCTGCTAGAGATACCACCTTTCAGCACATAATCCCCGAACTTAAAACCCACAACCTCCGCCCCCAAGCAGGCTAAGCTTTGAAGCCGACATACAAACTACATGTTCCGGAGGTCCTTGGTCCTGCCCTTTGTTAAAGCCTCCGCGGCCACCTCCTCGTCCAAATCCTCCTCTGCCGCCACCGCCGCCTCTGAAATTCCCGCCTCCACCTCGGAAGTGGTTGTTGCCGCCGCCGCGATTGAAGCCGCCACCTCGATTAAAGCCCCCCCGACCTCCGCCTCGAAAAGACATGCTTACTTTACCTGGTGAGAAAAACAGTGCGCACCTTTTCGTCATTGTGGCCTCTGGGCACACCGCCTAACCCCTCTGAGCCACGGTCAGAACACCACACAGGGGACAATAATAAGTACAGCAACCCTGCCACCTCCCGCACGGCCAAGCCGCCAGAGATGAACCCGAAGCGTGAGGACTGCCACCTCCCCAGAGCCCTGTGCGCGCTGACTGGACCACTCACCAGCTTCGTCGCCCCCGATTAGTACCTCCTCCCCCAGCAGGGAGCGACGTCTTCACGCCTCATTCCCTTCCTTCCTCCCTCCCTCCCTCCCGCAGTTAGGTTCCCGGTCCGGCCATTCTCGGACCCTTCTGCTCCCCACCGACACTCACCGACGCCACGTGCACGGCCAGCGCCGCGGCGCACACCCACCTGCCCTGTACTTCCGCAGTGCTCGGGCCTCCTCGGCCACCGTACCCGCAGACAGTGAGGCCGGGGGGGAGGGCGGGGGGACGGCGGGGAAACAAAACACTCGAAGGACGGGTTTACAAAAAAGCCAGTCACCGGCAGAACCCGGGGCGCTGTCGCCTTTGCACAGCCTTCAGCGCTGGGAGAGCAGCAATCCTATCTAACTTCAAACTCTAGTTCACGACAGTCAGCTCGACTTGCCTACGCCTCCGTAGGAAGTGACGTAAACAGTGGCGTCCTTTGACTCGAGAAGCTGCCGGAAGTGCCGCCGCTCTGTTGCCCTGGGAGATGGCTGGCGTTAGTGATCCGCCCCCTCTCCCCGGAGCCTGGCGGTTCTAGGTGGCTGGGCACCGGCTGTGAGCCCCGGCTTTTCAGGTCTCCTCGTTCGTCAGTTCATTGCCAGGCCCAGCAACTGTGCCACCCACATCTCTGAGGAGTTTTCAGCTGCGCTCTGCCCAGAAGTGGATCTGGTGGCGTTGCAACCCAGGGCGAGGGCTTCCTGCGTTCGTGGGAGCGCTTGTTTCTTCCGGCCCTGTTGAAGGATGCGCGATTGTGAGCTGACTGCGCCCGTCCTCTCCTACGGTTTCACCAGTTAAAGGAAGAAAAAAAACGCGTGTATGTGCGTACTTTCCTTTAAAAAATATTTTTCCTTCGAAAGTATATTTTATGTGACAGAACGCCAAATAATATTTTTATCTGTTGCACCAAATTCAATTTGTCAAGTGATTTTTTTTTTACACGTTTTAGTGAAATAGTCTCTACAGCCAACGTGGGACTCCAACCCACAACCGGGAGATGAAGCGTGGCCGGCTCTCCCCACCGAGCCAGCCCTGCGCCCCTGTCCAGTACATTTTTAGCACTGACAGGCTCTGTACCATCTATCCTGCAAGCTCCTCTTCCCCTTTAAGTCCTTGATATCTAATTTCAGTTTCCAGTGTAATTTTTCTACCGAAGAAAGCTAGTGATCTATTTGTTAAATTTGGCTGGTCTCTTTTACACCAGAATCTTCTGAGACCTTACCTTGGTATTTGACACAGTCGACCGCCTCTTCTTTGAAAGGGGAGAGATTGGTACCTACTTCAGAGGGCTAATTTTGATTCGGAAGAACTTTGTAAACTTCACTATGAAATGCTAGAAATCACAGTATGTCTTCTACACTAATATATAAGCTTCTCGAGAAAGCCCTTAACAATCCTACATATAAAAGGAACTTGATAAATGTATTTTTTATTTAGATTTGGTAAATGTACTATAAATTCAGTACATCATATAGAAAATTATTCTTAAGGGGAACCCTCCTACACTGTTGGTGGGAATGCAAGCTGGTACAGCCACTCTGGAAAACAGTATGGAGGTTTCTCAAAAAGTTGAAAATAGAGCTACCCTATGACCCAGCAATCGCACTACTGGGTATTTACCCTACAGATACAAAGGTAGTGATCCTCAGGGGCACATGCACCCAAATGTTTATAGCAGCAATGTCCACAATAGCCAAACTAAGGAAAGAACCTAGATGTCCATCAACAGATGAATGGATAAAGAAGATGTGGTATATATATATATACAATGGAATACTATGCAGCTATCAAAAGAAATGAAATCTTGCCGTTCTCAAGGACGTGGATGGAACTAGAGGGTATTATGCTGAGTGAAGTAAGTCAATCAGAGAAAGACAATTATCATATGATCTCTCTGATATAAGGAACTTGAGGGGCAAGGTGGGGGGTTGTGGGGGATAGGGAGGGGGAAAATAATGAAACAAGATGGGATGGGGAAGGAGACAAACCATAAGAGACTCCCAATCTCACAAAACAAACTGAGGGTTACTGGGGCGTGGGAGGGTAGGGATAAGGTGGATGGGTTATGGACATTGGGGAGGGTTTGTGCTATGGTGAGTGCTGTGAAAGGTGTAAGCCTGATGATTCACAGACCTTTACCCCTGGGGCAAATAATAATTAAAAAAATTATTCTTAACTGCCTTGCTGTATTTTGCTTTGCTTCATCTTTTATGTTCACTGTTTAGCTCCATTTGGTGTCCACTGTTCCCTCGACCTCACTGTGATGAAATCAATGAAGTTTTTTTTATAAGGCCTTCAAGAGTATCTGATGCCTCTTTATTTTACTTATTTTCAGTAAGGAGCTAACATTCAAAAAAGTGAAGTAACTTCTCCAGCCAGTTAGAGGAACAAAGTAGAACTTCAGATTCTCAGAGTCTTGGGTCCTTTCTGTACCCCCCCATCTCTTACTCTTCCCAAATTGTGCATCATTCCAGTTCCCTGTCAGCCCTCATAGCAGCATCATATTCTTGGTTTCTGAATCTTTGGACTGAGACCTTTGAGGACTCTCCTCTTATCATTGTTATCACCATCCCCACCCCAGCCTTGATTGGTCTCTTTTATCCAAAGCTATCAATTTCTACTAATTCCTTGGAAGATAGCTTTGTGCGGCCATTACAGACCTCTTGTTGTCACTACCACACTTCCTTGTGTTAATTACTACCCTAAATCACTCAATATAATCTATAAGAATTCAAAAGTCCAGAATAAATTCTTCCATGTTTAACTTTTATTCCATCTGTATTGCATGTGATGACATATTGACCTAACTAAAATGGTTTATTCATACCGTAGCCATCCTCAAGACCTGAGAGAGCTCCCCACATCCTTTAGCAACAAGTCTAAAGTAAAATCTGTCCAGTGATTAGGTCCATGTGATTATATTTATTTCCTTCCTGTGTTGTACACCATCCCTCTGCGTAATCAGGCCAGCACCATTGCCTTGCTTCTCTTTCTCCATTGTTGTCATATACTTCCTGCTTAGAAAAGTTTCATTTCCCATCTACCAGACCAGCTGTTTTCTTTTTTATCCTGGAGGAACCCTTAAAATAATTTTCATGTGTTGGAAACCCTGCATAAAAATGTGTGTGTGTGTGATCTATGAATTTATATATGCGTAATATGATTTCATACACAGATTTCATTTTCAACCAAAATAAGATGATTTCTGTTTTTAATGCTCATTAAAAGCTGTTCTTAGTGCTCATTATTAGACAAGATAAAACTTGCTCACACAAGAAGTTGAAAAGTACAATAAAATGTTTATTACTTTCCTATGAATGGTAGGATGCTTTTCTTTTAGAGAAATCCAGAATTTATAGAAGAGCAAATCAGTAAATTTCATCTTACACTTATAATCCTTAATTCACAAAATTCTTCCTTTTCTCTCAAAGTCAGGTGCTCAGACTGAGAAGACTTAGAGAAAGGAGTCCTCATTCAATCATACACTTGTGTTGAAGTGAAGAGAAAATACTGTTTAGTTTTGTCCTATACTTTCCCAAGGCGGTTTGGTCTCAGCTTGAGACTTGAAATTTCCTCACTAAGTGCAAGCAGCAGTGGAAACATCAAGATTTCTTTTTGCCGTGTGATTTTTTCCCAAAATTTTTATTTCCATTTAAAACCAAGAATCTTGTCACTTGAAATAAAAATATTTTCTCCAAGCCCTTGAATATACTCAGCTATTTCAAATAGTTCATGTGATGGAAAAATGTCTACTAAGTAGGCTAGTTTCTGCAACCCTTCTTGATCTTCAAAGCATTTGGCAAAACCTAGCCTAATATTTATCTTGGAAGTATTACCACAGTTCACTTTTTATCTCAAACATCCTGTTAAGAACCAAAATCTGTATTAGTCTCTCTTAGTGTGGAACAAATTACCCCAACACTTAATGGCTTAAAACAGTAAACATCTTGCATAATCTCTGTAGGTCAGAAATTCAGGAGCAGCTCAGGTTGGTGCTTCTGGCTCAGAGTCTCTTATGGTCTCAGTCAAGATGTTGCCTGGGGCTTCTGTCACCTGAAGGCAACAAGTGGGGATGGTGGATCGATTTCTAATGGGGCTCACTCGTGTGTCTAGCAAGCTAATACTTTCTATTGCCAACACATGGGCCTTTTACCAAGTCCTTAAGTATTCTCATGACATAGCAGCTGGCTTCCCCTAGAACAAATGACATTCTGAGCCATGAGATTTTATGCATGTGGCAGGAGATTTATGTGGTCTTCAGGTTTTCGGTTTCCTAAACATTGTTCAGTGAACTAGCCTTTGATAAGTTTAGGCATTTCTTTTTTTTTTTTCCTAAGAGTTATTTATTTTATGGGGCTCCTGGGTGGCTCAGTCAGTTAAGTGTCTGCCTTTGGCTCAGGTCATGATCTTGGGGTCCTGGGGTCAACCCCCCTGGGTCTATCAGGCTCCCTGCTCAGCCGGGAGTCTGCTTCTCCCTCTGCCTCTGCCCTTCCCTGCCCCCTCATGCTCTCTCTCTTAAGATTTTTCTTAAAAATCTTAAGATACTATTTATTTATTGGAGAGAGAGAGAGCAGGGGGAGGGGCAGAGGGAGAATCTCCAGCTGACTCCATCCCAACTGGGGGGCTGGATCCCAGGTCCCTGAGTTCATGACCTGAGCTGGCTGAGCCCCCAAGCCACCCCAAGTTTAGTTATTTCTGTAGCATCATCCCCAATTTTTTTCATTTAAGCTCCAGAAGTTTCTGACACCAGCATATCTCCAGGAAGAAAGCAGTGTATTGGGGCACCTGGGTGGCTCAGTCGGTTAAGCATCTGCCTTCAGCTCAGGTCATGTCCCCAGGGTCCTGGGATCTAGCCCCGCTATCCCACTCTCCCTGCTTGTGTGCTCACTCTTGCTGTGTCTCTCAGTGTCAAATAAATAAATAAAATCTTAAAGAAAAAAAAAAGCAGTGTATTGTGAATATATCAGGATTTTCTTTTTTGTAATAACATTCTTAAGGAGCAATGTTCAAATCAGTGGGGCACCACCAGTGCAGATGCCAATGCACTTCCTTCAAGATGTACCTTTTGTTTTAAATATGAAGACATAACAGTAAATGTATCTTTGCCTTTGATTGTTTAGGGTAGCATTTTATAGCAGAAAAATTCCTTGAATTTCACTATAATTTATCTATCTTATAAGTGGTACCATATGTCAAAATCTGTTGATCCATCAATCTGGAAAAGTTACTTTTTGGTTTCTTACAAAAAATCTCAGCATCATGTGATATGTCACCAATTAAATCCGTTTATCACACTTTGAGAGTAAAACCTTTTTAGTTTCTCATGTCTTATCCCAGCATTTTACTCTTTAAATTTATAAAGTAGGGTTGTGAGGTTCTTACCAACTGTTGGGCTTTTTCCATTTTTATTTTTGTTTGTTTTTGTGGGTTTTTATGGGGGTTTTTTGTTTTTTTGTTTTTTTGTTTTTTAATTTTTCCCTTCCTGGATGTTCATTTTTCTTTTCTTTTCTTTTTTTTTCTCCAGTGGGCTTTTTCTATTTTTAGTCAGAAAGTTTTGCTACTTAACAACTTGCTTTCTGGATCTCTTTACTGAAGGTTAGTAACCTTTTTTATTTATTTATACATTTCACTTTTTTTAAAAATAAATCTTTTACTCTGGGATTCCCAAGTCCATTTTAAATTATTTGCTCCTTTTTTAAAAAAAATTTATTTTTTTTAAAGATTTGATTTATTTATTTGTCAGAGAGAGAGAGCGCACAAGCAGTGGGAGAGCAGAGGACAGAAGGAGAAGCAGGCTGTCCGCTGAGCAGGGAGCCCAATGTAGGATTCAATCCCAGGACCCTGGGATCATGACCTGGGCTGAACACAGACACTTAACTGACTGAGCCACCCAGGTGTCCCTATTTGCTCCTTTTTAAGTGTCTTTTCAATTTTGCTGAGCCATTGCTGTATTTATAAGTTACAGGTTTTGGGGGTTGTTTTTGCATTTGAAGTAAATCTCTTTTACAGTTCTTTAGTATTAATGTTAACAGAATTACCTAGGCCTAGAATTCTCTTCTATCTCCCACTTCATCTTTAAATTCACCACATTGGACTCTAAGGCATGTTTGTAAAACAGGTGCTAATAAAGTGGAAAACAAGCAAACTAAACAAGGAGATCACAAAAGGAAAATGAAATCTTTATAATTCACTCTTAACCTACAAGTTCCCTGTTTTGCAATATTTACAGAATTGCAAAACATCAGGGAGGCATCTGAGTCATAGCATTTACAAAGTCTTTCCTTAGAATTTACTCCTTGAAGGCTTGTTTGCTCTCACGTAGCTGTTGGTAGGGAGAGGCTGAGGGAGTATAAGGATATAGTTCAAGACGGAGAAGCTGATGCCATCAAGCTATCACTCTCCAATCAGTAGAGTTCAACACTCACCAATTACCAATAGCATCCCCTATTTTATATGAAAAACTGAGAGTGGACTCAATCAAATGGACATAGTAGTCATGCAGACATTACCATACAGCTGAAAAACCTCTAGCAAAATTACTAACAGCTGCTTAATTACTTGTCATTACTGCAAGTACTGGCATTGCATAGAGAAGGTAATTCAAAAAAATTAAAAAATGTCCCCTTTCTTTTCTGAAACTCCTACTAACTTCTTACAGAGCCCCTAATGGCATCTGCAGCACCCCAACTGAGAAATCTACACTAGATTCTAAGTTCCTGAAGAGTGGACACTACATCTTATTTGTTTTGGTATCTTAAGCATTTAGCACAATGCCTATTTAAAAATAAAACTGATGCCCTGTATTTGTTGACTGAACTGAATGCTATAATTTGAATTTCTGCCCATCCATTAAGATTGAGCATATCAACAAATGACTACAAAATAATGGACAGAGAGATTATCAAATAAGTGGAGGAAAAAAGAGGATATAAAATACAGCATAATTATAAGATCCAAGATCTAAGAAGGCATACATCCATTTGTGCTACTGAAAAGTTAGGAAATCTAATTAAAATACTTGATAAAGAGATATTCTGAACAACAGAGAAGAGAAAGAACTGAAAAACCTTATACTAGAACAAAATTTTAAAAAGACATGGCCATAGTTGTCTCAAAATTGGAAATATTAATATGAACTCATGACTTTCTTTTTTTTTTTCAGGATTTTATTTATTTATATATGAGAGAGAGAGAGCAGGAACAGGAGGAAGCGGCAGAGGGAGAGGGAGAAGCAGACTCCCCGAGCAGGGAGCCCAATGTAGGGCTCAATCCCAGGATCCTGGGATCATGACCTGAGCTGAAGGTAGACACTTAACCAACTGAGCCAACTAGGCGCCATGACTTTCTTTTTTAAAATTTTTATTATTAAAATTTCAAAGATATAAGTTCAGAGAGCAGTACAATGAACCTCTATGTACCCATAATTCAGTTTCAACAATTATCAGCCTTTTGCAAATCTTGCTTCATCTATCCCTTCTTACTATATATAATATATATTATTATAAATTATACATATAAACTTATTTGTAAAGTAAGTTTTATTTTTTAAATAAATATAATTCTAAAATATTTTATACGTTGTTTTATTATTTTATAATTATTTATGAATTACTATAAATTATATATTTTTTTTTTCTGGAGTACTTTGTGGTAAACTCCACATAGCAATTCGCCCATAAATCTCCAACAGAGGACTTTTTAACATGAGTGCAATACCATTATCACACCTAACTAAAGTATTAATTCCTTAGTATCAGCTATTAACAGTCCATGTAGAATTTTCCCTAATTATTTCAAAATGTCTGTTAATACTTGCTTTAAGCAAGGTCCAAGCTATGGCTATGCATTACATTTGATTGATATATCTCTAAGTCTCTTATTCTTGATCAGTTTCCTCCCCCTATTTTTTTTCATGGTCTTTATTTGTTGAAGAAACTGAATCTTTTATTTCATAGTATTTTCCAACCTCTCAGTGGTATAAACCATGTTTTTCTATCCTCTGTATTTCCTATAAACTGGTAGTTAACTAGTAGTGAGATCTAGAAAATTGATTATGCTCAAAGTTCAATTTGGGGTTTTTTGTTTGTTTTTTCTTTTTTGTTTTTTTTTTGCACTTGGCATCCAGTTGTCTCTCTTGGCAATATTAAGATTGATCAGTGGGATCAGTGTATCAGCCTAATTTGTCTATTAGAAAGTTCCCTTCCAGCTTTTCACCTAATGGTTTTAGCAACAACTGATGATCATTACCTAGATTTATTGGTTTATAAGTGGTTACAAAGTGGTGATATGCTAATTTTATCATTCCTTCTGCAATTAGCTGAGATAAAGAACTTTTCCTCATTTTTTAATATTTATTTTTATTTCAATCCTTTGTTGTTATTATTATTATTTTTCAAGTGCTTAAATTGCTTCATCTTTGGCTTGTGAGAGCCCCTTCAAGTTGGGTCCTATGTCTTTTAATACCACTCAGTAGTCTCTAATAGCTTTCTTGCTTTCTGACACAGCTGTCTTTATCTGACTTATACATTTCCTACCTCAGCCTTTTCTCCACAGAGCCCTTCCTTCTTTTAATGAGAAATAGTATGTAAAGAACACAATCTGGACACAATGGGGTGGTTTTTGCTTCTGGATTATCATAACTTCTAGCCATTATTGGTGAATACAGTGAGGAGGTGTATATTTTTAGAAAGAAAAAAATTATGGTTCACACTGACATTTTCAATTCAAGGTTAAGACTATAATGTTTTTGCTTATTTGAATTCAAACTTGTGCCTCTTCTACCCTTTAATTATGACATTAACCTAATTATTATTTACTTGAGCCTACAGACATATGTGTGTTTATGTATGTGTATATGTGCATAAAATAGTTGTCAAGTATTGATGTTATTTATAGACTTCTGAATCGTATTTAAGATTTTGTTTATATCAATTTGCTGATATTTTATTTAGAATTTTTGTACCTATAGTCATAAATGGGTTGATCTTTCTTCTTCATTTTCTTGTGCTATACATTGTGGTTATGTAGATCCTTATTAGGATCTCTGTGGATGATTGTGCAGGAGGAGAGGGATAGGGTGGGATGTAAGGTCTCTAGAACTTGCCTATGGCTTATATTTCAAATGCAAAGGCGTTTCCGAGCCCCATGAAGTTGTATATACCTGGAATGCTTCTTTGCTTCTTCTGCCCCACTATCCACTCAAGGAAGTGCTAAGTTAGAACATGATGAGCAGAGAGCCTTCTGTAGACTCTATCCTGGAGCAAATGCAGAAGTAAGTTGCCCCAAGCATGGGGTACTGGCTCAGGGCACCTGGCTGACTCAGTTGGTAGAGCATGCAACTCTCGGTCTTGGATTTTGAGCTGGAGCCCTGAGAGATTACTTAAGAATAAGATTAAAAATAAAAGAATAAGGACACAAACCATAAGAGACTCCTAATCTCACAAAACAAACTGAGGGTTACTGGGGGATGGGAGGGTAGGGATAGGGTGGATGGGCTATGGACATTGGGGAGGGTTTGTGCTTTGGTGAGTGCTGTGAAAGATGTAAGCCTGATGATTCACAGACCTGTACCCCTTGGGCAAAGAATAAAAATAAAATTAAAAAAAAAAGAATGGGGTACTGGTTCAACTGTTCTGACATTTCTTTAATTGACCAGCTAGTCCATCACTTCTCTCAGATTTCCACTATCTCTATTTATTTTGTGGTCTCCCTTATTCTGAATACTTCGTTGTCACCTATATAATGTTTCTTAAACTTCGTTAAGTTTTGCAGTTAATCTCTTCCTCTCTATTGTACATCTTCAGTAATTCTTCACTGTTTATATCCTATTGATGGAATCCCTCTTCAGTTTTTGATGGTGCAATGGAATTATTTGTATTTATTTTTTATTTTTTATTTTTAAAAAAGATTTTTTTCTATTTATTTGAGACAGAGAGAGAGAGAGCACAAATGAGGAGGAGGATCAGAGGGAGAGGGAGAAGCAAACTTCCTGTTGAGTAGGGAGCCCGATGCAGGGCTGGATCCCAGGACCCTGAGATGGTGACCTGAGCTAATGGCAGACACTTAACTGACTGAACCACCCAGGAGCCCTGGAATTATTTTTATTTTTATATTTATTCTCACTGACATGTTAGGAGGGAAGAGATACAAACTAACTATACAGAATGTCACTCATTATGAACCATCCATTAGCTTTCCTTTTCAATTGCTGACAGATAGGAAAATCATTTTCTTTTATTGATTTTGTATCCGGTCATTTTAATAACTTTGACATTAGGTCTAATACTTTTTCAGTACTTTTGTCTAAGTAGACAGTCATTTCATCTGCAAATAATGGAAATTTTTTCTCTTCCACTCCAATATTTATGTTTTTTCATATTTATCGCCTCCAACAACAGTATTGAAATACAGCATCTTTGATTTTTCTGGGTTTGCCTCTAGCGTTTCACTGTTGTATACGGTGTTTACCGTTGGTTTCTACCCTTTATCAGGTTAATGATGTTTGTTCTTTTTCTAGATCTCTCACTTTTTAAAAATTAAGAATTTATGTTAAACTCATATCAAATACCTTTTCCATATCTTATGATATAATTATACAGATTATTTTAATCTATTGTTTTAATTCATTAAAGATTTTAATATACTGAATTACATTAATAGATATCCTAATGTTGAATATCCCTGTAAATTTCTTAAATGCTCCCCTCTTGGTCATTATATTGTTTTTAGTATACTGTGGTTTATAATGTATAATTTGCTAATATTTTATTTAGGATCATTGCATATAAATGAATAATTAATTATAATTATTACCTTATAGATTTCTTTCAGAGGCCCATCTTACCAGTTTGGATAGAGTAAGAGTATCAGAGTATTGCTAATAAATTGAGGGCTTTTCATTTTTTTCTGTGTTCTGGAAATTGTAAATAACAGAAGAATGATCTTTCTTGAAAGAGATAGTAAAATAAAATCTTAAAAAAAAAAATAGGGGCACCTGGCTGGCTCAGTGGGTAGAGGTGTAACTCTTGATCGCAGGGTTGTAAGTTCAAGCTCCATGTTGGGTGTGAGATTACTTAAAAATAAAATCTTAAAAAAAAAGAGTAAAACTTAGTGTCTTTGGGGGAGGGTAAAATCTTTAACTTTTCTATTTCTCCTTAGCTATTAATTTATTTGAATTTTCTACCTCTTCCTGAGTAAATTCTGATCATTTTATTTCCTTGAAATTTTCAAGGAAAATATTTATCACTTAAGGTTCTAAGTGACAAGTCACCAAACCAGCTCTGGCTAACTTTAGTAAAAGAAAATTCATTTGGAAGATGATAGAATATTCACACTATTGACAGGAGGCTAAGAAACGAGTCTTAAGAACTGAGGATCATCACTCGGGAAGGTGAAAAGGAATCACAGGAAACTTGTGTTACAGCAGCTAAACCATCTGACCAGTATGCTGCTGCTGCTGGTGCTGCTGCTTCAGTAAATTATTCCCAATTGGTTCTTCTGTTCTCCTGTCCTTGACTCAAGATTCAAACACCAGGAAGAGTGACTCTTTGATCAGTCCCTGGTCTGTAAAAGGGAATGGAAAGAGGCTGGACATGGATTTCTCAACTTCCGTTTTGGAAAGCAGGTGCCAGGAATTATTCTCCTGCCAAAACAACCTATAATGGAGGACAGATAATTTCAAAAAGAAAATTAGGAACCTATTTTGAAGGAAAATGGGTGTGGGCAGCCCTCTAAAATTTTCCACTTCAATATTCCTCTAAAATTGTTTTACTCTCTCTCTTATTTTAATTTCTCAAAATGATTCATTGGTTTGTGTATCAAATCTGTTACTTTTTTACTTTCTGGTTTCTTTCCTGTTGCTTATGTCTTTATTATTTCTTTTTTATCACTTTTGTTTCATTTTATTCTTTTAACTTTTAATGCTATCCTGAGTTGTATGCTAGTTCACTTTTTTCAGTGATTTTGTTGTTGTAAAAAATTTAAATATAATTTGGATATTTGTCTTTTTGTTATTTTTTTCTTTAATTTAATTTTTTTAAATTTTACTTATGTATCTGTCAGAGAGAGGTGGGGGAGAGAAAACAAGCAGGGGGAGCAGCAGACAGAGGGAGTGGCAGGCTCCCTGCTGAGCAAGGAGCCAGATGCAAGATTCAAACCCAGGACCCTGGGATGACTTGAGCCAAAGGCAGACGCTTAACTGACTGAGCTACCCAGGCATCCCATATTGTTGTCTTCTTCTGTTCTTTCTAAGCTTAGAAATCACCCCTTACCTAAGGTTTAATACTTGTTTCAGTTGAATTTCTTTTAGAGATAAGAACCTTGATTCTAGTTTTAGCAATATTATAAAGTGTATCAATAGGAATTTGATCAGGAAAACTTGAACCATTGTAAGTATTTTAAATGGAAAAGAAGATCATAAACAGTTCTCATTCACATGGGATGAGCAACAATGTACGTTACAGTTTTTCCATAGATCTTATCTCCCATCTTCCATCGTAATAAAGTCTGAGAAGATCTGGATCATCTGGACTTCCTGTAGAACATCACATTGTTCCATTACATTGATGGTATTACCTTGATCAGAGCAGGTAAGCAACAGATGGCTAGCATGCTGAATGCCTTGATCAGACACATATACTCCAGAGGGCAGGAGACAAAGCCTGGCACATCAATAAAATTTTTAGGAAACCAGTGCTTAGAACCCTGCTAGGATATCTCCTCTAAATTAAAAGACAAATTATTGTCTTTAGCAAAGAAGGAAGCACAAAACACAGGAATGCTGCTCAGGCTGCCAGAGCAGGAAGGACTTCTGCACTGGTTTGACAGAACCTATGATGTTAGAATCATCAGTAGTGGGAAAAAACATTGCATAATGTTTGAGAAAGAACATTGAGACAGTTACAATAGAGAACACTGGGGTTCTGGAGCAAAGCCATTAATTATCTACAGCAGAGAATTATACTGTTTTTGAGGATCAACTGTACACTACCGGACTCTGGAAAATCTGGAATTACTGAACATTGGACACTATATCAGCATGTGACCAGAAATGCCCATTGTGAGCCAGGTCCCAAAAGACCCACAAAACATAAGATTGAGCAGGCCTAGCAAAAATGTATTGTAAAACGGAAGTGTTACATCCAGAACCAAATACAAACCGGACCAAGGGCACTAGCAAACTGCATCAGCTAGTAGCCCAGATTCCCCCCGCCCACCTAAACGAAACTCTTGCACCCAAGTCCTTCCCTCAATTCACACATATGGCTCTATAAGGAATATGGTACCACAGGAGGAGGGAAAAACATGTTTGGTTTACAGAGGGGTTGGCGCAGTATGTAGGTACAAGCTAAATATAGACAGCAGCCACGATACAGTCAAACTGAGGAGTAGTTTTAGAAGACACTGGTAAGGGAAAGTCTTCACGTTGGGCAGAGCTTCAGATAATACACCGGGTCACCCACTTTTTTTGGAATGAAACTCAGGGGTCCAAAACTAGACTGCATATGGAATCACAAGCGATAATGATTACCTGACCATTTTTTTTCTTAAAATAAAAAGTATTCAAGGATTAAGAACAAGAAGATATGGGATAGAAACATGTGGATGTACATATAAGAGTGGGAATGAAGTATAGAAATATTTATATCATGTGTTAATACCCACTAGCAAATGTCCACCAGAGAAAAGATACTAAATGACGAACAAAATGGCTCAACCAATCGATATCAGTGTCAGCAGCCACCCAGTGCTAGCACAATGGGCACAAGAATAAAGTGGCTATAGTATAGTAACAGAAATGGAGGCTACCCATGAGGCCAATATCAAAGGCCCCCTAAGATTAAGTTGTTGGCTGGTGCCGTCAACAAGTGTCCAATCTGAAAGCAACAGAGACTCATGCTGAGTCCCCATGATGGCACAATACATCAGGGATACCAACTAGCCACTCGTTGGGAAACTGACACAGTTGGTCCTTTCAATCTTAAAAGGGCCAATGGTACATTTTCACAGAAATAGACACATATTCCAGGTTAATGTGTGCCTTTCTTGCCTGCAGGGCCTTCGCTGGAGTCATAATCCAAAGGGTTTCAGTGTATTTAATCTTCCAACATCCTGTCAGACAAGGGGACCCACCTGACAGCAAAAGAGATGTGAGAGTGGGTCAATGACCATGCGATTCACTGGTCATATCACATACCGCCCCACTGGAAAACTGGCAGCCTTATGGAGCTTTGGAACAGCCCACCAAATGCAGAAGTGAGGTACTATTTAAAGGCAATAGTCTGAGGACCGGGTGCTATCCTCCAGCAAGCAATATATGCACGGAATCAAAGACCTTCACTTAGCATCGTATCCCCAATAGAGAGAAGATGGAGGTCTGGGAACCGAGGAATAGAAGCAGAAATGACCATACATACTGTCACCTCCAGTGACTAACTAGGAACTTGGTGCTTCCTATCTCTGCAGCTGGAGACTTTGCAGACTTAGGGCTCCTGTTACCCCAAAGGAAGCATACTTTTGCAAGGAGGCACAGCAAGAATCCCAATGAATTATAAGCCAAGCCTACTGCCTTGCGCACATTGATTGGGCTTCTTGTATCTGGGGACCAGCAAGAAAGAAGAGGTGTCGCCATGTTGACAGGGATAACTGACCCTGCTCATTTGGCGGAAGTAGGGCTGCTGGTACATGATGAGGGAAGGGAAGAGTATGGATGGAACCATATGAGCTCCTTGGGTGCCTCTTGTGACAGTTAAAGGATAAAAACAGCAACTATGGTCTGAGAAGGAATGTAACCAGGGGCTCCAGAAAGCTTGGAGTCATGACATTAGGTGAACAACTGAGGCTGGCAGAGGTGGAAGCTCAGGGTGAAAGGAATCTCTAATGGATAGTAAAGAGGCAGAGGATGAGTATCAACTGCAGCCTCAAGATCCACTACAAGGGCCGGGGCTGTAGTTTTTCTTACCACTTCCCTCTTCTAAATTTTCCCTTAAGGCATCCTACGATTTTGAAGGAGCCACTCTTGGAGTATATACGAAAAGTAGATCTAAGACGTGCAAATGGTGGACTCTGAAAGACCAGAAGATGTGTTTCCCAGATCCCATTTCATGGAAGGTTTTGCTGCCCTAGCTGTGAAGAGTATGATCAGCAGACACTTCTGATGGTAACTAAATGTCAGATCCTTCAGGGTCAGCCTCAGCTGCGGAGAACGGCCTCCCCTAAGGGGATGCCTTTCCTGGGCAACCCATCCCAGGTGACTGAGCAAGGGAGGGTTTCATGGTCTAGACATTTCGGCCTGGCCCAGAGGCGCTTGACAGGCCACACTCACTCCAGAGCTCCCCATGAGTTGACCGGGGCTTTGTTAAACCTACACTGCAGTTTCACTTTTCTCTCTGCTCACTCCTGCTTCTCCTCCCTTCTTTTCACAGAAGTTAATTTCTAATAAGTATCTTGCACCCCCAGTACCCCCAACTCTGTCTCACGTCTGCTTCAGGAGAACCCTCACAAAGTTTTCTATGCTCAGAGGATATAATTTGGTCACAGCATAACTGATGCATGGCAAAGGAACTGTTTTGTTGAGGATTTTTAATGTATTCATCACAGCCTTCAGTATGATTTACTTATCTCCTGGTCTTCAACCTTAAGAGAAAAACCGTAATTTTATTTTACCAAAAACATAAGAAATTTTCTCCCAGTGCAGTTTCTATCTTCCCTAGAAAACAGAATTGAGGCATTGTGTAGTAACAAAGTGGGGAAATCAGTTTCCTCTGGAGGAAACATACTCCCTATTGGTCACCTCCCTCAGCTATTTACTGGGAAGGTCTTTTTTGGTTTCAGTTACGGTAAAACTCTGGATTTTAGCCAAATTCTCTGAGTTCAAAAGTACAAAGCTCTTTAGGACGCTTGCTCTTTCTAAATGTTTTTTCAAAAGTTAAAAATTAAATTTTGAAAGAATAGCCAGGGTGAAGAGGAGAGACAGACCCTGAGAGTCTCCAACATGAAGCTTGCTCATGTTATTTTGTTACATTTGTGCTTCTGTGTAAGTTTTTGCAAGGTAAGTAACTCAATATTTATGTAGACTATTTTAATTAGATTTTTAAATATTATAAAAATGTAAGCAAAATCTTAAAGACATGGGGGAAGGGAGGAAAAAATAAAATAAGATGAAATCAGAGAGGGAGACAAACCATAAGAGACTCTTAACTATAGGAAACAAACAGAGTTGATGGAGGGTAGGTGGGTTGGGGGATGGGATAACTGGGTGATGGGCATTAAGGAGGGCACTTGATAAAATGAGCACTGGGTGTTATATGTAACTGATGAATCACTGAACTCTACCTCTGAAACAATACACTATGTGTTAATTGAATTTAAATAAAATAAAATTTAAAACAAATAATAAGTAAAAAAAAAGAAATCTTAAGGATATTACTTTGACTTAGAAATTACATAGTTCAGATACCAACAGCGGCAGTATCTAGTCAGTAACAAAATTTTATGATAATATCTTGATGAAAGAGCTTTAAGAAGTTGCTTTTTTCATGTGCTCTTATCTGTGCATGGAAATTGAACTGAATGAGAATTTTACTAATATAGATCTGTAATTTATAGTAATCAGATTAAATCAAAAAATATTTACCGATCTCCTTTACATGCAAGGTATAGTGCTGGGCAAAGAGCATGTCAGGGGGAAAAAAAAAAAAGAGCATGTCTGATCTCCAATAGCCCTTTGGTACAGTTGTAGAAAGATGACATAAACATGACAACGAAGAAATAATAAGCAAGATTTAAATAACTTTTGAGAAGGAACTGTTTCAAGACATTTAATTGCCAAAAATGTTACAAATATCATGTGTCAAGGGACTTTAATGAGAGGAAAAATCCCTTCCTGCTAAGAGGTCATGCAGAGTTTATGGACCAAGTGGGATTTGAGCTGGATTCATAGTTCTGGATTAGTGTAGAGAAATAGAGTGATTTGTACCCTTTTCAGCCTGGAAAAGCAAAACGTTTCTATGGTAGAAGGTTAGTAAAGCACTAGTCTCCTCCAGGTGAATAAATCCATTTGCTTAAAAGGAAACTTTGTGGGGAACTTGGGTAGTCAAAACTGGTATAGCAGATTATAGCCAGGTTGGAAGGTCATCTTTTAAGGTTAGATAGGCTTAAGATATCTTAGACAACTATCGATGATTTCCTACTTTTGTGATCAAAGCATTTTGAAACAGGATTACAAAAACTGTTTTGTCTTAATGCCAGCTTAGAGAAGCAAATATTTAATGGAAACTACCTAAGAAATGAGAATTACTACACCAGACTTCCCTCTAAGGAATAAAAAGTCCCATGCCCTTTTTATATCAAAACTTTTTGATGGACTTATTTGAAGGTGGATTATGTCGATGGAAAGAGTGAATTGTCAGTGAGATAGACTTAGGTTGTTCTGAATAGTGAAGTGAGAATTCTGGTTTTACTGCCCAGACATAGAGACAAGGGAACTCAGGTTTCTCTGGGAGATAAAACCATAACAAAGAGGGATTAGCTGCTGTATCAATAACCAAGGTATTTTAAAGAATAGAAATAGAAGTAACCATTCAGTATGGTTATTTACTACTGTGGGAGTATTGTGCTGTAACATAAACTCTGACCAAAACCTTAAATTTTTATTTACCCTAAAAGTTTATTACAAACCTGTTTATATTGGTAATATTTTAGAAATAAAGAACTAGGGTGATGTTCAGCAGAGTGTTGAGATGATGGAAAGACAATACGCACAGGAAGCAACATGTAATGCAGAGAGTGAGGTCAGCAAAAATGGCAGAATAGGCAAACCAAATACTTGTCTTTACACACGCACACACACACACACACACACACACTCATGCAGACTGTCAGCACCAACTTTGTCAGAACTCCAGTTATTAATCAAAGGCCTGCAGCATCTAAATGAACACTGAATGAAGGAAAGGGCAACTTAAAAATGGTAGGAAAGCTTTGTGGCATTTCAACTTGCCCTAGCCCTACCCTGTCCCCAGTTCAGTGGCAGTCTTGAAGATGGCAGTCCACATGTGGAACTCTTATCCCTAGCTCTAGAAGGAACAGAGCAGACTTTAAAAACAACGGTGTTTGTCTATTTTAACCTGCCTGGGGGATATAAGAAAGACTGATCAAGAATATTTGTCTTTGTTTTGCCTAACTCAGAACTCAGTGGGCATTCCTCAAAAACATTGTGAGGCACCAAACAACCTGCAGCTACCTAGGACAAAAGTTTACATTTAAGACAAACAATAGAGTGCCAATACCTGGGAGGAAAAGTTAGGGAAAGAGTTTCTATGGGAAATTAAACCATTCAAAAGTCCCTGTGAATACTTAGGAGTTTTTTAAAAAGCAATGCATATGTCTAGGGCAAGATGCATGCTCAGAAAATATCTAAGAAGACCCTAAGCCAACACCTCTAGGTGATCTCAAGGCTCAGTGCAAGCCTTCAATGAAGTAAAGGCTAAGAGAGAATTGTAAATGGCCTGGCTAAATATTGAATGTGGGGTACTCAAGTACAGAGCCAATTTGCAAAGTCTAGATGAGGTTTTTTGTTGTTGACTTGAGGAGTTTCTTATTCTTTTTATTTCATTTCTTTCTCTTCTCTTCCTTTCTCTTTCTCTTTCCCTTTTCTTTTCCCTTTCCCTTCCCCTTTCTCTCTCTCTCTCATTCAAAGAAATAATTTACCTAAACACTAGCTGAGTGCAAGGTAAAGGAACAGAGACTTCAGAAACCACACATGACAAAAAACAAACTTTACAAAAACAGTGTAGATAACTCACTAAACAAACAGCTACTGTCTATAGCAAGGAAGAAAAGCAAACCTTGAGGAGAAGGAAAAATCTAACTTCAAGAGTTACTACATTGTAACATTCAAAATGTCTAGTTTTAACAAAATGATGATGCATGTAAGCAAACAAGAAAATATGGCCCATTCACAGGAGGAATTAACAGAAATGAAGAAGAACAGACTTTGGGCTTACTAGACAAAGACTTTAAATCAACTATCTTAAGTAGTTTCAAAGAGCTAAAGGAAACTAGGAGGATGATGTATGAGCAAATACCGAATATCAATGAAGAGACAGAAATCATAAAAATCAGAAATTCTGAAACTGAAAAATATAATGACAGAATGAAAAACTTACTAGAGTTTTAATAGCAGATTTGAGCAGGCAGAAAAGGAAACGAAGATTGGTCAAAAGAGCTTGAGATTCTGCTTGAGTTTCTCTCTCTCTCTCTCTCTTCCCCACCTCCCTGCTTGCACTCATGCTCTCTCTGTAAAATAAAATATATTTTTTTAAAGTGTATATTCTGTGGTGTCAAGTACACTAGGCTTGCCATTTGTCAACAGATGAACAATTTTTTGCAACTCATGTTCCAAAGGGCTGGTTTCTTTAACATATAGAGTTCCTACAAGAAACAAAACAAAAAAGCCAAACAAACGAACAAACGAAAAAGAAACAATCCAGTATACATTAGCAAAAGATATGGTTAGTTCAAGGAGAAAAATAAAAATCTCTCTTAAAGTTTGAACATATTGAAAGATGTTCAACCTCACTCATTGGGGAAAATTGCAAATAAAACTGTACTCTGTAACATTTTTATATACCAGATTGGCAAAGATAAAAAAGTTCAGTGAGGTATAAGTTCTGTGGTCAAGATTATGGAAAAGAGGCACTGTCATAGATTGGTGATGGGAATGCAAATGAAAATAACCTCTATAGAGAGAAATTAGGCAATATCTTTCAAAGTTAAAACTGCTAATTTTTTTTGTTATTCAGCAATTTCATGCCTAGGTAAGCACTGACATGTATTTAGTATATGTGGGATATGATGTGTATTATATAAAAAGATATACTATAGCATTGGTTATAATAACAAAACACTGGAAACGGCCACTCGTTGCAAATTGCACTGGTGTTGGGCAGAGTTGGAAAATAAAACACAGGCTCATGTACAGTGATGATCACCAGAAAGATTCACAAAGAACTGTTAAATGGTTGACTCTGAGGTGAGCCTGGGTAAGTTGAATGGATAAGGAAAAAAAGGAAATATACTTTTTATAGGCACCTTGTTTGTAATATTCCTTTGTGTTTCCTATTTTTAAAAAATTAATTAAAAATGAAAACAACAATAAAATTTCAGCCATCTTACCTTTGTAATGAAAAAACAAAACCAATAAAGTAGGCGAATGATTTCTTTTCAACCTCTGAAGCAAAAATAATGGAATTGATCCCAAAGCAATATTCTCAATTTTTTTAAAGATTTTATTTATTCATTTGACAGAGAGAGAGAGATCACAAGTAGGCAAAGAGGCAGGCAGAGGGAGAGGGGGAAGCAGGCTCCCCCCTGAGCAGAGAGCCTGATGCTGGGCTGGATCCCAGAACTCTGAGATCATGACCTGAGCCGAAGGCAGAGGCTCAACCCACTGAGCCACCCAGATGCCCCAGTATTGTCAATTTTTTAAGAGCAAAGTATCAGGGCCCACCCTATCTGCGCACACCATACAACCATTTTCCCCCCATTTCCAACAATAACATACTGGTCCTGGGACAGATGGGAAAGTTATTTAAAAAAAGAAAGCAAACAGCCAAAATAACAAAATTCAAATTCTTTGTGTAAATTAAAACAATTCATCATTATGTATTAGTAGAGAAACATTACTTTTTTATCTGAATAGGATGGCTGCTGGTTAAGTATCTGATTGTAAGGGTATCAGAGCATGACTTTGTATCAGAAACAGGTACAATACAAAATGGACAGATCCAAGGAGAGGAAAAAAATGTAGAAAAAATTGCTAGTGAAGACCAGGATGAGAAGAAACTGAAGCCGCAGAGGGCCTAAAACTCTTCCAATGGAAAGACTTCCCATATGGTTGTTAACTTTCAGGATAGGAGCTGTTTATTCACTTCTGGAAGAAAAACAAAATTCTATATTATTTACTCTTTTTGAACTTTTCCATTTTTTCCTCAGTGTTTTCCAGGGATATGATGATTGTACCAGTTAACACCATAATAATAAAATCACCATAAAATCTCAGTGACATAAAACTTAATTTAGCATACTAGTCTGCATGTTGGCTGGTGATCAGGTGATCTAAGCTGGGCTCAACTAGAGTGATTCTTTGCTAGCCTGGCCATGTTCTTCTCATAGCTATGGCAGAGAAGCAAAAGGACAAACCCAATTGGACAAATACTTTCCAATCTTTTGTGTCAAATCTGCTGACTTCCTGTTAATTAAAGCAAGTCACATGGCCAGACCCAGAGTCTAGATTTAAGAAAATACACCTTGCCCCCAGTGAGAAACACAACAAAGGACTGGAAGGTAGGGAGGGTAGAACTGGGGCCACTTGCAATCTGCCACAGTTACCATGATATTTGCATTTCTATAGGGTCTTAAATGTTTGGTTTTCCCATATGTTTCTCATTTGATCCCTAGAACAGCTCTGTGAGAATATTATTTTTATTTTCCACATTTTATAGAAGAACAGAATCAGGAAGTAATTTACTGGTGATCACACAGCTACGTAGCAGTAGAAGGGGGCAGTGGAGGCCTTTTTTGTGCTTTGGTCATAGTTGATCATTCTTTTTCCTTTGTTTATAGGATAAAGATGAACAACAAAAACAATGGACAAAGACAACACAGGTAAAGCTATACAGCTGTATACTGGGGCAAATAGGAATTCGTTTCTTGTTTTCTAATTACCAACCATCTATCTAAAATTGTGTCATTGTAGTCGTGCCTAGAATAAAAAGACAAAATTCACATCAAAATAATTGCTACATCATTGCAAATACCAAGGAAAGGGCCAAAACTGAACCAAACAAAAATAAACCCATATACACAGAAAAGAAAGGTTAACTGAAAGGAGTTGAGTCATGTTTTGTAGATGAGTAGGCTGTAGTCATAATTGCTAAAACTTTCTGAACATGTTTTTCTAGTATATGTGAATATATTTATTAATAAATAATAAATATACTGCTATATAAATAATGCACCTTAAAAAACAAATACGATTTTAAGCATATAAATAATATTTTAATAATTTTCATCAATCTCAATGGAATAATGTCATTAAACATACTTCATTATTTTTTAAATTTTTCATTTGCTTTAATGGCATATTACCTGCAAAAGATACTTCAGAAAGAGCAACATACAATAAACACATAGGGAGAGATTCATCATTAATGATACTAGATAAAAATCTATATTTCAAATACTCATTTTAATACTACTAATTGGGGGGGGCTGACTTCTTGTCATAGCTAATTAACTCTTCATTGTTTTTACCCCCATGATGTGGCTAATGAACAGCTTCTACTGGGGTTAGAATTGTAGACTCTGCCATTTGCTTTTACACTGGTGTTGTGCTTTGGCATTATTTTCAGTCCAACATTCTTTTCACGCTATGAATCTTTAAGCCACTTACCCATTTGTGAAGATTATTTTTAGTTAAAACTAAATCATATAGTCTGTAATATTCCTTAATCTAGCACATGTATATGATCCTCCATCTTAAAACAAAAACCTTCTCTTGACTAAATATCCCCTTCCAATTATCACTCTATTTCTCTGTGTCCTTTTACATCTAAACTCTCAAAAATTTGCTGTGCCCAGTTTCTCTTTTTCCATTATTTCTTGAACCCAGTCAGACTTGAGTTCCTACCATTCCACCAAAATTTCATTTTTCAAGGTCACCATTTAACTAGAGAAGCATTAGACACAACTGTTGGTCACTCCTTCCTTCTCTTTGCCTCCGCGCACCATTTTCTATTTGTTTGCCTTTTACTTCACTGACCACATCTTTTCATCTCCTTTACTAATTCTTCATCATCTGCTCAACTTCTAAATATTGGAGGGTTCACACCCTCCAGTGGCTTTATATTTCATTCAGAGAATAAGGCGGACTTCATAGTAACTTATAAGGTCCTATATGATTGATCACCCATCCCTCCAGTTCTCTGACTTCCACTCCTCCTGGTCTCCCTCCAGCCACTTACTACCCTCCAGCCACAGCTGCTTCCTAGACCAAGAGCACATCACATATTCTTCTTCCCTACAGATTTGGCTAATTCTTCTGTCCATGACATCTCACATCTAGATACCTTCTGGCTTGCCCACTCATCTTCGTATCTCTGCTCCAAGGTAAACCTTCCCAGAAAGTCTTCCCTATCAATTCTGTACAAAATAGCAGTCCTCCCCCTCATTGTCCCCAATTTCTATCCTTCTTACCCTGCATAACATTTGTCACCTTATGTTATACAATGTATTTATTCTCTATTCATTTTTGTCTGTCTTCTACTAGAAATGTAAGCTCTATGACTTTGTGCAGTTCGCTGTTGTATCCCCAGTATCTAGAACAGTTCCTGGCACATAGGAGGCTCTCAATAAATACTGAATGAATATGTTATGAGTGCAGGCACACATGCCAATCCATATTTGAAAATTAATAAAGATTAATTTCTTCCTAGTTTTTCAATAAAACAAATAATATAATTTCTGTTACTTTACCTACCTGATTATCTTCATACTCCCAGGTTATATGTAACCCACTTTAAAAGTTATTCGTCAACAGAAGTGGTTTTATGTCTTTGGGAGCATAAGAATCCTTATGGAACTTGTTTAAATTACAGATTTCTAGGTCTTTCCCTAGAGATTCTAACTCAGAAGATCTATTATTTGGGACCAAGAATCTGCATTTACAAGATGATTCACCTTAGGTGGTTTTGATGCAGATGGTCTAGGGCCACAGTTGGGAATACTTGATCCATGTATTTGGTAGATCTTTTATAGCTTGTTACTCCAGGCTAAATAAAAATGAAAACAAAAATTCTATAGCATGCCTCAGTCAACTCACACATAGCTCACACACAGAATGATTTAGGTCCCGTACTTTCTAGATAAGTTGTTCTCAAGGCTTGGGATTATGAAGACTATCTAGCTATAGATAGCTATGTATGTCTAGATACCTAGCCTATTTACACACTATTGGCTAGGTTATGCAGTAGTCAGAGCCAATTCCGAAATCTCAGTGGCTTCACACTACAGAAGTTAATTTTTACTCATGCAAAATCCACTGTGGGTCTGGGTGACTGTCTAGGAAAACTGTCCTCCATGTGTTGACCCAACACTGTGGGCTGCTTTGGTTCTATGGTATCTCTGCAACACATGTCTCCATGATCACCATGTCAGGACAGGTCATTGAGCACTGGCAATTAAATGCTTCTACCTGAAACCATTACATGTTCCTTCAGCTTGCATTTCATTGGCCAAAGCAAGTCACCACCAAGTCCAACCTCAGGAAGAAATGGAATCTTCCCATTTGCCTGGAATTAGAGTAAAATAAGATTCTAGTGAACAGTATTAATGTTTACCACAAAGATAAACATTAAGAAACCTTTTGATCCATCACCCCATCTTATACCATCAACCACATACATGGTAGTAATTGTTCTCTTAGTATCTGTTATTGTGGGAGGGAAGGATGTAACAAAGTCTATATAATTTCAGTGGTGATTTAAATAATTTTGCTTATTAATCTTAATAGCATCTACATACATTGGAAAGATGAGCTTACATGAATGTATGAGGTATAATTTATAATCTGTTTCAGGCAAAGAATGGTACACAAATGCATTTACAAATTCTTTTAACAACATCTTTAGAGATAATCAGCCCTCTACTCTAGGCATTGAGGACCCATAGAAACATGTAACGTACCCAGTCCCTTTGCCATTAAAGCCTGCTGTCATCATGTTTTACACAGCAGATAAGCAAACCTTACTCTTCTGTCCCTAGCTACTGCCCCACAATAACTTTCTAGCTCTCATTTGATTATTGCCATTGTCAACAGCCATTGTGTTGGTGTTAGCCATTACCATCAACCTGAAATTTAAAATGTAATATTATTATAAAATTGACTCCAACTTACAATGAAAAGTTGGAAGAGTGGGAAACTGCTTAATTTCTAAGGCAATCTTCTCCACCATTCCCTGATTATACCTTCTCCTATATCTTCCTCAATTGTGTTTCAACATTATTGCTCCCTTTCTCTTAAAGTTTCAAGTATTTCCTATTCTGTTAGATTAGATTCCTATTCTGTTAGATTGCTACTATCCCATCCATCTTCAGAGCCTAATACTTAATTTTTCTCTGCTTAAAGCACACTGATATTCTTTTTCATTTTATTGTGTTTATCAAATTAATCCATGTGTATAGTTTCCAAAGGCAAATAAGGCTTAAAACCATACTAAATGGTAATACTAAAAATGTTTAACAACTGATTGGGTACAGATACTGACCAGTCAGATAAGATCATGAACCAATAATCTTTGTGTATAAAATACACTTTCACACCCATCCTCACCCTGATTCTCTCCATCCAGAGACAACCACTTTCAAATCATTGCTGTTTTTTCTGCTATTTGTTTTTTGTCTTCTGCTACTTATATCAGATTCCTTTATAATAAGTTTATGCGAACATTTCTTTAAAACAATTGCCTGGATTTTTAGTGATTCCATCTTCATCAAAAGTACTAATTCCTAAACTTTTCTGGGGTTCTGTGGGGTGAATTTACTCTTTTGGCCTTCCCTTATCAGGCCTCTCCGTTCCCTCTGGTCTGCTAAATCCATTACCACCAGCCTATCTGCTTTCCAGCTTCCAAAATGATAACACCTCAAGTTTGTAGTCTTCTTGTTGCTGGGTGGACTGTGGAGACCTTGGGCCCTGAAGCCTTGACCCAACCCATCCACCTTGTCAGCCATCTTGGGCCTGTCTGGTTTAATCTGGCTTCTCGTGGCTTTGTTTTGGAGTGCTGCCAGGAGAGGCCCCTGACTTTCCTGATAGCTCACCATGACTTCTTTGCTGGCCTCCAGACATGCTGTTAGAACCTAACTAACCACCTCTAACAATTTCCCCATTTGCTCTGGATGTATTGGTTATACCTTATTTAAAAAAAAAAAATTCTTTTACCCTCACTTTAGTGGGGCTTGGAGAGAAAACAGAGATTTTTTTTCGATTTATTTATTTATTTGAGAGAGAGAACATGAGCAGAAGGGGCAGAGGGAGAAGAAAAAAGAAACTCAAGCAGACTCCACACTGAGCACAGAGCCCCATGAGGGGCTCAAACTCATGATTCTGATATCATAACCTAAGGCAAAACCAAGAGTCAGACACTTAACCAGCTGAGCCACCCAGGTGCCCCAGAAGCAGAGACTTCTTTAAAGCCTGTGTTCAGTCTCCCATGTCAAATCACAAGGCCAATCAAAATGGCTACCCTGTATTTCTGCTTCCATTTCTTCACTTCCCACTCTGGCCTCAACTCACCAAGGTCTGGTTTCTGCCTCTAACACTCAGCTAAGACTACTTCTTTGAAGAGTCCCAATGATCTTTGTTCATCTAATTCAGTGGCCCCTTTTCAGCCTTCATCCTCTGAAGCTTTCTGCAGCATTAGACACATGTTGCAAAGGACCCCTCTCTGGCTGGGAAGCAAACTCTCTTTTACTTGCTCCACATCTTCAGCTCCTTAAATGTAAATTCTCCTCAATGTTCTGTGTTTGTTAGGTGTTTTTTCATCATTCAGTGAATACCATGTCCACCATACCGCTTAAAGCAAGTCTGAGCTAGGAAAAAGAAGCTTTCACCTAAAATGAAAATCAAAGTTTCACTGATACTGAGAACTGGACATTGCAGTTGTTGTTATATGACTGTTCCTGGGGCTAAAAGTCTTAGTTTTTTGTTTCTGCTCTAATCTAAGAATGACTGAAAAGTTATGATACTTGCTCATGTTTCTGTCCAAAGAGCAAGAAGAAAATGAGACCTCAGAAGGGATTTAAAGGGATAAAGGCTGGAAAGAATCAAGTCGTTTTCTACTTGCACCCAGCTGGAATGTCTCTCTTTCAATATAAGGGTGACAAGAAGAAGGATGACATTTCCTGCTTTCAGGGCGCTTACAGTCTTCTCAGTGGAAGACATAGGAGCTAAGTAATTACAAAAATTTCAACTCTAATTAAAGTGCCGCAAAAGAGGTACATGGAACCATGAAAAGTATGTGACCGGTGAATTTCTTCAAAGATCAGTGTGTCAAAAGCCAGTGTAGTGAATGACCAATTTGTCAAATTTTCTGGTTTCTTTGGCAATTTAATAAAGTTTATTGAAAAGCATATTAGATGGAATGACTCTCAGAGTGTATGCAAGTTTTTGCATGGTTTTAACTGATTGGTTTTTATTTGTTTTCACTACAACATTTAAAGATTGTTCAATTTGTTTTTGCCCCCACTTGCTGTTATTGCAGCTGGAGGACACTGAGAAAGAGAGGGGGACTTGTTGCTGGGGACTGGGGAGACTAAAGGACAAGACACTTGTCCTCCAGAAGGGCCAACTAGAGGACAGAGCCATCAGTGGCTTTCCACAACTTATTTTTGGCCCAACTGGTCTGTTTCCAGCCTTCCACATATTTCCCCTGGATTCCTGCAGGTCTAACTGGCCTCCTGCCTGTCTGAACTGGTCTCCAAGATCTTCCTCAAATGCATATTTTCTTCCTCACCTAAAGTGCCTCCCCTTAGGACCTGGTCTCTTATCCTCCTATTCTATGCTGTAGCCTCAATCAAGTCTGCTGTTCTCTTATAGTCCTGCTTAAAGTGCCCACCTATCACCTCCTCTGTGAGGTGGTGATCTGTGAGCAACTTCTGCTCAGCACCCTCAGAAGTCAGCCCAGATTAGCCCTTTCAGGAAATGTTCCAGAGCCTCCTAGTCAGGCCAGGGCCCAGAACACTGTCCTGATGGCATTCCCAGCCCATCTCTATCAGAGAAATTGTCAGTCAGGCTTGCCCGTCTCTCTTGGGGTTGGATGGGGAGTTTTAATCCTCTGGTCCTAGCCTTAGGCCATTCTCTGGCACAGAGTGGTGCTTACTAACTCATTTACTGAATTAAGTAATAAATAAGCTAATCATCTGTCTTCCAAGCTTTATATACACACCAGATACCCCTTTTCCACAAAGTATTTCCAGATGTATGTCCTTCAGACCCTTCATATTCAACAGGTACCAAACTAAATTCATAATAGCATTACACATCTTCACTTAACCTCAAAACCTAGAACCCATGTTCAACCATACATGGATTAAATTGTCCAATCCTATTGCTTTTGCTTGCTTGAGTGTCTTTCCAAAACGTTCTCGTACTCCACTCCTGCTGCCTCTTACCAGTTTCTTGACCAGTGACCATCCCATTTGAAGCATACAAAACCCTATATGCCCATCAGTTGGGACTGTTCATGATTCTCTAAATACATTCTGAACCATCCCTCCTGTGTTTTGCTAGCACCAGCCTTCTGCCAGCATCTGTCCTTCCTCGCCTTGCTCAAATGCTACCACCTCCACGAGGCCTTTTTAAATTCCTCTAGGAAAATTAATTAATTAATTAATTAATTAATTACCCTAGAAAGACTAACTCTCTTCCATTCTGGTTCTCCAAGATTACTGTGTTGTATTTGTCCCACTGCTATATCAATTACCACAATCTGCCTTGTACCCCAGTTATTATGTTTCTGTCCTATTGCCTACATATCAAGCCCTTGGAAGACAGAGCCCATGTGCATTCATCTTAGAGAAACTTTATACACAGTAGGAGTTTAACAAATGGTTTCACATTTATTAATAAAATTAACCAATTTCATTCATCAGTTCATTCCACAAGATTATATTTAGCACCAATTTTGTTTCTTCCTAACATGACTTATGAGATACATTGATTTCTTCCAAGGCAGAATTTTATTTTGTCTTTAGAATAATAATAGCTCCTATTGATTTCATGCCTAGTACCTGCTAACCATTATATGTGTATAATTTCTAGTCCTTGCGATAGCCTTGCAAAGTAGAAGATATTACCCCCATTTTCTAGATAAGGAAACACACATTTCATGAGGGCAAGGTCATGTAACCGTAAGTACTCAAGCTAGGACTTGAAGTCACATTTGTGAATCTGTAAGCCACTACACCACAGCACCTCATCTCTACTGTCAGTAGGTGAGTCTGTTTTGTTCCTTTCCTTCACTTAATCATCTTCAAAAAGAAGATTTTAATTTATCAATGTTAATTTTATGTTTTACAGCTTACTTCGATATCAAACACACCTCAAAAGGAACTGGTGGACAAAAAGTGCTTAACTGAAAAATACACACATCTCTCCTGCAAAAAAGTCTTCTGCCAACCATGGCAGAAATGCATCGACGGGACCTGTATTTGTAAACTCCCTTATCAGTGCCCAAAGAATGGTACCTCAGTGTGTTCAACTAACGGGAAAACCTTCCTAACTTACTGTCAGCAAAAGAGTTTTGAATGTCTTCGTCCAGGGGCAAAATTTTTAAATAGTGGACCGTGCACAGCTGAAGGTAGGAAAAGCCTAGTTGAATCTATGATATTAGAAGGAAATTGTCCACTATAGTTTCTATTAAAAAATAATTTTGCTATGAAATGTTAGGATGCCAATTCAAAATTCCTCTCTAGACCCTCAATTGTAATTGTGGTGATAACCAAAGAAATTCGGGTCACTGGAATATAGTTAGCCTTCAAGCCCACAGCACACAGCCCTGAGGCCAGTCCTTCCCCCTCAGTGCCTGTGCCACTCTCTTCTTCCCAGCCCTTCAAAATGATCCCCCCTCCACTTGGACTTGGCTAGCAGAACTATGCCCAGAGCCATTAAGTTGGCTCAGAACCCAGTGAACAAGTCTTTATGTGAGATTGATACTGATATGGAGCTGTGCCTCTGGACCTCTAGCCCCAATAATTTCTTCCAACATCCATTCCATCAGCCACTACCCCTAAGGAGCCCCAACCCCATTGGCCCTGATCTAAGGGGAGCTCAGGCCACTGCTAATCTAGGACATGCTCTAACCAGCCACTGCTAATGTAGGACATGCTCTAACCTAGCAAACTTGGTACATCAGACAAAAGAGATCGTCTACACTCCATCCAGGTTCCTAATGCAGTGAGGAGGGTGGGAGGCTGACAGGTGGATCTGTGGAGTGGTTAAGGTTAGGAATCTTACTGTCAGATTGAGTGGCAAGCCCCCCGCCCCACCTCGGTTATTGACAAGCTATGTGACTGTCACACCCCATTTTCCACATCTGTAAAATGTGAATAACACTAGTTCCTGACTCACAAGACCCTCGTGAAAATCAAATAAAATGATGTATGTAAAGGTCTTCACACAGTGTTTGGCACACAAAAAGAGCTCATGAAATTTTAGCTATGACTGCAAAACTCAGGCTTATCTTCAGATATTAGTTATCATAGGCACTTCATGAACTGATTAAAAAAACACTCAAGGGGTGCCTGGGTGGCTCAGTGGGTTAAAGCCTCTGCCTTTGGCTCAGGTCATGATCTCAGGGTCCTGGAATCAAGCCCCGCATCGGGCTCCCTGCTCAGCAGGGAGCTTGCTTCCTCCTCTCTCTACCTGCCTCTCTGCCTACTTGTAATCTCTCTCTGTCAAATAAATAAATAAAAATCTAAAAAAAAAAAAACCCCAACACTAAAAACACTCTCTTTTTCAAGATTTATTTATTTATTTTAGAGAGAGAGAGAGAGAGGCTGCAGTGGGGAGGGACTGAGGGAAAGAGAGAGAAAAACTCAAGCAGAGTCCACAGTCAGTGAGGGGCCTGACCTAGGACTCAATCTCACAACCCTGAGATCACGACCTGAGCCAAAACCAAGAGTTAGGTGTTCAACCCACTGTGCCACCCAGGTGCCCCAAAACATTCTTTTTAAAGGTACCATGACATATGCTGGCACACAGTACCTAAATATCTGTGTGATGCTGAGTGAAGAGGTTGAGGCAGTGTGGAGCAGGAAGAAGAGACTGTTGGAAAGGAAAGAAGCAATAGGGAGATTTTTTTTTTTGTCAGTGGCAGACTTTTGTTCTCTTGAGGCATTAAATGTCTTAAATATATGAGAATACATAAAACTTTTTTACATTCTAATTATTTGTTCGGCTTACTTCGAAGAGCACACGCTTGGGAGTGAGATCAATATGGTAGCTTTCAATTCTTGGCTTCCCCACTGGAGCGAGCAACTTAACATCATGTGTAAACATGGGATAAATATCAATGTTGCCTTATGAAATAATTGCTTACTATTGTTTGTTAAAATCTTCATGGTGTTCAAAGTTAATTTGAAATTATCTTTTTTGTTATTTTAAAGGTTTTTCATCGAGAGGAAAAAAGGTGAATGCCTAAATATTACTCATTCTTTTGGTTCTTTTAAATTTTAGGACAATTTAGTGTTTTCATAAAGTATGGGAATATCTCTTCAGAAGGAATTGTTGAAGTAAAACTTGTAGATCAAGATAAGGAAATGTTCATATGTAAAAAACCCTGGAGCATGACGGAGGCTAATGTGGCCTGTCTTGACCTTGGATTTCAACGGTGAGTGCTTGCTGTCAGTGGATTTTACCAGGATTGGTTTTATTGTTCCAACTCTTTGCCTTTTTTTTTTTTTAAGATAAGATTTCTTTTTTTTTTAAGATTTTATTTATTTATTTGACAGAGAGAGCACAAGCAAGGGGAACGGGAGAGGGAGATGCAGACTACCTGCTGAGCAGGGAACCTGATATGGCTTGGTCCCAGGACCCTGGGATCATGACCTGAGCCAAAGACAGACGCTTAACTGACTGAGCCACCCAGACACCCCAACTATTTGCTTTTTGATTACCCACTCTTTCTCCGCCTTAATTTCCTCATATATAACCTGAGAATATTAACTACCTACCTCATAGCATTGTTATGAGAATTAAATATGTTCATGTTTCACCAGCACTTAGAACACCTCTGAGCACAGAGCACCTGTAAGTTTGTTGAAGTATCTGGATATGAACCCTTTGCAGTTCCAGAGAGTTGTAAATATGCTTATTACTATCTGTCTCTGCTTGTCTATAATTATGTCCACTTTTCATATCTAATATTGTTTATCTTTGCCTTCTCTTCTTTTTTCTTTATTAACCTTGAAGAGATCTATTTGATTGTGTTTTTGATTTTTACATTTTATATGTAAATAGTCTCTTGTTACTTTCTCTCAACTTCATTAAGTTTGTTGTCCCTTTGGCTCTTTCTCTTCTTTTCTCTATTGTATTTTTCCTAATTCCTTGAGTTACATGCTTACTTAACTCATCGATTTACAACTTTTCTTATTTTCAAATATAAGCCTTTAAGGTACAAATTTCCGTCAAGATAATGCTTCGTCTGCATGCCATGAGTCTCAGTGGCATAAAAGTGGTTTTTTATTTATTGTTCAATTTGAAATGTTTTAAAATTTTCAGTATAATTTCTGTTTTTGATTTAGAAGTTTCTTTTTTCCTTTCCTAATAAATATATATTTGCTTTTAGTTAACTTTTTGTTATACGGTTCTTATTTAATTGTTGTGTGGTAAGAGAATGGTCTCTATATGATGACAGTTGTTTAAATATTTGTTGACACTTACTTTGTGCTAAGTACATTTTATTTTATTTATTTTGTGCTGAGTATATTTGAAATATTTCATGTGCAAGGTTCTATGTAATAAATACGTTGTCCATTAAAATAAGTCAGCCTGTTAACTGCTTTGTTCAAATTTTTTCCTATTTATTTACTCACAAGCTTTCTATGTCTTTATCTTTTAAATGTGTCCTTTATAAACAGCACGTATCTAGATTTCTTTTAAAAATCCAATATGACAATAACTATCTAAAGTGCTTAGTCCATTGACATTATTGTGATTATTTACATTGCTGAATTTATTTTCCCGATCTATTTCAGTATTCTTATCTACCCTGCTTTTTCTGTGTACTTGTTTCTTCCTTTTCTAATTTCTATTGGGTTTAATAAAGTTGTCATATTTTTTAATCCCCCTACCCCCCTCTACTTGGTTTGTAAACTATATACATCCTATTTATGTTACTTTAGTAGTTATCTTCACATTTATACCATGAATTCTTGACTTAGGAAGTCCTCACCCTCTTAGGAATAATATAAGGAATGTCACTATTTCTACCAAGTTTCCAGTATTTAATTCCATGTTATTTTTATATATCCCTGAAGTTAATTGCTATCCTTATATAATAAGCAATTATTACTACTGTCATTCAACTAGTGCTTACTCAGATTTATTTCATGTTTACCAATATCTTGGTTTGTTGCTGCTTCTTGTATCTCTCAACTTTATTCTGAATTCACTTTCTGTCTTCCTAAACCGCATCTGCTAGTAGTTCATTAATGAGAGTATCTCATTATATTGAGCCACAAGATATTTGTGATTTTTGACAGTTTGTGACCTACAATCTATAATTCAACCTAATGGGAAACTCAGTCTTTGGTCTCCCAGTATTTTGCTCTTATCATATTTTGTATGAGCTCATGGACAGACTTGTCTTATTTTATTTTATTTATGTATTTTTAAAGATTTTATTAATTTGTTTGAGAAAGAATGAGAGCAATCACAGAGGGAGAGAGAGAGGGAGAAGCAGACTGCCTGCTGAGCAGAAAGCCCCACACGGGGCTCAATCCCAAGACCCTGGCATCATGACCTGAAACGAAAGCAGACGCTCAACTGACTGAGCCACCCAGGTGCCCCCAGACTTCTCTTATTTTAGCCAGGGGTATTTCCCTTACTTCTTTAAGAGCTCATTGAGCACCCTGTTGGGCTCAGCTGGGAGTCTGCTTCTCTCTCTCCCTCTGCTCCCCCTTGCCCATGTGTGCTCTCTCTCTCAAATAAATAAATAAAATCTTAAAAAAAAGAGCCCATTGAATGCATTTTATCTAGTACTTTTAGACAGTTTTAAATTGAGATTTTTTTCAAATTATTTACCTGTGAGATTGCCCCAGTGGCTCTCATTTGTTTTGATGCTGTTTGGCACAGTTTTATGACTCCTTTTTATTATCATTATTGATCTGAAATCATTTAAAAAATGCCTTTTTTATTCCCTTTAATTGTTTCCTTTTGCCTTTCATAATTGATCTAATATTTATATTGCCATTATTGCTTTGTTATTGTTTCTTTTTTTAAAGATTTTATTTATTTATCTGACACACAGAGAGAGATTACAAGTAGGCAGAGAGGCAGGCAGAGAGACAGGGAGAGGAGGAAGCAGGCTCCCTGCTGAGCAGAGAGCCCGATGCGGGCCTCGATCCCAGGACCCTGAGATCATGACCTGAGCCGAAAGCAGAGGCTTTAACCCACTGAGCCACCCAGGCGCCCGCTTTATTATTGTTTATATTTACCTGATGCATCTTTGCCCAGCTTCTTATTTTTAACACCATGTCCTCCATTTCCTTCTAAAGAGAAGCAGGGAACAATTGAATGTTCTAGCAGAATAGTTTCCTGTAACCCATCATCTCTAGTATATTGAGTCATAGAGGTAGCACAAATTCTGAACAAATTGAGAAGGAAGCACACAAATGGCATATAGATGCCAAAATATCCCCTAAATACTATCAAGGCTGAATTGAGGACATGGCTTAGGATTAAAAAAAAATGAACCTGCTAGAATTAAACCAACTTAACCTCTCAAATTCTAAGGAACAATGGGGTCAACCAGGTAAGCCTTAAAGCATGAGTCATGTGAAGAGGTCCGCAAAAGGAAAGATGGAAAGGTGAGCTAACCTTGCCTGATTTATAATTCCAAAATTCCCTGATCAATTATTTTACTCCCTTTCCTTGAGCAAAAAGGAATTAAGAGTTGGAGAGAAGCCAAGAATGACACATCTCAGGTTGGAAAGAAATATCAGGAGTGTGGAAGGAGTTCTTAACAAGAAACAGAGAAGAGGAGACTAATATTTGCTGAGTGTTTGCCACGTTTGAACTTTGGCTAGCCAATTTAAATTAATTGTTTTAATTAATCTTTGTAAAACTAGCTGAGATTATCATATTCCCTTTTACAGGCGAAGATACTGAGGCTCAGAGAATTTAAGCATCTTGTTCAATGTGTCACTTATATGTAGAAAATTAGAGGAAATTACTTTAGTTCCTTACCTCCTAAGGTAAGGTTATTAATGCAAAGTACTAATCATTCTACCCTAATGTTTTGTTTATTCTATTTGTAGAGGTGCTTTTGATATTCAAAAAAAGTTTGAGTTTCCTGAAAACCTCTCTATAAATTCAACTGAATGTCTCCAAGTGCATTGTCAAGGACTAGAAACGAGTTTGGCTGAATGTACTTTTACTAAGAGAAGAACTAAAAATAACCAGGATTTCGCTAGTGTGGTTTGCTACACAGAGAATGCAGGTTGGTAGAGGAGTTGCCTGAAATTTCGAAACATCCTTCGAAATTGTTTATTGCAGACCACATCTGTAGTAAACAAATAAATGATAGATACTCAGCTGCAGTAATAGAGGCAAAATCATGTTTTGGGCTTTAGAACCTAAACTGGTGCTTTTCCTCTATTGTACCTTTTTGCAATCAAATATTACTTCTCTCCAGGTTCGTATATGGGGAGCAAAGTTGCCTGACTCCTCTTTGCTTGCCGAAACATCTGGATTAAAGTTAATACAACAAACATAAGTAACGCAAACATCAGAAGAAACCTCAATATCTCCTTTGAGAAGTCCACCCTACACACTTCAAAATGTCTTTAAGATATTTAAGTGACTCCAGGCTCAAGATAGTCACTGCCACTTTTCTCCTCTTGCTGACATCGGATTATTTTAGTCACGTGTATGGTTTTAAGGGCTAAAGACTTTTTTGGTGCTTAAAAAAAAAAGTACCATCAAAATATAAATGAAACTGCCCAAGTAAGTCATGGGATGGAAGTGAGGATTCATGCAGCAGCACGAAAGGAGTGGGTGAGCACCCATGTTTGCCCATGTGAGCAAGGGCCTGTGATCCCTGAGCCTCTTCCCCCAACTTCGGCAAGTACAGACCTCTGCAGTAAATACTGGTTTTCAGAGATAACAAGAGGGCCTCCATAAACCCAGCTTTGGCATTTATTTTCCTTGTTAACCATATATATTGTTATGATGCTATCAATACTTTTTATATCATTTTCTATTTGATGCCTGACTTTATCTTAATGTCCTCATTACTCCAAATATGATCAAGATGTCATCTACAACTCCATAAATAAATTTCACAAAGAGAATTCCTAATTTACAGCTGCTCCAGCAAATGACTCCTTTCACTGTGTGAACGGGAAATACATTCCTCAAAAGAGAACCTGTAATGGTATCAACGACTGTGGAGACCAGAGTGATGAACTGTGCTGTACAGGTAGGAGAAGACTCACCCACAGAATCTCAGATTCTATCCTATTGTATTTTAAGTATGAAAAAACAAAAATAGAAACCTTCTTCTATTTATGTTTGTGTAGGATGCCGAGGCAAAAGTTTCTTATGTAAATCTGGTGTTTGTATTCCAAACAAATATAAGTGCAATGGTGAGTTGGACTGTATTACAGGAGAAGATGAAGTTGGTTGTGAAGGTAATTAAGGTTTTGTGTTATGTTTTTCTATTACTTGATCTGGGGACTCAGAAACTTTCTTTTAGGTAAATTTTAATCTTAAGTGAATATAGGGGAGTGTTTGCAGTAAGAGTACTACTGAGTGGGCATTCAAAGAACTATGGAATGTTCTTTTCTCATATTTTCCTTTATTAAATACATTTGTTATTTCAGAACTTTTTATTAGAAAAGCTCTCACATAACAGAAATAGATTATGAGAATGAACCAATATGTGCCTCTCTCCCAGATTGAACAATTATCAGTATTTTACCAGTCTTGTTCAGCTTGTTTGTTTATTTTAAAGCACATTTGAGATACCATGTCACTTCACCTAGATGCATTTCTAATGATACAAACACTTTATACATACACAATATACTCTTATTTGTATCCCTAATAATAATAATTTCCTAACATTGTTTAATAACAGCCCATGTTCAAGTTTTCCCAGCTGTCTCAAAAATATTTTTTTATTTTTTTTTTATTTTTTTTAAAGATTTTATTTATTTATCTGACAGAGAGAGATTACAAGTAGGCAGAGAGGCAGGCAGACAGAGAGAGGGGGAAGCAGGCTCCCCGCTGAGCAGGGAGCCCGATGCGGGCCTGGATCCCAGGACCCTGAGATCATGACCTGAGCCGAAAGCAGAGGCTTTAACCCACTGAGCCACCCAGGCGCCCTCAAAAATATATTTTTTAAAGATACTTGTTTATTTATTCATTCATTCATTCACTCATTCATTCATTCATTTGAGAGAGAGAGTGAGCAGGAGGGAGAGGGACAGAGAATCTGAAGCAGACTCCAAGCTGAGCCCAGAGCCCAATCCCGCAACTGTGAGATCATGACCTGAACTGAAACCAAGAGTCATCAGATGCTTAACTGACTGATCCACCCAGGCACCCCTCTCAAAAATGTCCTTTTAGAATACTGTGCTTGAATCAAGGTCCAAAAGAATCTAACATTGTATTTGATTATTAAATTTTTAAAGTATCTTTTATTCTTTAAGAGCTACCCACCTAGAAACACAATGGTCCAATATCTTTGGGACACAGCAAAAGCAATTCTAAGAGGGAAGTTTATACCAATTCAGGCCTATCTCAAGAAAGAAGAAAAATAAATAATCTAACATTGTATCTATAGGAACTAGGAAAGGAAGAACCAAAAAAGCCCAAAGTTAGTAAAAGGAAGGAAATAATAAAGATTAGAATAGAAATAAATGAAATAGAGACTAAATTAAATTAAATTAAATTAAAAATGCAAATGAAACCAAGAGTTGGTTCTTTGAAAAGATAACCAAAATTGATAAATCTTTAGCCAGAGTCATTGACGTAAAAGAAAGAAGAGTCAAGTAAATAAAATCAGAAATGAAAAAGACAAAGTAACTGACACCACAGAAATACAAAGGATTATAGGAGACTGTTATGAAAATGATATGGCAAAAAATTGGACAACCTTAAACTGTTATTTCTTTTTTTTTTTTAAATCTTTTTTTTTTAAGATTTTATTTATTTATTTCACAGCAGGAGAGAGATCACAAGGAGGCAGAGAGGCAGGCAGAGAGAGAGGGGGAAGCAGGCTCCCTGCTGAGCAGAGAGCCCGATGCGGGCCTCGATCCCAGGACCCTGAGATCATGACCTGAGCCGAAAGCAGAGGCTTTAACCCACTGAGCCACCCAGGCGCCCTAAAACTGTTATTTCTTAGAGACATACAATTTTCTAAAACCGAATCAGGAATAAATAGAAAATCCAAATAGATCAATTACCAGTAATGAAATTAAATTGGTAATCAAAAAAACTCCCAACAAACAAAAGTTCAGCACCAAATGGCTTCACAGGTTAATTCTACCAAACACTAAAGAAGAGTTCATAGCTATTCTTCTCAAACTATTCCAAGAAGGAAGAGGAAGGAAATTTTCCAAATTCACTCTACAAGGCCAGCATTACCCTGATACCAAAACTAAACAAAGACACTACAAAAAAAGAAAATTATACATCAATATCCCTAATGAACATAGATGCAAAAATCCTCAACAAAATATTAACAAACCAAATTCAACAATACATTAAAAGGATCATTCACCGTGATCAAGCAGGATTTACTCCTAGGATGGTGGTTCGATATCCTCTAATCAATCAGTATGCTAACATTAACAAAATTAAGGATGAAACATATTGTCATCACAATAGATTCAAAATAAGAATTTGACAAAATTCAATATCCATCTCATGATAAAAACTCTCAACTAAGTGGGTTTAGGGGAAACATACCTCAACATAATAAAGGCCATATATGACAAACCTACAGCTAATATCATACTCAATGGTGAAAATCTGAAAGCTTTTCCTCTAAAATCAGGAACAAAACAAGGATTTCCATTATTACCACTTTTGTTCAACATAGTACTGATGTCCTAACAATCAGACAAGAAAGAAAGAAAGGAAGGAAGGAAGGAAGGAAGAGGAGGGAGGGAAGGAGGGAGGAAAGGAAAGAAAGGGAGGAAGGAAGGAAGGAGAGAGAGAGAGAGAAAGAAAGAAAGAAAGAAAGAAAGAAAGAAAGAAAGAAAGAAAAGAAGGAAGAGAGGGAATTTAAATTTGTAAAGAAAAAATAAAATTGCCACCATTTGCAAATGACATGGTACTTTACAAACTTTAGGGCTGTCTGGGTGGCGCAGTCAGTTGAGCATCCAACTCTTTTTTTTTTTAAGATTTTATTTATTTATTTGACAGAGAGATACAGAGCACAAGTAGACAGAGTGTCAGGCAGAGGGAGAGAGAGAGAAGCAGGCTCTCTGCTGAGCAGGGAGCCCAATGTGGGACTTGATCCCAGGACCCTGGGATCATGACTCAAGCTGAAGGCAGACACTTAAACGACTGAGCCACCCAGGGTCCTGAGCATCCAACTCTTGATTTAGGCTCAGGTCATGATCTCATGGGTCTCGAGATGGAGCTCTACATCAGGCTCTGAACTCAGTGGGAAGTGAGGAGTATACTTGAAGATTCTCTCCTTTTGCCCCTCCTCCTCAAATAAATAAATAAATACAAATTTTTAAAAAATAAAACTAAGGACTACACACACACACACACACACACACACACACACACACTGATAAGAACTAATAAAAATGAATTCAGTAAAATTGCAGGTTACAAAGTTAACATTCAGATATCAGTTGTTATATAGTTCTATATACTATTAACAAACCATCAGAGAAAAAAAATAAGATAACAATCACATTTACAATTGCACCAAAAGAATAAAATACCTAGGAATAAATTTAATTAAGGAAGTGAAAGACTTAAACTCTGAAAACTGTGAGACATTGATGAAGGAAATTGAAAGTGACACAAATAAGTGGAAAGATATACCATGTTCATGGATTGGAAGAACAAGTATTTCTTAAATGTCCATATTACCCAAGGTAACCTACAGATTTAACACACTCCCTATCAAAATATCAATAGTATTTTTCACAGAACTAGAGAAAAGAATCCTAAAATTTTGTATGGCACCACAAAAAATCCTGAATAGCCAAAGCAATCTTGAGAAAGAAGAACAAAACTGGAGGTATCACAAACCTAGATTTCAAGAAATGCTACAAAGCTATAGTAATCAAAACAGTATGGTACTGACACAAAAGCAGACACATAGATCAATAGAACAGGATAGAAAGTCCACAAATAAATTGATGCTTACATGGTCAATTAACCCACAACAAATGAGAGAACAATACACAATCTAAAAAGACAGTCTCTTCAATAAATGGTGTTGGGAAAACTGGAAATGTTCATTCAAAAAAAATGACACTGGACCACTTTCTTACACCATACACAAAAATAAACTCAAAATGGATTAAAGACCTAAACATATGTTATATAATTGAATTTAAATTTAAAAAAAAATAAAGACCTAAATGTGAGGCCTGAAACCATAAGACTCCTAAAAGAGAGCATAACAGCAATCTCTTGGATGCCTGCTTTAGAAACATTTTTCTAGCTATGTCTCCTCAGGTGAGTAAAACAAAAGCAAAAATAAACTATTGGGACTACAAAAAAATAAAAAGCTTTTGCACAGCAAAGAAAACCATCAAAATAAATAGGTGACCTATTGAATGGAAGAAAATATTTGTGAATGATATATCTGAATATTGAAAATATATAAAAACGTATACAACTCAACACACACACACTAATTTGATTAATAAATGGGCAGAGAACTGAGTAGGCATTTGTCCAAAGAAAACATACAGATGGCTAACACACACATGAAAAGATGCTTAACATCCCTAATGATCAGGGAAATGTGAATCAAAACCACAGTGAGATATCACATCACACTAGTCAGCATGGCTAGTATCAAAAAGACAAGAAATAATAAGTGTTGACAAAGATGTGGAGAAACGGGAACCCTTGTGCACTGTTGATGGGAATGTAAGTTGGTGCAGCCACTATGGAAAACAGTATGGAGGATTCTCAAAAAAAAAATTATATATATGTATATACAACTACCATATAATCCAGCAGTTCCAATACTGGCTATTTACCCAAAGAAAACAAAAACACAAATACAAAAAAGATATGCACCTCTATGTTTATTGCAGCATGATTTACAATAGCCAAGATATGGAAGCAACCTAAGTGTCCATTAACAAATGAATGGATAAAGAAGATGTGATACACACACACACACACACACACATACACAGAGGCACTGGAGTATTACTCAGATCATAAAAAAAGAATTACATCTTGCCATTTGCAACAACATGATTAACTTAGAGAGTATTATGCTAAGTGAAATATGTCAGACAGAAAAATACAAATATCATATGGTTTCACTTATATGTGGAATTTAAAAAACAAAACAAATGAACCAACAAAGAAAAGCAGAAACAGATATGTAAATACAGAGAACAAACTGGTTCCTTCCAGAGGGAGGATGGGGGAATTAGTTGAAGGAGATTAAGAAGTACAAACTTGCAGTTATAAAATAAGTAAGTCATGGGGATGAAAAGTACAGCATAGAGAGTATAGTCAATAATATTGTAAGGAGGTTGCATGATGACACATAGTAACCACACTTATTGTGGTCAGCACTGCATAATATATAGAATTGTTGAACCATGGGGTCATATACCTGAAACTAATATAACATTATATGTCAACTATACTTCAATTTAAAAATGTTACCTACCCATACACCCCCAATTTTTTTCATGCCATTGATTTTTAGAGAAACTTAGTCATTTGCCTACAGGATTTCCTTATTCTGGATTTATAGAGATTTGATTAAATACAAAGTTCAATATATTTTTTTAAAGATTTTATTTATTCATTTGACACAGAGAGAGAGATTACAAGTAGGTAGAGAGGCAGGCAGAGAGAGAGGAGAGAGGAGGAAGCAGGCTCCCTGCTGAGCAGAGAGCCCGATGTGGGCCTCGATCCCCGGGACCCTGGGATCATGACCTGAGCCGAAGGCAGCGGCTTTAACCCACTGAGCCACCCAGGCGCCCCAAAGTTCAATATTTTAAGAAAGAATTCTTGATAGGTAGTGCTGTGTCCTTTCTATTACATAAAATGTCGTGGTTTCTGGGTATCCCACTACTAATGATGCTAAAATTGATCACTGGACCAGCTTGATCTTTCCTTTGAAAAGTTCCCCCACAGCCTTTTATCTTAATGGTTTTTAGTGGCCTGTGTGATTGTTGCCTAGATCCACTTGGTCAGTAGGAACTGTAAGATGGTGAATTCTAAATCAGCATTCCTTCTGCATTTATTAACTGATTTTCTATAAAGAAGAACTTTCCTTCATCAGCTATTTTGTTTCCATGAAATGCAATTCATAGTAGAAAGGAAGCATAGTTTTTAATTCTTTCCTTCTACTTACCAAGTTCCAAAGCAATGAGTTAATGCTCTTTGTTTTTTGGTGCTCATTGAAAGTAGTACCTACTCTGTGACACACAGACTGATTTCTTGCTTACATCAGTGCTTTCTGGAAGTTATTATATTCATTAATTTTCTCAGTGAATATTTATTAAGTTCTTGCTATGTGTGCCAAGCCCTGTTCTTGAAAATAGACTCTAATTATTTTTATATTCCAAATGTGCCTTAGAGGTAAGCATTAAATACATGGTAGAGATATATATAGATAAATGAATTGATAATAATTACATTGCTTGGTATTACTGGACTTAGTTAATTTCCCATTGTTGAATTTCCCATTGACATCAGTTCTTAAATATAAAAACACACTTTTTAGGATCTCAAATCATATTATTTCTTTTGAAGTTTATATAAGCAGTTGAGCAAAATACTTTTATGCCCATTAAATATAGTTAAAATCTTAGTAAAGAGAGGAGAGAAAGAAATTTCCAAACATCTTTTAGGGAGAAAGACAGTAAGTCATGACTCTTGCCAGTGAAGCTTGAGAGTCATTACCTCCCAGTTTTATTGAGATATAATTGACATACAACACTGTATTTAAGTTTAAGGTATACATCATAATGACTTGACACACATATATTGAGAGAGGATGACCACAGTAAGTTTAGTTAACATCCATCACGTCATATAGTTACAATTTTTTTTCTTTTGTGATGAGAATGTGTAGGATTTGCTCCCTCAGCAACTTGCAAGTATGCCATACAACAATGGTAACTCTAGTCACCGCGCTGTACATTACATCCCAGCACTTACTGATCTGGAAGTTCGTACCTTTTGACCAGGTTCACCTAATTTCCCACCTCCCACCCCTGCCCCTAGTAACCACAATTTGATCTCTTTTTTGATGAGTTTGTTTTGTTAGAGTCCACATATAAGTGAGATCATGCAGTATTTGTCATCCTCTGAAGTTCTACAGTTTGATTTCTTTTTCAGGATAGTAAGATTTGGGGTTTCTTCTCTTTCTCCTCCTCTTCTGTCCCTTTTCCCTCCCTCTCCTCCTTCTCTTGATTCAAAACTCTAAAGTTTAAGGTCAAAGGACACAGTCTGTTAGCTTATCAGAGAAAAAAAAATCCCACTGCCAAGGAGTAACTATAACATAAAGGTTTTGGTTTTGGTTTTTTTACTTTTTTTATTTTTTTATTTTTTTATTTTTTATTTATTTTTTTTTTTTTAAAGATTTTTATTTATTTATTTCACAGCGGGAGAGAGATCACAAGGAGGCAGAGAGGCAGGCAGAGAGAGAGGGGGAAGCAGGCTCCCTGCTGAGCAGAGAGCCCGATGCGGCCTCGATCCCAGGACCCTGAGATCATGACCTGAGCCGAAAGCAGAGGCTTTAACCCACTGAGCCACCCAGGCGCCCTTTTTTACTTTTTTTAGATCAATTTTTAAAAATCAATTTCTTGAATCCATGTCAAAAGTACATTTAGTCAACTCGTCATTTTTACTTCAGTTTACCCTTCTTTAAAGTGAGCACCACCTTTTGTATTTCAGCAGTCATTCTAATTTTTCCCTCTCTGAGCAAGAGTAAAAGAGAGAAGAGATGTAAAATAAAAACATTAATATATTCATTGATCTTTCAGTGGACAGATCAGAATCACTAAAACAAGGGAAGTTTGGAGTATAACCTGATTTCATGTATCCTGGAAAGCCCACCTCTTATAAACATAAGTTTAAAAGAATTATAAATTTGTATAACTGTATAGTAAATTTGCTGTCCATATGTGTTCAAATATATCCAAAATATACATCTCTTTTTAAAACTCAAGTAAGAATTATTTCCTTGATGTAGTGAAATTGCTATGTGTTTAAATGCAGTATGAAACACCTGTTACATGGTATTAAAAATCAAAGAAAGATGACATACTGTGATTTCCTTTTATCTCTATAAAAAATTGTTATACTATTTCTGAGATATTAATGATTCATCTATATTTTATCCAGGTGAACATGATCTCTTTGCTACACTGAATGTTTTGTTTTGCTTTTAGGAACTGGACATTCTGAAATTAAAAGACATCCTGAAGTTAATGGTAAATCCATTTTTATAAGAGAAAATTTATATTATAGAATTGAAAACAAGGGTAAGGTTTTGCAGTTTTATGATATATGTATAATATCATTGATATGGTATGCATTTTTCTCAAAAATTATCCTTCGCTGTGGTAAATTTTTGGTTTTTTTACATGGAACTTTTTTTATGTGGCTCAAAGTAAAAATTTTATTGAATTCTTGGAATATTGAAGAATTGAAGCAAAAGAAAGCTACTGCAGTCTTCTTATATATATTTTTAAAGATTTATTTATTTTAGAGAGAGAGTGTGTGAGAGAGTGAACTTGGGGAGGGGCAAAGGGAGAGAGACAATATTAAGCCAACTCCCTGCTGAGCATGGAGCCCGATGCGGGGCTCGATCTCATGATCCTGAGATCATGACCTGAACGGAAATCAAAAGTCAGGTGCTTAACCGACTAAGCCACCAGGCACCCCTTTTCTTATATTTTAATGTAGCTATTAATTGCACATGATATGACCACATGTTAGCAATAACTCAGCTTTCACATTAGTGTAGGCAGAGAGGCCTTTTTAATGTCAGCTCAGTACTTTCTCAGTCAGTGTTAATAATTGTTCCCCACCTTATATAAGGACTTTGTGAATCAGATTGAAAAAGCAGCTTTCCTTCTCTGACCCAAGCATTTTGCCTATTCTAAATGCAGAAAACCACAGCACCATGAGTCTCACCACCCACTTGTATCAACAAACACCTCTAGCTGGTCCCTGTAAAATTTCTACATATTTCATCCTGAGCCTTCACAATTAACCTAGGTATAGAAAGGAAATAAGATGGTGTACTCTGAGGATTTGTACTGTCCTTTTTAAACACAGGACAGGTTTTGGGGCACCTGGGTGGCTCAGTGGTTACGCATCCAACTCTCGATTTTGGCTCAAGTCATGATCGAAGGGTAGTCAGATCAAGCCCATGTCCGTGAAACCTGTTTAAGATTCTCTCTCTCTCTGCCCCTCCCCCACTTGTGCATGCCCAAGCACGCGGGTGTGTATGTGCAATTTCCCTCTCTCTCATCAATCAATCAATCGAGGACAGGTTTTAAGATAAAAAATTATGATCAAAGTTTAAATAACTTTAATCATTTAACTTTTCTTATGAACACAACCATAAACATTGGAACTTTTTGTTTTATTATAGAAGAAATGCAATTTTTGACCGCTAATATGGATGAAGGTAAATTAACATTATTCTTTTTTACTAGTGCTTCCTTGGTTTAATTTCTGCATTTTAATGTTGCGTGTGTATGTATGCGTGTGTATGTAATTAACTCAAGCAACAATTACCTTTGCTATTGATGTAAATAGAAAAAAATAACATTACTCTTCTTATCACTTTTAAGAAAAACAAACATAAATGTTTCTTGGGAACTGCTTTTTAAAATGGGTTAGTTCACAAGGCCAACTTTGAAGTTCTTAGAATGGGTGGGACAAAAAAACAAATAAACAAAAACCTATCCATATTCATTCTCGACTTTTCTCCCATAAGGACCTACCTCCTGGTTATATGCCCAAAGTAGTTGACAGTGATATTAATTTTCCTTTCTCATTTGGGGCTAAGAAACAAGTTCGTTAAAACATTCATGATGTGCTATAATATATAGAAAGAATAAGGAAAACATCTTATATTTTTATTTTCTTCCTTTTTCATGAATCCTTTCTCCAATTCACATCTCAAGACTTGTTCTGCTGTATGTCTCTGAAACAATTGTGCTGCACCTAAATGCTCACAGAGGAAGGAAATATCACAGGTCAAGTGATGAAAAAAGTACCCCCTTGCCCACTGATCCTGGATTGCCCATGGGTCCCTGGCACATTACCTCTCAGGGTTAATATGATGATTAAATGAAATAAATTACATACAAAGTATTTAGCATGGGGACTGACACAGAAAGTGCTCAAATATTAACATCATTAATGTTAATATTATTGAAAAGAATTCCACATGAACAACCTCTGTAAAATAAAAACTATGAAAGTGAGAGTCCATGTTGTCAGCTCATTCTGATGATTTCTGAATGAGACCCTCATCCTGTGACACCTTTTATCTCTCTGCCAAAAGACTGATAAATGTTTAAACCTTCAGCTAGCCTCTTCCTGCCACCCATGTACCTTTAGGCAGAACTTCAGAGAATCAAGCCAATTTTCATATTAAGCCAGAATTTTTTTTATTATGTTATGTTAGTCACCTTACGGTACATCATTAATTTTTAGTGTAGTGTTCCATGATTCATTGTTTATGTACAACACCCAGTACTCCATGCAATATGTGCCCTCCTTAATACCCATCACCAGGCTAACCCATCCCCCCACCCCCTCCTCTCTAAAACCCTCAATTTGTTTCTTGGAGACCACAGTCTCTCATAGTTCGTCTCCCCCTCCAATTTCCCCCCCTTCATTTTCCTCTTCCTTCTCCTAATGTCCTCCATGCTATTCCTTATGTTCCACAAATAAGTGAAACCACATGGTAATTTACTTTCTCTGCTTGACTTAACATAATCTCCTTCAGTCCAATCCTTGTTGATAAGCCCAAATTTTTTTTAAAGATTTTATTTATTTATTTGACAGAAAGAGATTACAAGTAGGCAGAGAGAGGAGGAAGCAGGCTCCCTGCTGAGCAGAGAGCCCAATGCGGGCCTCGATTCCAGGACCCTGAGATCATGACCTGAGCCGAAGGCAGAGGCTTTAACCCACTGAGCCACCAGGCGCCTGATAAGCCCGAATTTTTAAACAAGGTCAATTAGCATCTAAAATAATTTATAAACCAATTCAGCCTGTTTTGTTCTAGCAGTGACTTTGCTGTTTTTGTGGCAAAAATAATCAAGAAGTAATGGGTTCAAAATCATAATGATACAATCTCTTCCTTTCTTGAAGAAAGAAAACGGATAAAGTCATTTCTCCCTAAAGTGTCCTGTGGAGTTAAAGACAGCATGCCCATTCGAAGGAAGCGAGTCGTAGGAGGAAGGACAGCATACATGGTAAACCTGTTACTTCCCAGGAGCAGTTCAAGTTTGAAAAACAAAGAAAGGTGGGGGAGATATATAATGATAAGAGGCTGGGACTTTTGCAATGGATGTATTTTAAAGATTTTATTTATTTATTTCACAGAGGGAGAGAGATNTGAAAAACAAAGAAAGGTGGGGGAGATATATAATGATAAGAGGCTGGGACTTTTGCAATGGATGTATTTTAGAGACACCTGTCTATCACTGTCTGGTAGAATGGCAATGACCACACTGATGTCTCTTACAGGGCGAATTCCCGTGGCAGGTGGCGATTAAGGAAGATGAAAAAATCAAATGTGGAGGAATTTATATCGGAGGGTGTTGGATTATAACTGCTGCACACTGTCTCAGGTAAAAAATGTCTCCAAAAAAATTTTGGATTCCCTGAAATAATGAAAGTGGATAATAGAGCTTGTGGCAGATGATAGATAAAAACATGTGAAAAATTCCACTCTTGACAGCTAAACCCCCTCCAGTATTTATAATTGGAACCCCAGAGGCCATCCTCCCCACCCCCAGAACCTACTGTGTTCTTCCCTCCCAGATCAAATTATGATCCCAGATGGCAAAGTCAGATCAAACCCAGAGGAACAAGTTACATCACAGGGCTCATTTGCAGGATGGGAAAACAAGTAGATAACTACCTACATTTTGTAGAGTTAGGACCAAACTGTTGAGAAGACTTTATGACTGAAAAGTTGATAAAGAGATGATAGTAACCTGGCATTTTCTCTGGTCTCACTTCAACAAGGATATTGTTTAAAGAGCCACATGCATTTAAAGTCTTCACATGCACAGACCTTTTTTGCCCTTTCCACAGACCCTTACATGTATTTGATATGTGTCCCAGACAGTAAAGGAACTACTCAAAACCCCGAGCTAATTGTCTCATCTGCTGCTCCAGCACTGGCTTGCTCGTCTTCTGCTTGTGTGAGTCTCTGATGTCTCTTCTTCCTCCCATAAGGACACCAATCATATGGGATTAGAACTCCACTTAGGACCTTATTTAAACTTCATTACCTCTTTAAAGACTCTCTCCAAATCTAGTCCTGTTGGGGTTAGGTCTTCAACATATGAATTTTAGGGGAACACAATTCAGTCCATACCAGTGGCTAAAGGGCAATACACAAAAGGTGTTGATAACAAGTTAAGGTCAGCTGGAGGACAGAGTTTGGGATTCCAGCCTCAGTTCCGATCTTTCAAATGAATGAAACGTCATTTGTTGAGCACCTCTTCCAGACCAGATAATGTGTGTGGCACTTTCACATGTTATTTTGTTTTAATATTCTTAATAGTCCTAAGAGGTAAATATTAGTCTTCCCATTTTGTGGATTAGCCGACTGAGACTGAGAAGCTACATAAGCTGGCTAAAGTAACACTTTTAGTCAGCAGCAGAAACATAATTGTCAGTACCATCTGTCACCATACGATGCTTTTATAATATTACTGACTATTAATTACCCTTTGGCTTATTTACTTTATAACTAGAAGTTTGTACTTCCCTATCCTCTTCACCTATTTTGCCCACTTCCCAACTCTTTCCCCTTTATCTATGAATCTATTTCTGTTTTGTTTTTTTGTTCATTTGTTTTGTGTTTTAGATTCCACACATAAGTGAAATCATATGGTATTTTTCTTTTCCTGTCTGACTTATTTTACCTAGCGTAATACTCTCTAGATCCATCCATGTTGTTGCAAATGGCAAGATTTCATTCTTTTTTATGGCTGGAAATTTTTCTATTGTGTACATACATCACATCTTCTTTCTCCATTTATCTATCGATAGACACATAGGTTGCTTCCATATCTTGGTTGTTATAAATAATGCTGCAGTGAACATAGGAGGCATATATGCCTTTAAATTGTTTTTCATTTTCTTTGGGTAAATACTCAAAAGCAGAATTGCTGGATCACATGGTAGTTCTATTTTTAATTTTTTGAGGAACCTCCATACTCTTTTCCTTAGTGGCTGCACCAATTTAGATTCCCACCAACAGTGCACAAGTGTTCCCTCTTTTGAAATCCTGGCCAACACTTGTTATTTCTTGTCTTTTTGATAGCCATTCTGATGGTTTTGATTTGCATTTCCCTGATGATTAAGGATGTTGAGCATTTTTTCATGTGCCTGTTGACCATCTGTATGTCTCTGTATGTCTTTGGAAAAATGTCTATTCAAGAACTCTGCCCATTTTTTAATTGGGTTTTTATATTAAGTTGTATAAATTCTATATGTATTAGATATTAACTCCTTGTCAAATTTATTATTTGAAAATTTCTTCTTCTATTCAGTAGGTTCTCTGTTTTATTGACAGTTTCCTTCATCGTACAAAAGGTTTTAAGTTTAATATAATCTCATGTTTATTTTAGCTTGTATATTTTTTTAAATTAGCTTATATATTCTTAGTTCCTTTGTCATAGCTTAATTGACCATATATATGTGTGAGATTTTTGGGGGGGCTTTCTACACTATTCCATCAATTTATGTGTGTGTTTTCAGGCCAGTACCACAATGTGTTGATTATTATAGCTTTGTAGTATAGTTCAAAATCAGGGAATTGATACTTCCAGCTTTGTTTTTCTTTCTCAAGATTGCTGTGACTTTTTGGGGTCTTCTGTGGTTCCATACAAAGTTCAGGATTCTTTGTTCTAGTTCTATGAAAACTTTTTGATTTAAAAAAATCCCATTAAATTGTAGATTCCTTTGGGTAGTATAGACATTTTGACAATATTGGTTCTTCCAATCCACATGGTATATATTTCCATTTGTGTCACTTCCAATTTCTTTTATCAATGTCCTATAGTCTTTCACTTTCTTAAATTTATTCCTAGGTATTTTATTCTTTTTGATGCAATTTTAGATAGAATTATTTTTATTCTGGTAGTTCATTATTGGTATATAGAAACGGTCTGTATGTTAATTTTGTACCCTGCAATTTTACCAAATTCATTTATTAGTTCTAATAGTTTTCTGGTGGCATCTTCAGAGTTTTCTATATATATTATCATGCCATCAGCAGATAGTAGTAGTTTTATCTCTTATCAATTTGGATGCCTTTTATTTCTTTTCTTTTCTTTTTTTCTTTTTCTTTCCTTTTTTTTTTTTTTTTTAAGTCTGATTGCTGCAGCTAGGACTTCCAGTACTATGTGGGATAAAAGTGGCAAGGTGGGCATCCTTATCTTGTTTCTGAACTTAGGGGAAGAGCTTTCACCAGTATGTATGATGTTAACTGTGTATTTGTCATCCGTAGCCTTTATTACACTGAGATACATTTCTTCTGTATCCATTTTGATGAGAGATTTTATCATAAGTGGGTGTTGAATTTTCTTTCCTGCATCAGTTGAGCTAATCACATGATTTTTATCCTTTGTTTTATTAATATGGTGTATCACATTGATTGATTTGTAGATGTTAAGCCATCCTTGCCCTGGAATAAATCCCACTTGATCATGGTGAACGATCCTTTTAATGTACAGTTGAATTCAATTTGATAATATTTTGTTGATGATCTTTGCATCTATGTTTATCAGAGATATCGGTGTGTAGTTTTCTTTTCCTGTAGTGTCTTTGTCTGGCTTTGGTATCAAGGTAATGCTGGCCTCATAGAATGAATCTGGATGTATTCCTTCCTTTGCAATTTTTTGGAACAATTTAAGAAGGATAGATGCTAACTCTTCTTTAAATATTTGGCACAATTCACCTGTGAAGTTGTCTAGTCTTGAACTTTTGTGTATTGTAAGCTTTTAAGTTACTGGATTAATTTCATTACTTATCAGTCTATTCAGATTTTCTATTTCTTCATGATTCAGTTTTGGAAGTTTTATGTTTCTAGGAATTTATCCATTTCTTTTAGATTTTACAATTTGTTGGTGTATATTTGTTCATAGTAATCTCTTATAACCACTTCTAATTCTGTGGTGTGAGTTGTAACCTCTCCTCTTTTGTTTCTGATTTTATTTATTTAGGCTCTCTTTTTCTTGATGAGTCTGGCTAGAGGTTTATAAAATATTTTATCTTTTAAAAAATCTTTTAGTTCTATTGGTTTTTTTCTATTTGTTTGTTTCTATTTCAATTATTTCTGCTCTAATCTTTGTTATTTCCTTCCTTCTACTAGTATTGGACTCTGTGCTTTTTTGTAGTGCTTTTAGGTATAAGGTTTATTTGAGATTTCTCTTGTTTCTTTAGGTAGACCTATATTACTATGAACTTCCCCCTTAGAACTGTTTTTGCTGCATCCCATAGATTTTGGACTGCTATGTTTCCATTTTCATTTGTGTCAAAGTATTTTTAATTTTTTTCTCCTTGATTTTTCATTGACCCATTTGCTGTTTAGTAACATGCTGTTTAACCTCCATGTGTTTGTGTTTTTTCCAGTTTTCTTCTTGTCGTTGATTTCTAGTTTCATACTTACATGGTCAGAAGAGATGCTTGATATGATTTCTATCTTCTTGACTATATTAAGATTTGTTTTGTGGCCTAACATACGATGCACTCTAGAGAACATTCTGTATTTTTAAAAAGAATGTGTATTCTGTAGCTTTGGGTTAAAATGTTCTGTATATATTTATTAAGACCATCTGGTCTAATGTATCACTTAAGGCCAGTGTTTGCTTATTGATTTTCTGTCTGGTTGCTCTATCCATTGATGTAAGTGGTATATTACAGTCCCCTACTATTACTGTATTACTGTATCTTTCTTTAGTTGTGTTAATACTTGCTTTATATATTTAGGTACTCCTATGTTGGGTGCATACATTTTTATGAATGTTATATCCTCTTCTTGGATTTACCCTTTATCATTGTGTAATGCTCTTCTTTATCTTTTGTTATAGTCTTTGTTTTAAAGTCTATTTTGTCTGTTTGAGTATTGCTACACCAGCTTTCTTTTTGTTTCCAGTTGCATGGAACATCTTTTTCCATCCCCTCATTTTCAGTCTATGTGTCTTTAGATCTGAAATGAGTCTCTTACAGGCAGCATAGAGATGAGTCTTGTTTGCAACCCATTCAGCCACTCTATGTCTTTCAGTTGGTGTGTTTAATTCACTTACGTGTAGTTATTGATAGGTATGTACTTATTGCCATCTTGTTAATTGTTTATTGGTTCTTTCTATGGCTCTCCTCTGTTCCTTTCTTATGTTTTGCATCTTTTCCATTGTGGCTAGATGGTTTTCTTTAGTTTTATGTTTGGGTTCTTTTGTCTTTATTTTTTTATAACATAGATTTTTGGTTTGTGCTCACCATGAGGCTCGTATATATTAACTACATATTAACTACATATATAGCAGTCTCTCTCTCTTCCCATATGTATATATACATATATACACACACAGCTGATAGTCACTTAATTTGAACACATTCTAACAGCAGTACATTTTTTAATCCCTCCCTCATATTTTAAGTTTTTGATGTCTTAAATAAAAAGATGTATTTTTTATTATGTGTATCCCTTAACTGCTTATTTTAGTTATAGTTGATTTTACTGTTCTTGTCTTTTAACCTTCATATTAACTTTGCAAATAGCCAATTTACTTTACTGCCTTTACTATATATTTATCTGTATCAGTAAGTTTTTTTTTCTTTCATGTATTTTCTTATTTCTAGTTATGGCTTTCCCTCTAACATCTTTTATAAGGCCAGTCTAGTGGTGACGAACTTCAGCTTTTGCTTGTCTGGGAAATTCTTTATCTCTTCTTCAATCCTGAATGATAATCTGCCAAATAGTGTATTCTTGGTTGTAAGCTTTTCCTTTTCAGCACTTTAAATATATCCTGCTACTCCTTTTTGCCTGCAAAGTCTCTTCTGAAAAATCAGCTGATAGTCTTATGGGGTTTCCCTTGATTATAACTATTTGTTTTTCTCTTGATGCTTTTAAGATTTTCTCTTTATCTTTAACTTTTGCCATTTTAATTATAATGTGCCTTGGTATGGATCTCTTTGGGTTCATCTTGTTTTGGGACCCTCTGTGCTTCATGGACCTGGATGTCTCTTTCCTTCCCCAGATTAAGAAAGTTTTCAACTATTATTTCTTCAAATAAGTTTTCTGCCTACCTCTATTTCTCTTCTCTGTGGACGCCTAAACTGTGAATGTTAGCATACTTGATGTTGTCCAAAGGTCTCTTAAACTATGCTTTTTAAAAAATATTTTTCTTTTTGCTGTTCTGTTTGGGTAATTTCCACTATTCTGTCTTGCAGATCACTGATCTGTTCTTATGGATCATCTAATCTGCTATCGATTTCCTACAGAGTATTTTTTAGTTCAGTTATTGTATTCTTCAGCTCTGTGATTTCTTTTTGGTTCTTCCTTGTATTTTCAACTCTTTGTTGAAGTTTTCACTGTGTTCCTCCATTCTTCTCCCAAGTTCAGTGAGCATATTTATGACCATTACTTTGAACTATTTATCAGGTAAATTACTTACTTACATTTCATTAGGATTTGGGTTTTTTTAATCCCTGGGGTTTTAGCTTGTTTGTTCTTTTATTTGGAGCATATTCCTCTGTCTTCTGATTTTGTTTGACTTTCTCTGTTTCTGTGAATTAAGCAGAACAGCTATCTTTCCCAGTCTTTTTTTTTTTTTTAAGATTTTATTTATTTATTTGACAGAGAGAGACACAGCGAGACAGGGAACACAAGCAGGGGGACTGGGAGAGGGAGAAGCAGATTCCCCGCTAAGCAAGGAGCCCGATGTGGGGCTTGATCCTAGGACCCCAGGATCATGACCTGAGCCAAAGGCAGACGCTTAACAACTGAGCCACCCAGGTGCCCCTACCTTTCCCAGTCTTGAAGGAGTGGTCTTGTATAGGTGCTTCCCTGTGTTGACTGTGTGTGCTAGAGGCTTTGGTTGACTGGCCAAAGCTGAAGCAGGCATGGTCCAGGGGGTCTTAGGGCATACTGCATTGGGGCCCATCTGTGTAACCTACAGGAACTGCTGAAGCTAGGGTGGGCATGGGCCTGGGGTCCCAGGGTGCTCCATGCTGGAACCACCTGGATGGAGAGCTGGAGCTAGAACTGGCCTTGGTTGGCAAGTTCCAGGGTGCTCTGCACCAGGGCCACTATGGCAGGGTAACTAAAACTGGGGCAGACAGGCTAGGGCACTCCATATACAGGCTGGCCTGGTGGGATGGCTGGAACTGAAGCAGGTGTGGACTGCAGGTGTCCTGGAGTACTTTTCACCAGGGCCACTTTGGTGTGATGACTGGAGATATAATGGGCACAAACGGCGGGTGTCTGGTTGTGCACTGTATTGGGACAGCTTCAGTGAGATAGCAGGAGATGGAATGGGTGCAGGCAGGGGCCCACCTATAGGAAATAGCTGGAGCTGTTAGGGCTAGAAATCTGGGGTCACTGAGGCTGTAGGCCAGTCAGAGTGTCTGGCCCCTGCTCCCATCTGTGGTATCAAGATGGAGGGGAAACATAGACAGTGGCACTCACCAGCACATTCAGGTCATCGAATCAAGTCTGGAGTTCCCATCATTACCACGTCTCTGTCTTTCCTACCATTCTCTATGTGGTCCCTCTGTTGTTGTTGTGCAGAAGTTGTTCAGTTAGCCTCCCATCCTTCTTCAGGAGGTATTGCTCTCTATGTAGGTGTAGATATGGTGTGTCCATGGGATACAGTGAGTTTCAAGTGTTCCTACACTGCCATCACGGACCACCACTCTCAGTAGTCTTAATCTATATTGTTTATACTTTTTTTAATGCATAGTCTCCTGAATTTTGGTGGGAAGAAGGGCCCACTTCTCCCTTCAGGAGGCTGAAAATGTCAGACACTTGTTTTGCCAAGCTCGTTTTCTTCTAGAGTATCTAAATAGCATTTTTAACATGCCCCATTAGGCTCCATATGATCTGACCCCTAAATACCTTAGCCAATTGCATCTTGCCCCACAGCTTCAACTCTTGCTGTCTGCTCTACCTGCTCTGGACTTCTTTCAGCTACTCATGTGCACTTTGCTCCCTGTTGCAGAGAGACCTTCATATGTTATTTCTCATGCCTGAAATGATTTTTCCCACCCTGTTTCTCTAGATAGTGCTACTCTTTATTCAGATCTTAGCTCAATCTTCACTTCCTCAGAGAATCTTCCCTGACTCCCGTAAGTCAAAGCCTTCTTGATAAGTTCTCAGAACCCCATGTTCTGTTCATCCTCTCACTTTACACAGTAGAATACATATCTTCGCTATTGTCATTATCCATTTACTACTGCATTTTTCCCTAGATCCTGAGCTCCATGAAGGCAGGAAATATTTCTGATTTTGTTCATTTCTGTGTCCCAGTGGCTAGCACAGTGTCTGGTGATAGTAGGTACACACTAAGTATTTGTTAGTAAATTGAGTGAATAAACAGGGTTAACCTTTAAGTGATATTCATGACCTCTGATCCTAAAAAAACAAAATTAATATGATACAGAGCATTCTTGGAATATTAAGTATCAATAAAAGCATCCTGAACACCTCCTTGGTTCCTAGAACAATGCTGTTTAACTGTTAGGTGATTACCTGAGAAAATGTTGGTAAATACCAATTTGCTAGCAACCATGAAGTAAAAATTAGTATGAAAATTGAGTGAAGTATAGGAACAACCAATATTTAGCTCATTAACCATTTCAGCTAAATTTTAAAACAGCGAATATATGCCAGGTACAATACTAGATGCAGGCATATATCCACAGATGAATTAGACCTCATCTTTGACCTCCAGTAGCACAGTCCAACAGGAAGAAAGGCTTATGAGCAAATAAATACAATGCAATGTTAACATGAAGTCAGTCTTAAATGCAGGATAATAACTGCTATGGTCTTCACCCTGAGAATCTCTGGGTTTGGCAGAGTAATAAGAATGTGTGTCCGGATTTCCCCATTTCCTCAACCACATTCCTGGCTACATGCTTGAACAACTTCAGTGATGGTGCTCTCACTCCAGAGGTAGCCAACTCATTCCACTTCTGGGCATCTCTGGTTGTGAGTGAGTTCTTTATGTCCCTGATATTGAGCAGTTAGGTGGATTATTCCTGTCTTTGTTTACCCACTGGATTTAATTCTACCCCATAAATTTAATCACACTGCTTCATTATAGCAAGAATTTAAAAAAAATCTGTAAAAGGAAGAAAATTCTTTAAAAGGGAGGATATAAAGATAAAGCATCAAATGCTCATGTTTATAGTTGGTATTTTTCCTCAATATATCTTTTCTCCCTTTTCCTTTCTGTTATAGTGCCAGTAAAATATACCATTACCAAATATGGGCATCATTTCTAGATGCGCTAAAACCTGAGACCAGTGTAACTGTTCACTTCGCAAACCAAATTATTATTCATGAAAAGTACAACGGAAGCACCTATGAAAATGACATAGCTTTGATTGAATTGAAAAAACACTCAAACCAAAAAGATTGTAAGCTGCCTAATTCCGTCCCTGCCTGTGTTCCCTGGTCTCCCTATCTATTCCAACCTAACGACAAATGCGTTGTTTCTGGCTGGGGTCGAGAAAAAGGTACGTTTTAAAATGTGTTCATCAGAATCCAGGGGTTGAAATTAATGGGAATAGAAATGGATAGGAGCTAATTTCCTAGTGCTCAGGGAAAAACATAGAATCAAATCCAGAAAAATGAGCATTCAGCCAGGGCTAGCTTCCTGGGCATGAGGCCTGTGCAGTTGCCCAACATCCCAGGCTCCAAAGGGCCCCTTGCTTTGCAGACTGCCCTGATGTCATCATCAATGTCATTATCATAAAATTCTTAATAATTTTTACAGCAGCCCCCACCTCACATTTTTATTTTCACTGGGCCCTGAAAATTATTTAGCTTATCCTGATCCAGAGTTTCAAAGGACACCTACATTCTGTGATCTTGAAGCATATATTGAGGGGTAGCCATTTAAAAAAAAATACTAGAGTGATGGGGGCATATATAGCGTGGACTTTCTGGATTTGTTAGGGAGACATGGATGGAAGAAAACAATGGTTTTCAAAGGAATAGTCAAATATAGGTGAGTCAGTAATCCCACAACCCTCTGTTCTCTCCTACACTCCCCCATTTCCTTGCCTCACCCTCCCCATCACATTCCACAAAGAGGAAGAAAACATAAAAAATTATTTCATGAGCTTCTAAGAAGACTTGAGGTGAACATTTGTATGAATAAGCTATGTAGGGACTTAGGGACAAATTATTAGAAAAACTGGCTAAATAAGAAACTAGATTAGAATTAAATTAGCCAATGCTTTTCCCTTTATCTTGAAGACTTAGCTTTGAAATTTAGCTTCCTTTTGACCTTCTACATTCTCTTTGTAAATAACTTCACTACATTGGTTTTATAGACTCACACTCCAACACACTATTTAAAATTGCCACATGGAACATCATAAAATATGTGTATAAATTAACCTGGATTTGTAGAATGTTTGAATACCCAAGACTAAATTTCATTACTAATTAGTTTATCTAGAAGGCATTATGTCCTTACATTTGTTCCTTAAAAAAAAAAAACCTCTTACTATGTACATTTACAAATATACAAAAGACTAGGGATAAAGTATAATAAATCTACTTATTCATTACCCAGTTTCCAGTTATCAACACTCTACCATTCTTGTTTTATCTCTCTGAATCAATCAGAAGGGAGGGTTATTTATAAAGGGGTTAATTACAGGGATGTGGACGGGGGTTGGGGAGCCACAAGGCCATGCAGCAGCTGGGGACCAACAGCACCAGAACCGCCTCTCTTAGATCCGAAGACGTGAGAGGAAGAAGTTACCAAGAGAAAGAGCCTGAGGTAGAGCAGGCTGCCTTGAGAGAAGCAGTGACTTTGGATCGAAGGTTATAGCCACGCCAATCTCGTTATCCTCTCTCCTTCCCTTCCCTTCTTCTGCTGGGGTTTTATATTGAAAACCAGGGCTAAGAGACTCCTATTGAGGCTGTCCCTCAGATCAAGCTCTTTGGGCAGGGGTCATGGCATTGAAGGGTAGAGAACGGATCTGAAGGACAATTGAACATATTCCCTCTATCCCACAACATTTTTTCCCCCCTGGAGCATATTAAATAAAACCCAGATATAATGTAATTTCGTCCATGAATATTCCAGTAGATATCTTTACCAGATAAGGACTTAAAAAAACAAAAATAAAAGCAAAACACAACACCATTCATACACAACAAAATGAAAGTGATCCCATAATATCATTTGATAACCATCCTGTATTTAATATTCCTCAATTATTTACAAAATATGTTTACAGTCAGGGTAATTTCCATTGGGATCCAAAGTCTGCACATTGCATTTGATCGCTATTTTTCTTAAGTCTCTTTTAATCTAGAACAGTTACCCCTTCCTTTTATTTAAAATGTATTAAAGAAACTGGGTCATTCTTATATTGGAATTTTCACACCTTGAATTTGGCTGATTGTATCCTTGATGTGGCATTTCACATATTTTCTATTCCATGTATTTCCTATAAACTGGTACATATGTTCTTATGCACTGTTTTACTCGTTAATCAAATATAGTTTAACACGTTTTTTGAGCCCTTACTGTGCTTCGAGATAGTAATGCTAATTGCTAGGATTTCACTGATGAAAAATATGAACCAGGTCAACAAGGAGTATAGAAGCTACAAGACTGAGAGACAAAGCTCTCAAAGGACTTACAGTACAGAGGAGCCATCAGACATGAATGCCACCAGCAGATAGCAAAATGTGACAGGTGCCTCAAGAAATATACAAAACAATGGGGCCTGGGTGACTTAGTCGGTTAAGTGTCCAACTCTTGATTTTGGCTCAGGTCATGATCTCGGGGTTGTAGGATCAAGCCCCACATCAGGCTCCATTCTGTGAATGGAGCCTGCTTGAGATTCTCTCCTTCTCCCTCTGCCCCTCCCCACTCACACTCTCCCTTTTAAAAAGAAAAAAAAAGTATACAAAACAAGAGTTCAGGAGAGGGAGTAATCTCCTGAGCCGTTAAAAATTATTCACACGGTATAGGAGCTCCCAGTTTTTAAAGGCTTCTCCTGAGTCAGAAGAAATAATAAATTACTAATTTAAAAAAAACTCTTAATCTGAAAAAGATAGCATCTTAAAACTAACTTGAAGTAAGACTTGAAGGAGAAAAAAAGAAACTCTTTCCGAATTTGCCTTATACTTGGGTGGATTTTTGTCTCGTCCTGCTTCTCAGAGGAGAAGAATATTAGTTTTACAGTTTACTACATACCCAGTACAGTGCTAGGGTCTGTGGAAGTGTCATCTCAAGATAGCCAGGAGCCTCTATCCCCTGAAAGTTTCTACAGTAAGTGAGGGGGTAAGTCATTTGGCATAAATTGTTTAGTGTGTAATTGGATTACGGAATTCATGGATGAATTAAGTATATAAATATTTATTAAGCAACTACTTTGTGGTAGCATGAGACTGTCTGTCAACCAGGTTCAGTCCTTGCCCTCCTAGAGTATAAAAATTGCTGAGAGCTTGGGGAAAAGGAGGAGGGGGAGATGGGGCAAAGACTCGCTCCTTACACTCAAGACATCTCACCCCGTATTCTTAAGTTTTTCTCATCTTCCTGAGCTGTTGATCAGCGACAGTATCTGCCCCCTTTCTCTCCTTACATGAAAAATATTCAAGCCCCACATCTGTAACTCAAATGAAAAGGAAATCCTAAATCCTCTTTCAAATCACTTAGGAGATGAACTTCTTCAGACACACAAAAGCATATGCATCGATAACTAAATATGTGTTTTCTTCATTTAACTTCTTATATTAAAAGGTCATTTTCACTCTAATAAGCACTTTCAACGGAAATTGGGAATGTAAGATGATAGGAGCTATTCATGTGAGAAAATGCTAATCACCCACTTCTACCCAGCTCCCCGCTCTGACTCAGCAATCAGAGGGGAGGGAGTTTATCTTGTTTATCTCAGAGCAGCGAGGTCTCTGTGAAATGAGAACGACTTCAGGCGTGTGTTCAGGAATGCCCTTTAACTATTTTTTTTTTAAGATTTTATTTATTTATTTGACAGAGAGAGACAGGGAACACAAGCAAGGGAATGGGAGAGGGAGAAGCAGGCCTCCTGCTGAGCAGGGAGCCTGATGTGGGCCTTGATCCGAGGACCCTGGGATCATGACCCTGGGATCATGACCCGAGCCAAAGGCAGGTGCTCAACAACTGAGCCACCGAGGCACCCCACCTTTAACTATTTTTAAAAGGCAATTGGAGATAAGAGACTCTTAATCTTACAAAACCAACTGAGGGTTACTGGGGGGTGGGAGGGTAGGGATAGGGTGGATGGCTTATGGACATTGGGGAGGGTTTGTGCTATGGTGAGTGCTGTGAAAGGTGTAAGCCTGATGATTGACAGACTTGTACCCCTGGGGCAAATAATAATTTAAAAAAAAAAGAAAGAAGAGGATAGAACAAAAAAAGGCAATTGGAGAAATTAGGCATAGGAGAAGTGTGTGATTAAATATGTTAATGAACTCTCCTCGAAAGTTGATATATGTGTTAAGGATGATATATTAGTTTCTGTATGCCTCGTGGTTTACTAAATGATGAGAGTGTTTATTTAGATTCTCCTTTGTGACGTTTAAATGTCTGTTCTCTCTCTTTGCTTAGATAACCAAAAAGTCAATTTACTTAAGTGGGGTGAAGTTAGCCTTATTAACAACTGCTCCAGGTTTTATCCGGGTCGCTATTATGAAAAAGAAATGGACTGTGCAGGTAAGCACGGATTGGTTTCCCTAAGATCTGTGCCTACACCCGCTACCAAACATCTCACCTCCTTACCAAATCCGCCCCCTCACTCTGGGCCATGCGCTCTTGCCCTTTCATTGGACCTCCTGGCTCGTGCTTCCCTTCCCCTTAGCTCCATCCCTCATGCTAACACAAAGAGGAAAAATCTTCCTTACTCCACCCCACCTTATAGTAAGCTGACTAAAAACACAGACTCTGGAACCAGGCTGCCTGGGTTTATATCCCGGTTTTTACCAATTATGATTCACATGGCTCTGAGCAGGGTTCTCCATCTGCAAAATCGGGGACCTTCATAAATGAGGGAACTGAGATGCGGAGCAGTTACATAAATTGCCCAAAGTCTTACAGACAAAAAGTGGCAGATCCAGGATCAAAACCCAAACTTTTTCTAAATAAAAATCTGAATGAGCTCATGACATTCCCGTCATGTCTTGGAAGTAAATCCTCCCTCCTCAGCAATGCCATGGCACTTTTTACAGTCCCGGTGGTGCTAGCACCTGCCTATGGTTGCAAGATTGCAGGGTTCTTGTTGCACAGAGTGGAAGAAGGGATCTCGTGGACACAAAAGGGTGAAGTGAAGTCAAAGTTTATTAAGTGAAGGTGAGAGCAGAAAGGAGCGTAGCAGCTCTCTAGAGTGAGAGGGGTCCTGAATGTGTGGCCACTGAGGGCTTTCAGTGCCAGTCTTGAGAACTGACTGGGAAGCTCGTGGCCTCGAGATTCTTGTGTCTTGGTTTGTTCCCTAATCTCTTGTTTTCCTCTGTCTCTGCATCTCCACCTGCCAGGAATAGTTCCAGAACCCAGTCCGGGGAGTCAGGGCCCCCTATCTCTCCTGCTTAGACCTTAACCCATTCCCCACTCACAGGAGGGGACCTGTGGGCAGAAAGAGCTGTCTGGGATTGTGAGGAATGACTGATTGTGTACTTTTTAATTAGTGGGGGTGAAGGATAGCACAAGTCTCCAAGGAATCTGGAAGCAAGGCTTTGAGGACCTTGAAGGGCAGCTGCTGCCAAGATAAGGTTCCTTTTAAACATTAAGCCACTAAGGCAGCCAGGAGTTCCTTGAAGAAGATCACGCTCTGCACATTTCAGGTATCTATCTGTGGGGTGCGAACTGTAAGGAGATTTCAATTTAAACTACATTTCTTTTGCCTTTGTTTCCCACATCACTAACACAGTTCCTACTTTTGGTGGTGACGCAAAGCCAGGGAACCAGCCAGGGTAATGCATTTATGATGCTTTATTAAAACCACTTATAGGGATGCCTGGGTGGCTCAGTCGTTGGCCGTCTGCCTTCAGCTCAGGTTACGATCCCAGGGTCTTGCGATCTAGCCCCACATTGGGCTCCTTGCTTGGCAGGGAGCCTGCTTCTCCCTCTCCAGCCCCCTATGTGTGTATTCCCTCTCTTGCTATCTCTCTCTGTCAAATAAATAAATAAAATCTTTAAAAAAAACACTTATAAATTGTGTAGTCCAGAAAAAGGCAATGTTATTGACATCCTATAACTTTTGGGATCAGTAATTTAAAAACCTTAGAACATCCTAAGAGTGAGAAGAAAGTAAACAGATCATTCCCTGTGCCCTCCCTTCTTAAATGGAGTTCAGGATGACAGAAGACAAAAGGGGAGAATAGCACAAAACCTACCAGGAGGCAATTATCACAGTTACGATGAAAAGCTCCAAGGGTTCTGCCTCCCTGAGTTCAAGTCCAACCTCTTGCCACTTAGTAGCTGTGTGGCCTTGGACAAATTAGTTAACCTCTCTGTGCCTTATTTGTCTCATCTGAAAATAAGGATAATGATGATACTTATCTCACAGGGTTGTGGTTTAGGATCAAAACAATGACTGACTAATACATATTAAGCACTCCATAAGCACAAGGTATTTCTATCATTTTCCCAGTCAGCATTGGATGGTACTTTCTTTCACATTGCAATCTCATCAGAGTATAAACTTGCATAAAACAGAGGAAGCATGGGAAGCACTCACTAAATATGGAGAATGAGGAGAAGACAGTCTTTCCCAACCTACATCTCTCCACCTCTATGGGCCCAGCAGTGGCCTGGGAAAGAGAGTTCACATTATTTCCTGTTACCAAACTGTACGAAGGCCAGAGCTGGTACACAGGAGACAGGAAGTCCACATGACAGCCTCGACAAATGGAAGGACATGTGTGATTTTCTTTTTCCTTTGTCTTTTTCAGGTACAGATGATGGTTCCATTGACGCCTGTAGAGGGGACTCCGGAGGCCCCTTAGTCTGTAAGGATGTCAACAATGTGGCTTATATTTGGGGTGTTGTGAGTTGGGGTGAAAACTGTGGAAAACCAGAGTACCCAGGTGTTTACACCAAAGTGGCCAATTATTTTGACTGGATTAGCCTTCATGTGGGAAGGTCTCTTATTTCTCAGCACAACATATAAAATTTTGATCTCTCTCTTCTGCTCTTTTTCCCTTGGGAGTTGAATTTTAGTTGAGATGATACTGCGTAATTAGTACTTCTCTAGGAAAAAGATAATAAAGCACATTTTATTGGATATTTTTAAAGGTCTCTACAAAGCTTCTTCCATATTGGAACTTTGCTGTATAATTATCAAAGAAATATTTTAGTCGGGCATACATACTTTGTTTATTACAAAATGTGATTAAGTTATCTCTTCATATAGGAAGGATATTAACCCTACTAAAGTTTTTGCTCGTTGAATAACACTGGATTCACATAAGCCTGCATTCAAACTCCAGTTCTACCATCTACTAATTACTTGGCCTAGGGCAATTTATTATCTTCTTTGTGTCTCATTTTCAACCTTTAAAATGGAAACAGAATTTTGAAAAAAATGAAACCACGTACTAAATGAAATGTTGGCATAGTACCTGACACAGGAACATAACTGACCTCATGGCTCTTGTCCCATTTCTCTGCTTCTTTAAGTATTAAAAGTTCTCCTGAAAGATTTGTCTTTAGTTCCCCATTTCACAAGTCCTCTTTGACCCTCTCTTTAACCCTCTCCACAGATACTGCCACACAGCCACTGAACTCCTTGGTGTCAAACCCACAGCCACTTAGCTATTCTTCCCGCCACCACCACCCGCCCCCCCCCCCCCCCCC
>LNAC01000032.1:1137972-1184326 GCA_002007465.1 Ailurus styani
TTGCCTTTCCTCCCCCCCCCCCCCCCCCCCCCCCCCGCCCCAGCAGCAGAAGACACAGTGGGCCCCTCAGGACATCACACTCTTCTACCTGGCCCACTGCCTCCCTGGCTGGTCCCAGCCTCCTTCCCAGTCTCTTCCTCTGGTCACTTCTTTCACTTTGTGCTTTCCCTAGTGATCTTTCCTGGAGTTAGCTCTAAATCCCACCCACAGTCCAATGACCCACGAATCCATGTCTCCACCCGTGATCTTCCTAAATCCCAGACTAGTATTTCAGCACTTAACTTCTCCATCTGGACATCAAATAGCATTTCAAAAGAAACAGAGCCAACCCCAAATGGTCCCTTCTTCATCCAGTTCCTCCCTTCTCAGTAAATGGCATTTACTCAGGGCTCTCCTGTGGAACCCCTGTACACTGGGCACCAGTCTCTTTCTATCATGTGACCCTGGTTTGTCTACTTCTTCCCCGGGATCCCCCCACACCCACCCCTGCCCTCTGCTTACACACTGTAAGGCACAAGAGAGACTATCTTCCTTTTGTCTGCATCCCTACCACTTGGTTCATAGGGGGTCCTCAGTGAGTAAACATTAGCTGCTTTTATTATGCTGATTTAAAATGCAGCTACATTCATCCTGAAGACTGAGATATATTTTTCACATAAATATTACCTTCAGTACCTGGGGTTCAGTCCTGGATAAAACCCCATTGTTTTAGTAAGAGAAATGCCCATTTCTATGTATATTCCAAAGTTGCTTACTGCCCAGATTTTTTTTCCTTTTTAAACATTTTGGTAACATAGACATACAATTTTTTTAACTGTTTTAACCATTTTGAAGTGTACAATTCAGGGACATTAAGTACCTTCCCTTTGTTGTGCAACCAGAAATTTTTCATCTTCCCAAACTGAAAATCTGCGCCCACTGCATGCTAACTCCTCCTCCCCTCCCATGCTGCCCGGGCCTCTTGTCATTGAATGCAGGGAAGTATTTGGTTATCTATGGCTGTGTAAGAAAGAAGCCCCACATATTTAATTAAATAACAATTGTTTATTATTTTGTTCCCATGTCTGGGAATTGACTGGGCTCAGCTGGCCATTTCCGCTGTCCTCCAGTGTAGTTACGATCAGGCAGGGAGGGCTGGGGCAAGGATCATCTTGAAGCCTTCCTCACTCACACGTCTGGTGCTTGGGCTGGGAGAACTCAGACAGTGGGGCTTCTCAGGCATCTCTCTCCATGTGGTCTTCTCCATTTGGGCTCTCAACATGAGGACTTGGGGGCACTAGACTTCTTACATAACAGCTCACAAGTGTCGCAGGAGAGCCCACAAACCAGAACAGCCTTTATTAACCAAGCCTTGGAAGTCATTTAGCCTGGCTTCCATCATGAGACCTGACCAGGTTGAAGGGAGGAAATATAACCCATCTCTTGATGGGAGGGCTGTCAAGAAAATCTGCAGCATATTTTAAAACTTCCACCATGTCCTGGCCCAGCAAACCTGGAGCATGTAACATCTTTGAAGATGCCAGGATATGAGTACTAAGGGCTGCACGCTGGGAGAAGGTGGCGCTGTGGTCCCTGGAAGGACCAAGCCACTCCGCATAGTGACCCGGGACCTGGAGGCTTCACAGCAGAGTGGACCAGAATCAGGGCCTGAAGAGTGAGGAGCCAGCTTCCCCACAGTGACTCCATGTGACAGAACCTGGGAACAGCAGGAGGGAGATGATTGGACTCCAGGGTTCTCTCAGTCAAGGGGTCTACGAAACGGCTCCCGGCTGCTGATCACAGAAGCCAATCTGATTGGTTTAATGGTGGGGGGGGCGGTGGAAAGATGTGTTCACAGATATTATGCAGTTCACAGAATCTCCGGGAAAGCCAGAAAGTTGGCTGTGCATCTGGGGATAATGTTCAAGAAGCACTGTAGGCCTGCTTATCAGAGACTCCCGCTGCCGCTAGCTCGGGTCGCAGGCTCCACGCAGAGGCTGGGCACTGGACACTACTGCCTGACCCTCTGCCACTACTGCTGCTGTGAGTTCGCGTGGTCTTTCCTGAAGGTGGTCAACAAACAGAGCTCGCTAGACGTGGAGCGTTGCCATCGTCTTATATTTAACCCTCAGAGCTCACTATCTCATGAGGGAGACAGAAAAAAATTACAAAGCTGCACTTTGCCAGGGACAAGAGAGAGGAAAACTCAAGGGAGACTCATTAATCAGTCTGAAGTGTCAAAGAAGCCCTCCCCAGAGGTGAGCTTAATCTGAATTGGAGAAGACATTTCCAGGCAGATGTAAATGCAAAGGCTCTGTGGCTTAAGGAGCTAACCCACCATGAAAGGGAGCAGAGAGCAGTGCAGCATGATGGCGGGGGGGCCCAGGGTGTAACTGAGGAGCTGGAGAGGGAGAAAAGGGCAGATCAGAGAGGCAGTGATGCTGAAGACTTGGGACCACTGAAAGACTTTGGAAAGTTCATCCTGGAGGCATTGAGGAACATGTACTGGAGGGAGTGAGATGGGGTAGGAAAGACGTTTAAGAGACTATTGGAGCCATCCAAATGAAAAATGGCAAAGGTAGAAACTACAGCAGGGCACGTTTAAAGAGGATGGCACTGATCCCAGATATATTAAGGAGTGAAATAGATGGCAGCTGGGAACAGAAAGAGAGGACAGGGCACTAGGGAGAGAGACAGGAGTCTAGAATAACTCTCAGGTTTTCTCTCGGATAATGAGATGATTCCTGTTGCCATTGATTGAAGAAATAAAGGAAACAGAGAGAGAGAAGCTGGTTTTATTAGTTAAGGATATTTTGAAGCTGTGAGGTCTATGGAAGCCCAGGAAAGTTATATATCATTCAGCGGGAGATACGAAACTGCAAATCAGGCAGAGGTTTGGAAGTAGCCAGAAACCCAACCTAGAGAGACCACAAAGCTGAATTTAGCCTGAAGATCTAAAACCCCACGGTCGTACCCAAGTGGGTTCCTTTCCATCCTATCCAGCACATCCTCTCTGTATGCCAAGTAATCTTACATTCTGCCCACCAAAGATCACTTGAAAATCTCTTCCCTGATTGCTGTGCTTTTAATGTTATGTTCCCCCATGTTGAAATCCTAATGCCCAACGTGATGGTATTAGGAAGTGGGGTCTTAAGGAGGAGCTTAGGTCATGAGGGTAGAAGCCTTATAATGGGGGTTAGTATTTTATAAAAGAAACCTCAGAAATTCCACCCCTCCTCCATCATGTGAGGACACAGATGGCAGCCATCTGCAAACTGGAAGAGTCCAGAACCTGACCACTCCAGCACCCTGATCTTGGACCGCCAGCCTCTATATGCGTGAGAAATAAACTTCTGCTGTTTATAAGTCACCTAGTCTGTGATATTTTGTTGCAGTAGCCCAAACAGACTAAAATACTGATCAAATTTGCCTGATGATAGAACACCAGTCCATGCTTAGAGATATGGGGCAGCCATCTCTTGTCCTTCACTTTGTCCCTCGTTTGAAAGCTATTCATGCTATTAATTTTTTTATTTTTTTTAAGCAGAAGTTGGAAACTAGCACTTATTTCCCCTTAATTTGAGCCCTTTTTGAAACCACTGTTCCACCCTTAACACCGGGCAAAGATTGATCATTAAGGCTGGAATGGTTTCACCACTTGGCATTTATTTTCACCATAACACAGCTCAGGCCATTTAATGAGACATTGGAAAAGACTAAAAAATAGAAACTTCCCCTGATCATTTGTATTTTGTTGATTTTGTATTGTTTCAAATAACACAGAGGATTCCATTCTCTGTGCATTAATATGAGTTAATATGTTACATTAAACCAATACATTGGGCATTCTTGCTCATTAATATCATGATGTTCCTTGATGTCCATGACAGTGAAGAGATCATTCGGGGTTTCCAGAAGATGAATCTGACTGACTATGCTTATAACTGGACTGGAAAGCTCTGTAGAGAAAACACACCCTAGTCTCAGCTACCCAGAAGACCCCATTCCAAGGCATATGTATCATGCAGACAAGAATCAGCACAAATACAGCATATTTTAAATTTTCATAATTTTGTTTTGATAATATTGACCCAAATTGTTTTTCCCAATTCGTCTTCCGTTTTTCCTCTCCTCTCACTACAAATGTGTCTTGTCCCCAGTATTCCACTGAAAGTTTTCTAATGAAGTTCACCATAATCAATATAGGTCCTCATCTTCCTCCACACCAGTCAAATGGATCGTTCTGCTTTTCTTAGACACACTGCAATAAAGCAGTCTCTTGCTGCACTTGGATGCGCCTTCTGAGCCTCTTTTGCCACTTCTTAGTTCCCCGATCTTCTACGACTTTGACTTCGTTCTGCTTCTCTACATACTCACCTTTTAGAGGATCTCTTCTAGTCCCATGGCTTTAAAAGTCATTTCTATGCTGATGACTTCTAAATAAATTTCTAGTCCTTATCCCACCTCTGAACTACAAATTCAGAAAAAGCTTCTCAAACATGGTATGTCTGAAATTAATGTTCTAAATTTTCCTTGAAATCTGCTCCTTCTGGAATCTTCCCCGTGTCATTTAACAAGAACTCACTATCCTAAATGCTGAAGCCAAAACCTCAATGTCATTGATTCCTCTTTCCCTCATATATAATACTCAATCCAACAGTAATTCCTGTTGGCTCTACCATCTGATTATATCCAGAATGTGACCACTTTCACACCTCCACTGTCTTTCCCTGGGCCAAGTCATAATAATGTCTTACCTGGTTCATTGCATCCTTACTGGCTTTCTCGCTTCAACTCCTGCCCATCCACAGTCAAATTATATCTAGACAACCTAGCTATATGCTGGCAGAAAAGACCTGGAAGTTGTGGGTTTGCAACCAACAGTGCCTGTTACAATAATAGCAAGTTTTACTGATTAGATGAAAGTGCCCTGTAAAGAAGGCTCTTCTCAAACCGTTTATGCTATTAGGAAGAAAGGATGGAAGGGGGTCTTCTAGAAGTTACATGATATGGCCAGTCAGGGCTGGCTTCGTGGCCATGAATCCCGTGCCAATGTACAAGGCACTGAACTCAGAAATGTTTCATGTTTGCTCTAATGCTCTTCTGTCATCCTCTTGAAATTCTTAATAATTTTTGAACAAGGAGCCCTGCATTTTTATTTTGTACTGAGCCCTGCAAGTTATGTAGCTGGTCCTGTAGTCAATGCCAGACTCTAGTATCTGGCAGCAGGAATTATGAGGGGAAAGTAAATCTTGGAATTACTACAGCAGAACAACAAATATCTAATGATTGAATATGAAGTGAATGTAAAAATAAAACTTAGAATCTTGTTTTCGGAAAGATGGTGGTGATTCCTATGGGGAACATAGTGGAAAAGGAAATTTGTTTCAGAGAAAAGGAGAACTCTATCAGTCCAAGGACCTGGAGCTTGAGAATTGAATCCCCAAGGAGAGTTGAGACAGAGAAGACTAACTCTGAATCCTCAGAGCAGAGGCTGTAGTTCAGGTATAAGAAATTAGATGAGATCACCAAGGAGTAAATGTATGGAGAAAAGGAAAAAAAAGAAAGGCTTCGGGGCTTCAGTAACTGAGGGTTGGAATCCGGTTACTACAGTTTCTCTTTTCTTGTAGAATATATACTTACATATGGGAGAGTTTCTCTGAAGACTTGAAAGAACCAAACCTGGTTTAAGGGTTTGGGGGGTGGAATTAGGTGGGGCCTCAGAGGTTATCTAATTCAACACTCACACTTTAGAGGTGAGAAAAACCAATGCTCCAGAAAACTTTTTTTAAAAAAATTCTACATTCCCTTTTCTGAATGTTTTGAAATGCACTATCCAAAAATGAAGGAAAAAAAATCTTTGGCATCTCATGAAAGTAGAAATAGCCCCTAGTTTGACTGGATACTGTCATATGACTTCTCTGAACTTTGACTCCTCCACGGTAGAAGGGGGACAATACCTCCCTGGCACAGGTCTCCCCTTTCTCCATTGCACTCGGGAGATCGCACCCCAAGGGAGCCTGGCTGAGGGTCGCAGCCTGGAGTTGGACTAGATCTGTCTGCCTCTGTCGGAAGTGACTCCTTTTTTGTTTCTAAGTCAACCAAAGTCTGCATCCCTCTAAAGCCGAGTTCTGAATGTGAGCTGGCCTACGTGAAGTACATGGCAGGCACAGATTAAGTTCTTAATAAAGAGGGATATAATTCTTAGGAACTTTTTTTTTTAAAGATTTTATTTATTTATTTGACAGAGATAGGGAGAGAGCACAAGTAAGCAGAGCGGCAGGCAGAAGGGGAGAGAGAAGCAGGCTCCCCACTGAGCAGGGAGCCTGATGCGGAGCCTGATGTGGGCTCCATCCCTGGGCGCTGGAATCATGACCTGAGCCAAAGGCAGCTGCTTAACCAACTGAGCCACCCAGGCGCCCCCTTAGTAACTCTTTAGGGCAAATTTATTATACTTATGAAGCTTGTAACAAACACAAAACGCCAAACTAGAATTTATTGGTAATTTTAATAAAAAAGGACGCATCTATTCCCAACACTTGCAATACTGTCCTGGATCTTACTGTAAAATTTTTAGAAATTTCTGGTATACTAACATAAGCAGATACAGCTCTGCTAAAAAAAAATAGGAAGAAAAAAAGAAAAAAAAACCATACTGCAATTATTAAGGATTCTGCACAGCTTAGGGGGAAAAAATTACGGAGAAACTTCACCGGAGTTATCAAGTTACAAAATATGGTGAGCAGGTTAACGGTGATTTCCAATTAAGATTTTTTTTAACTGTACTCAAGTGTAGCGTACCGTTTCTTCCTTATCAGGAAAGAAAACTTATAGTTTTATTGTCAAACCATTTTCCTCCAGAATTTCTAAATGAGGCTTGCGATTCAGGGACCACCCCACCTCGCCCTTGGATTGACCATCCAGCTCCCGCTCCCCCAGCCGCGGCAACCGCAAGCACGCGAGGAGGTGCGATCCGGCTTCCGGTCCACGCGTCACGCAGAATCGCGTCCTCAAACCGAACATAGCCGGACCCCTCGCAGCGCTCTCTGTGAGGGGCTACGGGAACTCGTTTCTCCCACCGCGTCCATACCCAGAAAAGCCTGTCTCTACGGACGGGGAGAGGGGGGGATGGCGATGGGTGGGCTGAACCCTGACAGGTCAAGGTGGAGGGGTCTCTTCACTTGGCGGTCCCCTCAGACAGTACTAACTAGAGCCCAGGCGGAAGCGCGCCACGGCCACTACTCGGACGAGGAGCTCACCACCACTACTCCGCGCTTCCGCTGTGCAGGCTTCTGACGCACCACGCTTCCGCGCAGGCGCACAGTAAGGGCCGCGGACAGGCCGGCGCGTGCGCCGTGCCGCGCGTCTTCGCGACGGCGCCGCCTCCCCGCCGGAGCTGAGTAAGGACCGTGAGGGCCCGCCTCCCAGCTCGAAAGGAGGCGTGGGCATGGAGTCGGCGGGGGCCGCTTCCTAGCGCGCCCCGTGGGCTCCGTGGGGGCACGGCCCGGTGCTGCACGGATGGCCCTGCTCCCGCGGCCCGCGCTCGCCGTCGTCCTCCTCCTCTTCGTGCCCGCCGCTCTCAGGTGCCAGGAGCAGGCCCAGACCACCGACTGGCGGGCCACCCTGAAGACCATCCGGAACGGTGTTCACAAGATAGACACGTACCTGAACGCCGCCTTGGACCTCCTGGGAGGCGAGGATGGGCTCTGCCAGTACAAGTGCAGTGACGGTGAGAGGGAGCCAGGCCCTGCGAGGCCCTCACTTTCAGGGTGTTGCGGGGACGGAGGTAGTGGAGGTGTGGGATGCAAGGCAGACCTTGACGTTGTCCTCTAGCCGTGGAAAAACTTAACCACTGCTCGAGTCTTAGCGTTCTTGTGATTGAGCAGTTTACAAGTTCGCACCACTATTGTTAGACTATAAGAGGTCACATGAGGTGTACACTCCGTTCTGTTTTCATTGCTTTTGCAGTACTACCTTTTCTTTTTCTCCTTTTTTCTTTTGCTGTTGCACGAAGTTGCCTCAGAACTTTGTGACGTACGCGTCGTGGGAATGGAGTGGAACAGACCGATTTTAGCCTTATATTTTAGCACCGTTAGTCAGCCGAACATGCAGAATATACAGAGAATTTTAATCATGACGTTTTACCTTTCTCAAGAATTGCTTTTAATTGTTTTCTTTTCCTGCAGGGCTACAGAAAATAAATTGCGACCTTTGTACATACTTTTGGTGTACTCTATTGTTGAGAAAGAGTTCTGATAACTCTTCTCGAAATTGTCTACGCGACTTGATAGTGACGCTTCTTCTCCACTGTTGGTTAATACGAATATAATTGTTTTGATTTGCTTTTCATATTTTTTAACTTTAGTTCTTTTCGAATCTGAGAACTTGTTTGGTGGCATTATTGGTAATAAACTCATTGTCTTAGCAGAGATCTTTCTTTTCAAGCTCTTTTTTTGAATGTTCAAATATTGTAGCAGCCCAGATAAAGTACTCAGGCTTCTCTTTGGAAATTGAAAATGATAAGATTTTGATTGGGAAATCATGTTTCCAGTAAGAGTAGACAGTCGAGGCCTAGTTCATTTAATGCTTGGCAGCTTATAGCAATAGGGAATTCAGTGACTAATGATAAAACCAGATTGCATGTAGGTGAATTTAAAAGAAATATATGTCATGTAAAACTGTGATGCCACTTGCTGCCTGTAATTCTCAAAATAATTTCTAGTTTTTTGTTAATGGATGTAAAGAATGAGCCATATCTCATATGCTATGAAGTGCTGAATGTTTCCTTCCTAAATTTATGCCTAAACGTTAACCACCAGTATGCAATCGGGAGTAGAGCTTGTTAGGTGGAATAAGTGAATTATTTGAAAATTAAATGGTTGCCTTTCCTGCGGCAGATGTCATAGTTTTACTTAGTCATCCTCATTCATTATACAAATATTTGAGTGCCTGTTACATCTCAAGTGTTCTACCAATTGGAGATTCAGCAGTAAACAAAACAGACAAAATCATGTCCATGGAGCTTACATTTTGGTGGGGAAAGACAGTAAACTAAAAAACAAGTAAAATAAGCCAAAAATGCAGTATATGTAGGTCCAAAGTATGCCAGTGTTTTGAGAACAATAGTAAAAACAGCAGTGACAGTGTTGGGAGGCAGTTTACTCATAAATAAGTTGTTCAGGGAAGGTCTCATTGACGAGATAGCATTTGAGAAGAAACCTGAAAATGCTGAAGGTGACACTGTGATGATCTGGGGTTAAAACCCTCCAGGCAGGGGGAATGGCCATTGTGAAGAAACTGAGGAGAAAGGCCAGTCAAGGATGACTCTGAAGATTTTGGCCTGAGCCAAAGGAAGGATGTAGTTGCCATTTACTGAGACAGGAAAGGCTTATAAGGAGCAGTCTTCATTAACTTGTAATGAATCAGGGTTTCTAGAGTTTATTTACATTTACAATAGCTCTGAAGTTGAATGGATACTGTTCCTATTATGAAGATGACTTTAATCTTTTATTTTACTTAACCCTTTTTATCTTCAACAAGCCTCACTAAATTTACCATGTGGAGTCTGAAGCAAGATCTCCAGCATAAAAAAACACAGATGAACTTGAGAATTTAGGAAATGGTATGCTTCAGTGAACATCCTTTTGTGTCTGAGTAAATGCTGTCTGCTCACAGGACTGTGATTCCATGTTGATAATTCCAACATAATGAATATTGCTGTTTAATTGCTCTTACTTGAGAAGTCTCCCTGGAACACTATTTCAACCTTTCTGGTATTTTGGAATGCAAGTTATCAAATCAGAACCAAACAGACAAATCCCAAAGCTAGAGGAGAATGGCGATTAAGGGTTGTTTAATAGTTGCAATAGTAAAGGGAGCTTAAAAAAAGACTTGGTAGTAGGGAGAGGGTGATCAGATTAAAGGGCACAGACTTGTTGCATTCAGGTTATCTTTGTTTTATCAAAAGGATCGGCTTTATGGAGACTTGCTCTCTTGTGGCCATCCTCCCTCGGATGGGAACAACACTTTATTGAGATTGAAGTAATGTTACTTAGAGGAAAAAATTAGATGGTTGCTTTTCCCCCCTTAATTTGTTTTCTCCCCGACTGCAGAGAAGATTTGAGAAAGAAAACTTTGATTTCTTTTGAAAAGTAGAAAACAGAATTGGCTTGTAAAGTATTTTAGAATTATGAATAAGTAGCTCATTCAGTGATTTATGTTTTAACAGGATCCCTTTGGCTGTTGTGCAGAGGATAAGAAGAGTCCAGGGAGGTGGGAGAGCAAGAATGGAGGCAGAGTGACAGGTGCAGGAATTCAGACAAAGATGGTGGTGGTTTTGTCCAGGATCAGAGCAAGAAAGGTGGTGAGAAGTGGTTGGATTTGGGGATATATTTTGAAGGAAGAGCCTGAAGGATTTGCTAACAGCTTGGAAGGAAGGTGTGAGTAGGGTAAAAGAATGATTCCAAAACGTTTGGCCTAAACGATTGAAAGGATGGGGTTGCCCTTAACTGTAATAGGGCAGACCATGGGAAAAAGTCATTAGGAAAAATAATAGCATATTTGTGTGCTTTTGAAAATGATTCAGTAGAGAATAAAAACACTGTGGAGGGAGAAATAAAGGAGAATTATTGGAGTCGGGTCCTTAGGTAAGTGAGAGGAGTGGGTTCCAGTGCATAAATTGATTGGCCAAGAGCACAAATGGCCTATCCCTGTTAATAGGAACAAAGGTAGAGGCTATGGGCACAGATGAAAAGATACATAGAAAAGATATGTCGTTACCTCAGTTCAGGCAAATCTTTAGATTTTATCTGTTCATATAGATGATAAAGCATCAAGAGAGGAACATTTGCCCAAGTCAAAAAGTAGAATCAGTGAATAATATTTCCATGTAGTTGTACCCAGTGGATTTGGTTTGTTTTTAAAAGTCTTCTCATCTCATTTTTTTCTTAGCTTTCTGTATTTGCTTACAAATTTTAGGGAGTAGTGGCTTCCATTCATCATGGATTTTGGTTTGACTTTGATATTGCTTCTTCTGTTTTTCAGTTTTTGCTTGCTTTGTGTATTAGTCTGTTCAGACTCCTGTAACAAAATACCTTAGACTGGGTGATTTAAACAACAGGAATTTTATTTCCTACTGTTTTGGAGGCTGGAAAGTCCAAGATCAAGATTTGGCCAACACTGTTCTATAGTGAAGGTTCTTTTCCTGGCTTGTTGACAACTAACTGCCTTCTTACTATGTCCTTACATGGTTGGGGGTGGAAGAAACAAGTTCTCTGATGTCTCTTCCTTGCCCTACTCTCAAGACCTTATCTAAACGTAATTACCTCCCAAAGGTCCCATCACCAAATGCATTGGAAGTTAGGGCTTCAACATAGGAATTTTGGGGGAACACAGTTCAGTTCAAAGCACTTTGCAAAAATTGGCACTCAGTAGAAATACTAAATTTTTTTAGTGTTTGGCAGCTTACAACACTATAACATTTAAAATGATATTAATATCTTTATAACTTTTGGAGTGTATAGCAACTTAATCTTGAATAAGCAACTTTATATATAACATCTTGCTCAGAAATAGTAATTTCAATTTAAAGGTGAATTTGGAACTTCAAAACACTTTAAAATGTTTTGGGAAATCTGTTATTTCCCAGTTTTCTGGGTTTTTGGGGGTTCAGAGGGGGTTGGTTTTTTGGTTTTTGGTTTTTTGTTTGTTTGCTGTAGATAAAGAATATTTTAATTTCAGGGAGAAATTTTCCCCATTTTTTTCATCCAGTAATTTCACAGGTGCCTACTCTGTGCCAGGCATCTTCCAGGTGAGCCAAAGTTCCTGTCCTCATAGAAACTGGCTATTATGGGGGGGGGGCGAGGATGGAGTAACTGGGTGATGGTTATTAAGGAGGCACGTGTGGTGATGAGCCCTGGGTGTTACACACAACTAATGAATCATTGAACACTACATCGAGAACTGATGATGTGTTTATATGCTGGCTAATTGAACATAATCAAACTAAAAAGAAACTGGCTAATATGTTAATTTGATCAGTAAATGTTAGAAAGAAGAATAAAACCAACTAAGGGTATATGGAATGGTTATGGAAGGGAAGGGGCACTGTCTTAGATGGAGTGAGCGGGGAAGACCTCTCTGATGAAGTGACATGAGCACGTTCCTTCAAAAGCCAAACAAAAACCAGTCATGTGCCCCCTTTGCCACTTATACTGGGGAGCCAATTTTATCAGCATTTATTTTGTGGTGTTATACAGTAGTTCATGTGCAGTAGATCTTGATTCTCACTGCATTTCTCAGCTTCACTCCTGAGCAGTTTTAGACACTAGCCCGTGTTTGAAACAACTGCCTCCCCTATCCTCCTGCTTCCCATTTTCAGTTTTGCTGACACATTTGCTTCTATACCATCTCTGTTCCTCTTCATTCTCCTATAGCAGGCAGGCTTTGTTTTGGTTTGGTTTTTCTCCCTGACTTCACTTGTTTCTGATCATTCTCCCCCTCAAAGGTAATTTCTTACAAAATTAGAGAATATATATATTAATACATACATATGCACATACCTGTGTATCATTGTCATTACACACATCAAAATGTTAAAAAGTGTTTTATAGACTCAAAACTTGAAGAAAATCCATAGATTTATATAAAATACAAAGGGAAGGAAAAATAGAAGTGCTCCTGTGGTATAAATATTAGAACACTGAGGAAAATATCTTCCCACTTAAAAAAAAGCAGACACTTGAGATTAGAAACCCACATGCCTTTAAAACTCTAGGCCCATATCAGTTGTCTGAGGGAGGTAATCTTTGATTCTCATGGAAAAGGGGTAGGTGTCAGAAATCTGGAGACTGGCAGATGGGGAATATACAGAATATCCAAAAAGTTGAAAACAGGATAAACAGTATGTCAGTTACATTTTCAAGTAATGTGCCCAATATGTGTTGCTTCAACCTTCAGATACCTTTTTAGGTGATATACTTCTAAATTGAAACCAGTAAGTCCAGTCGTTATTTAGTAAGTATACTACTTTCCCTGTTTGGAGGCTTTTTGAATACTCTTTGGCTTATTTATTTTACTTTTTTCAGATCAAAAATTCAACCCATTGCTTAACGTCTATTGCTAGATGAGTTTCTAAACAAAATATGAACAGTTGATTATTAAAAACCCCTGAGGAGAGAGCATCCTTTTGAAACTTCAAGGAACTAGAATGGCTTCCCCAAGAATATCTTGTTGATCCAGCCTCCCCCCATTCAGTGAAGAGATTTCTAGTGTGGTAGGACAAAACCACATATCAGATGGCCAGTTTCTCATGATACTCCCATGAGAAATGTTGGCTGGATAAAACTTGGTTTAAATGAAGTCACAACTGGTTGGGTAGTCTACTCAAAAGGCTGGGTTGATGACTTCATGGCTGCTCATAGAGAGGGCTTTCCTATAGCAGGGTATTGTGGACCCTGCTTTAGTTAATATCTGTGTCTTAAGTTTGTGAATGTCTGGGAACCACAAGTAACACTGGGTGAATAGCTCTAAATTTAAACTGTGCTGAAAAGTCTTGAATGATGAGCTAAACCTAACAAGACAGAATTTCACAATCTAATATTTAGGCTCAAAATTTAAACTGTAGAGATGCTGAGTCTCTAACAGTAGATAGAGTTTGAGAAAGAACTAATGTTTTTTTCCTACTGTCCAATGTATCTTAGCACTGAGACACAGCTAAGATATATGCTAACTATCTTAGGCTCTTTTAATACAAGTATTTTATCTACTTCAAAATAGGCCCATCACACCTACTGGTGTTCAGTTTGGGATGGGACATTTTAAAGAGATGTGACAGGGCGCCTGGGTGGCTCAGTGGGTTGGTGCCTCTGCTTTCGGCTCAGGTCATGATCTCAGGGTCCTGGGATCGAGGCCCGCATCGGGCTCCCCGCTCAGCGGGGAGCCTGCTTCCCCCTCTCTCTCTCTGCCTGCCTCTCTGCCTCCTTGTGATCTCTCTCCCTCTGTGAAATAAATAAAATCTTTAAAAAAAAAAAAATAAAGAGATGTGACAAACAAGAAGTGATCAGTCTTTGGAGGTTGATTAGTGCTCACCAAACTTAAAGGAAACTAAAGAATAAGCAGCAGTTTATTTATAATGAGTATGAGAACTGCCATAGGGACTTGCCTTCCAAGTCACTTGCCCATTTGTCCATTCATTCATCAACAAATATTTATTGATAACCTAATCATATTCTGGGCACCGTTTGAGGCTTCGAAGGTACGAAACAGAAATTCCTGCCCTCCTGGAGTTTATATTCTAGTATGGGATAATAAATTATCTAGTATCTGGTATCTAATTATCTAGTATCTAGATAATAAATAAGTAGGTTAATAATATAATATGTTTGACGGTTATGCATACTACAAATGGTATGGTCAGAGAAGGCATTGCTGACAAAGTGAAGGAAAAGCCTCCACACAGAAGAAGAGCAGGTTGAGTGGCATTAAGGTAGGAGCAGACTTGGAATGTCTGTGGAACAATGGAGAGGTCAGATGTTATAGAATGCAGTGAGGAAGAGAGGAGAGAGAACAGTAAAGAGATGAGGTCAGAGAGGTCATGGTGTGTTGTGTAGGGGTGCGGATTATATAGAGTTCATAGGCATTGGAAGAATTTTGGCTTTTATTCTGAATAAGATGAGAAGCCTTTGGAGGGGTTTTGATGGAAGAAAAACTTGATCTAACATTTTAATAGGATCACTCAGGTTCAGTGTTGAGAATAGCTGGATTCTCAACATGGTTGGAGGTGGTGTGGGAGTGCTGTGGAGTGGGGAAAGCAAAGTAGGGAGACATTAGGAGGTCATGGCAATAATCCATGGTGGCTTGGAGCAGGATGGTAGCAGTGGAGTTGGGAAGAAGTGATTAGATTCTGAATATTTTGAAGGTAGAGTCAACAGGACATGCTGTGGAAATGGATGTGGGATATAAGAAAATGAGAGAATTAAAGATGGCTAAGGTTGGGTGCCTGGGTGGCTCAGTGGGTTAAAGCCTCTGCCTTAGCCTCAGGTCATGATCTCAGGGTCCTGGGATCGAAGCCCGCATCTGGCTCCCTGCTCAGCAGGGAGCCTGCTTCCTCCTCTCTCTGCCTGCCTCTCTGCCTACTTGTGATCTCTCTCTCTCTGTCAAATAAATAAATAAATAAATCTTAAAAAAAAAAAAAAAGATGGCTAAGTTTTTTTCCTGAGCACTGGGAATGTTGGAGTAGCTTTTATCTGAGAAGAGGAACTAGGGATGGAGCAGGTTTGGGGATAAATGTCAGGAGGTACATCTTAAGTTTGAGGTGCCCATGAGAGAGCCAGGTGGTTAGTATATCCTCCTCCTTTGGGCCCTGTTAAGTGGAAAACCAGATCATAAACAATTTTCTTAAGAATGGAGGACCAAAAGCAGGAGGTAAAGGATCACAGTGACTCACCCGTGATAGCTTGAGGTATGTACCTGCATTTTCCAAGGGCCCAGAAACAACCATCCTTGGCCAGTGCTGGAGAAACAAGACCAACTTCTGTCACTGATCTCCTCATTCCTTGGTCCATCATAACCATTCTCTTCATCAGTACTATTCTTCAGACTGGGTGGAGCAGGCTAAAGCTTTAATTCTTCATGAGGTTATATCTCTTTAGGCTCTAGTTCATCACTTTAGTCGAGCATGTGAGTCTTAGCAACTCACAAACCATTTTTAGATCCTTACTTTGAGTGGGTTACTTATTTTGATGGTTGATCCCCTCACACTTTACTTTTGGAGGGTAAATTTATCTTTGGTCTTCTAGTAATAAATATTACTTGTCTGAAAGTTGGTGTTTACTTTGTGTTTTCCCTAAGTAAGGAACTATGGAGAGATATTTGGAATAACAGAATGTTTTGCTTTTAGAGTTGAAGATAAATGGGAGTCCCTAATGTTGGGAGGATTATCATGTAAAATAGGTAATTGGCTTGTTTTGTGTTCCCCAGGGGTAGAGGATTGCTCATAAGAAAACAGGAATGAATTTAACAGTTAGTGTCATTCCACAATGGAATAGGCTGTTTCTTGACACTGTAGGAGGATTATGGGAAACATTCAAGAGAAAGTAGGTGACTGTTTGGTATCTTGAAGTGATTTATATATTTCATGAGGAAAGATATTTTTGAAGTACTTTGCAGCAGTTAAGATTGCTATGATAATGTCATCTTTCTCCTTGTTACTGAAGCATTGGTGCTATTAGGGAGAATAGTACTGGAGTAATATGGTTCACCAAGCTATCTTTATTCCTGACCTTTTTCCTTAGCTGGCAAAGAAGTCTATCTGTGAAATGGTTGGAGTCCAGGCCAGAATGTGTGGTCCTGAAATGACTTCTAATGGCATTAAGGCAATTAAATATTCATTGGATGACCTTATCTTCCTTAGCTTTAAGCTCTTCGAGTAAACTGGTTAGTTAATGGTTATTGAGGTTTGTGTGCAGTGGAGTATTGGCTGAAGGTTGGGAAGATACAGTTTTGCCCTATAAGTTTTAAACCAAAAAAATATAAGTTTTTGAATGTACAGGGAAACAGGGTGGATTTATCTTTCATACCTATGGACCCAGTCTGGCATATACTCTCTGAAACCTCCTAAAATCCAGAGTAAGCTTTTATACATTTTATATGGTACAGTCTTAGAATAAAGACATTCACTTATGTCAGTACCCAAATATGAAATATTTCCAAGGCTATTCTAGTAGTACATCATACCTTTTTGCATGGTTTTTATCATACTTGAAAATTAATTATACCATTTATATTTTATAGGATCGAAGCCTTTCCCACGTTACGGTTATAAACCCTCCCCGCCAAATGGATGTGGCTCTCCACTGTTTGGTGTTCACGTAAATATTATTATTTTATTATTTGAAAAGTTTTATGATCAGTAGGCTATGTAGTACTCTTTTTTTTTTTTTAAGATTTATTCATTAGAGAGAAAGAGTGCACAAATCAGGGTGGGGAGGCGCAGAGAGAGAGGGAAAGAGAGACTCTCAAGCAGACCCCTTGCTGAGGGTGGAGCCCAGCGGCCGCTCAACCCTGAGATCATGACCTAGGCCAAAATCGAGAGCCAGACGCTCAGCCAACTAAGCCACCCAGGCGCTCCAACTATGTAGTACTCTTAATTATGCAAGACTGTCAGTGTGTTCTCAGGGTCACAAATAATTTTGTTTGTTGTAATGCTAATCAGGCTTATTATATTCTTTTATAGCTAAAACATCAGTAAGTCCTAACAAAACTAAATGGAATAAAATTCGTGTTAGATGTTAATACTATTAAAAAGATATTTCCTCATGTCACAAACATGGTTTAAAAATTTGGAGTATAGAAGTAATGCTACTTAGGAAAAAGTATAGATAAAGCATATTTTCTATGTTAGAGCAAAGCTAAATAAGATAGCTATATTTTTTGTAGGCGAAGCTGCATCTGAGCCAACTGTTGCGAGAAAAAAATGTTTACGAGTGATTCCTGGACCTAAGGGTTTTCGTATAAAGTTATTGAAACCAGTTAAAGATAAGTTATAGATTTGAAGGAACAGTATCTTTAGGGAATTGATACTTAAAGATTGAACCACAATAACATAAAATATAAGTTGTAGGAGCTTAAAGGTTTTCAGTGATATTTCATATCAAGTACATTTTATAGGGGGAGGAAAGGTACAAAATACTTTGGAATGTCCAAAAGTCAGTCTTTGCTCTTAGCCTGACTGCTCTTAGCCTGACCTTTCTGTTTTTAAAACTGTGGTTTATGTTTTGGACAATTGGAAGTTACATTTGTTACCATCAGATAACTGAATATTGCAAAATAGGGAGTTCTGAGGCATGGCTGAGAGGGAGAGAACATGGGTGCATGTGGGTGAGTGATGGGCAGATGCATAAATAACATGGAAAACATTCGTAGACAGAAATGGATTTGGGAAATTATGCAGCAGTCATCATCCTTGATTTCTAAGTCTACTTGAATGCAGTACTTTAGCAGAGGTGTTTTGAATTTCATCAACAATAATCCATCCAAATGCCTCTTTCAGCTTAATATTGGCATCCCTTCCCTGACAAAGTGCTGTAACCAACACGACAGGTGCTATGAGACCTGTGGCAAAAGCAAGAACGACTGTGATGAAGAATTCCAGTATTGCCTCTCTAAGATCTGCCGGGATGTACAGAAGACACTAGGACTGGCTCAGCACGTTCAGGGTAAGGATGATCCAGCAGGATGAAGATGAGTGCAGTTTGTCAAGTTTTATTGACTGCTTTATGTTTCACTACAGGATTTACCACTAGAAATCTTTCCCTGTGTATTACTATATCTGTTGTGACACAGCCTCTTCTATTTTCTGAGATGAGGAGCCATTGATTTTGTCGTCCCAAATGATTTATAGTCACAGAAGCAAAAAGTGTTAGGAAACCTTGGGAAGTGGGTATGTGAGGCAGACAAGAATTCATCCACAATCTTGTGCCCTGTAGTCTATCTCTAATTATCTGGAGCCTAAAGTTTGAAATCCTGGATCCAGTGATTTTAAGAGTATAACACATAGGATTTAGAGTGGGAGGTTCTAGAGGATTTGAGCTTTAACTGTCTCTTCATATGTATCTGTGTCAGGAGGGTCCCCAAAACCACCCCCAGGTTTGCTAGGAGGACTCACATTCAGGATATGATCATACTCAAGAGTCCTGGGATCCAAAGCAGAGTCAGCAAAGGATAAAGTTGTATCAGGTTCTCATTTATAAAATAATGGCCATCTCATAGAGTTGGCATAAAGATACAAAATAAAATATTTGTGGAAATACGGATCACTGTACAAATACTAGAAGTTACAAGATCTTTTCACCGTCTAGTCAAAGTATTTATCGTACATCGAAATCAGAAGAGAAGCTGCAGGAAAGGAAACTATACATTTTAAAGCATTTTTCTTAAGATACCATGCTAGGGGTGCCTGCATAGCTCAGTGGGTTAAAGCCTCTGCCTTCAGCTCAGGTCATGATCTCAGGGTCCTGGGAATGAGGCCCGCATTGGGCTCCCTGCTCGGCAGGGAGCCTGCTTCCTCCTCTCTGCCTGCCTCTCAGCCTACTTGTAATCTCTCTCTCTCTGTCAAATAAATAAATAAAATCTTTTAAAAAAAAATCTTAGGATTTTGCAATGAATAGTTTCTTCGTTAACATGAGTATTTGAAACTGGAAGTATTTGGACTACTAAAAGCTATTCTCTGCTGTCTCTGGAAGTGAAGTGTATGAAGATAATCTCACCTGGCTGTTCCAGGCTTCTTAGAATAAGAAAAGTAAATCCATTATCTTTTTAGTAGTCCTAAAAGAATTTTAAACCCTGCCAGAGGAAAACCACTTTTGATTCCCAGGGCTCCCTTCCCAGGCCAAATTGGGATACTGAGAAAGAGAGAGAGAGACTGGGATCCATTTATCTTAAGCATCTTAAGTGATGTGTGATCAGTTCTTAGAAGTCATTTGGCCATAATTAAATGTTTTGAAGTTTCTGTTTTGTTTTTTTTGTTTTTTTTAAAGATCTTATTTATTTATTTGACAGAGAGAGAGACAGTGAGAGAAGGAACACAAGCAGGGGGAACGGGAGAAGCAGTCCTCCCGCCAAGCAGGGAGCCTGACGTGGGGCTCGATTCCAGGACTCTGGGATCACTCCCTGAGCTGAAGGCAGATGCTTAACGACTGAGCCACCCAGACACCCGAAGTTTCTCTGTTTTTAACCTTTATTTTTTCTACACCTAAAAATCTTCCCTTGAAATGCAAAATTAAGAGAGTTCTAAGGCATCTTTATTAGTGGTATTTTTCAGATAAAAAGGAAAGTGACAATGATGAACTGTTACTGAGAGAGACTTGTTTGCCTGGTAGAAAAAGATTGGGATGAACAGTTGTGAGCAAACAAAAAGTAGAGACATGCTCAAGACAACTGACACTGAAAGTCTGTATGTATGTGCTTCTGGCCTGCGAGGGTTTGGGAGGACATTGTTGTAACAGATGTTTAAGCGCTCACCAAGGATGTGCTTGACACTGTGCTGTAACATTTGATATGTGTGGAGGGAGAGCAGTAACAGCACTTTCTTCCTTTGCAGCCTGTGAAACCACGGTGGAGCTCCTGTTTGACAGTGTCATACACTTAGGCTGTAAACCATATCTGGACAGCCAACGAGCCGCGTGTAGGTGTCGCTATGAAGAAAAAAGTGATCTTTAAAAAGATGCTGACAGTTGGTGACAGCAGATAAGGACAGAAGAATATAGCCTTTGACAAAGAACTGCTGTTTTTACAGCATAAAGCTGCCTTATTTTTGCAAGAGGATTATTTTAACTTTATTTTGACATTAAAACTACAAACTAAAGAAAAAAAGTGGGGGAGGTGATCTTCCTGGACATTGCTGCCTTATTGTACCAAATTGTCTTGACCAATCTCAGAAAGAGGTGCATGTTAAGGGGAGAATATTTTAAAAGAAGGAGTCTGTAACTCAGTTTTCACAACTGTATTTACCAAAACAATGAGGTCAAATGTGAAATTGATTACAAGGTATGTGAAACATTATCTTATTTGGAAATACGGGAAAATCTTCACTTAGAAGTATATGTTTACTGTAAAATTTTAAATATACATCTATTCCTGGAAAGATCTGACTTTATTTTTTCTCTATTTTAATTAACACATAATATGCTGTTTTCCTGTAGCCCACTGAGCATATGAATAAGTCTCACTTCTATTAATGACAAGACTAGTTACAAGGACAAGGTTTCTATGTCTCTTTTTCTAACAGAATTGGAACCATCAGCTGGTGGCCTCTTAGGAAGCAAAACTAGGATATATAGGTATTAGGTAATGTATCTAGAAGGTGACATGAACAAAATTCAGAAGCACAGCCACTCCCATTTTATGAACCACTCATATTCCATATTTCGCTATAACCTTTGCCTAAATTGAAAAAAAGATGGATTTAATGAGACAAATGAAAAGTTATTTCACATACAGATTAGAGCATTATATGCTGCTAAGCTTTGGTGTTTATTCCCTAGCACCTGGTCCTCGTACTAGATTCAGGTATATTTTTAAAAGTCTATAATCTTTTCTTAATAGTGGTCTTAATAAATATTGTTCTTGATAGTTTTTTTTTAAAGTCTTTAACTGTGGAATCAAAAGGGATGGTAAAGCAAGATACAAAGAACTATCTTCTGTAGCTTTATTATTTACATTGAAAATTATTAAGCAGATATTTAAAAGCAAATCCCAGGACCTCAGCTGCCTCTGAAAATGTCTGTGTATATTGAAAGTTTCTCCACCCTTTGGAAAGCGCAGCTGTATTCCTCTATTGCTCTTTGCCTACCATTAGTTGTTGGCTTTCCCTAGCCTAGGATCCCAAGCCGAAGATAGCTGTTGGGTAACCTACAGACAAAGTTACTAAGATAAGTTGTTTGGAATGTCAGAGAAGGACAGCTGCAGGAGAAGTGGTTCTTTTTAAGTCATTACAGGTAAAAGTGGCCAGAGAAAAAAATATGTTCTGGGGAAAGGGCCACATTCCTAACTTTGAATAGATATCATTGCTAAAAACCTAGTAACTTCCTAAATTAACATGATGGAGCTTTTCTGCTAAGAGATCTGTCCTCTATGAGACAAGGCAAGTATATCCCAGTGACTAATTGAGCAAATTGGGCTCTAACTTAAATGTTTGGAACCCTTAATTAATACTTTTCAGACTTTTAAAAAGGTAACAGTTTTATAAGCCATTATCCATATTTAATCTTTACCAATATTTACTATTGAAATACTTGACCAGGTAACTTTAAACTTATAATAAATTCATGGATTTTCTCGGCAGCATTGGCTTTCTCAAGAGGACAGGCTCAGAATTCTATAAAATATTTAATTGATAGTCATAAATTATATACAAAGATCAGTAGAAGCTGTTTTTATATGTTAATATTTTTATCTTGGAATGATTTTAGATTTACGTAAAAGTTGCAAAGATAATACAGACTTTCTATATACTCCTTACCCCTAATGTTAACATTTTACATAACCCTGAAACATTTATTAAGAAACCAACATTGGTAATTGCTGTTAACTGAACTCTAGACTTCATCTGGATTGTGTTGGTTTTTCCACTAACATCATTTTTCTTTTCTAGGATTCAGTCTAGGATACCACATTGCATTTAGTCATCATGTCTGATAAGCCTCTGGTCTGCAATGGTTCCACAGGCTTGTTTTTCAAAATCTTAACAGTTTTGAGAAGTACTGATCAGGTGTATTGTAGATTGCCCCTCAATTTGGGCTTGGCTGACTTCCCTCATAATTGTACTGGGGTTCTGGATATTGAAGGAAGAAAACCACAGAGGTGATGAAGGGTTCTTCTCGTCAAATCATATCAGTAGTTGAACGTTATCAACTTGGTGTGTTAACTCTTGAACACTTGGTTAAGGTAGTATCTGTCAGGTTTCTCTACTGTGAAATTGGTTTTTCCCTTTCCGTACTTCTGTTCTTTGGAACCCAGGCCCAAGTCAGTCTGTGGGAGGTGGAGGGTGGCAAGATTCTGTTGTACCTGCTGGAAGGGGGAGTATCTTTATATAGTACTTGGCATTTTTCTGTAAGAAGGATTTGTCTCCTCACCCCTCTCATTTATTTAGTTATCTATATCAGTGTGGACTCACGTATATTTCTTTTAGACTTTGGGTGTGTTTATTTTATTGCTTAAATTATTGCAGCTCGACTATTGGGAATTATGTCGGGTTGGCTCCTGTGTGTCTTTAATGTGTCCCCACCCTTTTGATTTTTGAGCATTTCCATATTTTCTGGCAAGAAAGTAAGAATATTGCTCTGGGCTTGTCTTGTATATTTCCAGCACTAGAATCAGCCTCTTCTCTAAAGAACACCAGTTCCTGTTATTAGAGAATGATTTCTAGTGGAACTTAGAAACCAGTATCTGGGTGCTGGATGTGGTCGTGGCTATAGGGGTGTCACTGCTGCTAGACCCTCCCAGCAAACAGAGCTAGGAAGTACGTATGTATGTTAACCCATGTACATGTACGATCTATAATGATTTCTCTGCGTGTGTGTGTGTGTGTGTAGAGAGAGAGAGAGAGAGAGAGCTGAATGTGAGTTCTTATTGATGTCTTCACTTGAATCATGTACCACAGGGTATGTATTTAGATGTTGAGACTGGTATTTTCCCTATCCATAGAATAAATTCATTTAAAAAAAAAAAGCAAAAAGAAAACCCCAAAACTAGCTTTTAGCAGCTCTCTGCAAGAAATACAATCTGGTATTTTTCAATAAAACTATATTGCCTTCAAATAATGCTATGTCTTTAAAACCTTTTGACCTACTTCTTCCAGCAACAGATAAGGCTGTATTCACTTCACAGGTGGAGAAACTGAGGCACCAGGAAGCTCTAAGGAAGAGAGAAACTGTGAGGACAAAAGCAGATTAAACACAGCTGGAACAGGCTTTCCTTCAGTGAACCTATAAACTATGCTACTAATATTAATTAAAAGTTGTTTTATTAGCTTCTGATTTTTCCTAAGATGAAAAAATGATATTTCTGTCAATACATATAGAAGTACAAGATTATCAGGAAATCAAAATGTGTACTATTTTATCCTGGTACAAAACAAGAGTAACATCTAACGAAGACAATGGAGTCTCTATAAATTATAAACAACTGTTTAGTAGACTGACTTCAGTAATTTTGAGATAAATGAAACCTATTAGGTAAGATTCTTCAACGTATATTTAGTTGCATTGTTCAAATTCACAGATATTACTTGCAATATATTTATTCAGGTCTTGTATATAATGACTGGTTATGATCATTGAAGAAGTCACTTTAGTTTGCTGTTTTTCCTCATGGCTTAACCTTACAAAACCAGCCATCTGCTCAAATCATAAAAGCAAGAATGAGTTGGTATAACAAAAAATAACTAATAGTTATTAATAAAAATAACTAAACCTGGATCAGTAGTATCCTCTTGGCAAAAGCCATAGTGATAATAGGCTTTTTTTGCCTCAGGCTTATAGGTTTCCAAAACATCCTTCCAAGTCTCCTTGCTGATAACTTTTACAAGCCTTTTTTTGTTAACTTTCAACTTGTCCTAAGTGTAGGAATCATAATTACAGAAATGTAGTATTTCTGTGATTTATATAGGGAAAACCAGAAGGTTTAGTGGGGTAAACTGAAAAAAAAAATGACCAAAATTTGAGGATTATCTTTGAATTTTATTCCATGTTTCATTTGTAGGATAGGTGACACTTAAGACCTTCAGTTTCAGTAAGTTCTATGAAAGTGACATTCAAGCCATCTGCAAGTAACTGTCAGTCTTTAGGGTATCTTAATTATTTTAGTAAATATGGATTTGCTTTAAGTTCTTTTTTTTCTTCTTTGAGAAGGTAGGGTTGGTAGGATTCTAATTAGTCTCTGTTAGTGGTTTTCAAACATGAGCATGCAGTTGAATCACTGGATTCTGGCATAAAAACACCTAATGGGCACCCCTCCCCCCCAGCTCCTCATTGAGGAGATCTGATTCTGTAGGTCCCAGAAGTTTGCATTTCTAGTAAATTCCTAGATGATGGTAATACTGCTAGCTCAGAGACCACAGTTTGGGAACTGGTCTAGGAAGTCTTCAGTAGCTGAAAATAATGTTCTGAAAGCTTGCTGTGGGCCAGGTACTGTTGTAGAAGTTTGGCAGTTACTGTCTCCAAAACTTGAGTAAGCTTGGTCCCCATTTTACAGAGAAGAATTTGACACTGGGAGAGATTAAGTTGCATTATTTGTGCAATGTTTCAAAGCTAAGAAAATGGTGGAGCCAGGGTTAGAATCTAGACAGTCTGTTTCCAGTCCTAGGCACTTAATGCATTTTATTAGGATAGCTATTGCTTTAAAAGGCTAAAACTACACATTTATAATTCTGAAATAAGTATCTCAAGATGCTTTGTACTTATGTCTTAAGATAGACAAAATCTTACTTTAAAATATAACCACATGCATATGCTGTAATAATACAATTTTCTGAGATAACAAGATTCTTAGGGAGGTAAAGGTAACAAATTCCTTTCATCTCCTTTCCTCAGCTGTTCACTCCTGTAGAGGGAGTGTTTTCAGGACTCAAGCAGAGACCCTGAAAATTAGGCAAAAGGACAGGAAGTTCTGGTGGTCAGAGAACACATTCAAACTGGATAAAGTCCAGAGTGCAAATGCTGAAATCTTGGATCTCCTTCAGTGGATAAATATTTACTGAGCACGTCCTACATGCTAAGCAACCCTTCCAGGTAATAGGGAAACCAAAAGGCCAACCCTTTCAATGAGCTAAAAGATGGTAGTAACAAATAGTTTAAGCTCTTCAAAGCCAGGCACTGTTTTAAGTAGTCATTTCACTTAATCGTTACAAAACTGTGTAAGTCAGAGAATGATATTTCATGTCTTAACTATAGAGTAAGTTACTATCCTTTCTTTTTCTTTTTTAAGATTTTATTTATTTATTTGACACAGAGAGAGAGATTACAAGTAGGCAGAGAGGCAGGCAGAGAGACAAGGAGAGGAGGAAGCAGGCTCCCTGCTAAGCAGAGAGCCCGATGCGGGCCTTGATCCCAGGACGCTGAGATCATGACCTGAGCCGAAGGCAGAGGCTTTAACCCACTGAGCCACCCAGGTGCCCGCTAGAGTAAGTTACTAAAATAGATTGCTGAAATATGCATACAGCGAAACGAACAGTAGTAAATAGCATGGGATGAGGAAAATCCTGATTTCATATTCTAGTTAATGACCGAGCACCTGTGGGAAAAGTTATCACGTTAAATTTTATTTTTCTCTCCACAATAGGGTAATACTTATAGAGGACGGATCCCTTATACTTAATGTATTAGAAATGATGCCTTAACACATTTTTTCCCAGTCTGAAGATGATTACTTTTTTTTTTTTTTTTTTAGAGCGGAAAGGCCTCACATTTATTACCCAAACAACCCACAGGGGCAGAAGAATAGTAACAGAAAAATCACCTCCCTGGTAAACCGTGTCTGTCGACCAGATAGTAACAGAAAAATCACCTCCCTGGTAAACCGTGTCTGTCGACCAGGTAGGAAGGACGTTTACAGAGTGATCAGAGAGAATACATGATACTTATTTATTCAGCTTAATTAACACATGATGCCAGTTAGGTGTGCCATCTCATGATGTGGGACGTTAGAGACCCAGCTTGGTTCTCCTCCAGTGCCTCCTCTGAATGGGACGATTCTGCTTTTGTTTCTTGGCCAGGAATCGCTTGATCCTGAAAGTCTTGTGAGAAGACATGGCCAGACGCAGTCAACCACACGCAGCAGGATGGCGGCGAAAAAGAGAAAATGAAGATGATTACTTTTTAAACGACAAGGCCCACAGAAGTTATAAAAGCGGAAGGCACCTTTTCACCCGATCTTAGAGTGGTTCACTGAAGCAAATTTACACAATAGCCAACCTCCACCACCTAAGGCGGAGCTCGGTTAAATGCAACCTTGAGCGCCCCGCCGCGCCCAATTAACGCACTGTTTTGGGCATTTTATGGGTGAGGACAACAGGCTCTGGCTCAAGAAATGTCATCATATATAGACTCCAAAGTTCGGGCTCCGAATTTCTGCATGATCGCTTCCCCGAAATAACTTTACCTATGAAAGTCAGACTTAAAAATCCTAGGGTTGCCTCCAGTTTTACTTTATCCCGAATCCCCCAAGAGCATTTAAAAGAAATCATCACAGGTCCAACAAAGTAACTGTCGCGGGGGAAGGACTGCCCAGGAAACAGGAAAACACGACACCCTCTACCTGGGAGGCGGTCGGGAAGAGCAAGCCCTGGGGGCGGGGACTCCCAGCCTCGGCTCCCCACAGGTGCTCTGAAACCGCCCGCTGCTTCCCGATCACCGGCCCGCCGTGTGCCCTCGGGGTGGCAACCGGCATTTCCCGAGGGCCGGCGCGTCTCCAGGCGGACGAGACCGCGTCCCTCGGCCCTCCCCGGGCGCTCTGGCCCCCGCGAGCTCCGCAGCGAGGGGCAGAAGCCTGCACTCGGCGGGCGGGGAGCACTAAGCCGAGGCGCGGCTCCCACCCACTTCGGGGGGCCGGCGGCGGGCGGTGCGGGGGCGGAGGCGGCGGAGGAAGGGGCGGGGGCTTGCGGCGGCTGGCTGCAGGAAGGGGAGGCCGCCTGGGCGTCGGCGCTGCCGGGGGGCCGCGATGAGCTCGGGGCCGCGGCTCCGCGGGGTTCGCCCTGCAGGTAGGTCGGGCGGGCGGGGATAGCGCCGGACAGCTGCCGCGGGGCTCGCGGGCCGGAGCCGGGACGCGGGCTCTGTCTCTGCTGGACGACCCCAGAGAGTTGCGGGTCCTGGAAGAAGCGCTCAGCTCCGGCGGAGGCAGCTTATTAGCTTTTTGGTTTAGAAAACCGACCGAGGACTTGGCCGCCGCTCGGTGCGGCTCCGGCTAGCGGCGCCCGGCGCTGGGGCGTGCCCGGGCCGCCTTTGTCCTCCGGCCGTTGGGTGTCCTTTTCCGGACGTCGGACCATTTAAACCTCGGGAGGCTGGCGGGGCCGGTGCTGGCGCCCCCCCGCGCCTGCTCTGCTCTTTTGGAAAGTTGACTTTCGGAAGTTGGATCTGGTTTTGTTTTCTACTCCCGAGTAAAAAGTAGAAAGAAGTGGTTGCATGCGTAATAATGGAAGCATAACCAGCCCGCAGGAGCGCCCGACAGGAGCCCCCGGTTATGCCCCCACTTGACTTGGGTACAAAAACCAGGCTTGGCGGTTTGGGCAGCCTCGGTGTCTCTCCCACACCCACGACTGTGGATTTGAGTTGAAGCCACATCTTTCCCTACAGAATAATCAACGGCTAAACGTGTACTTTAGATCTTTCTTCCTTGTCACTAATTATATCACTGATAGCTTCAGAAACTTCGAGCCTGGCCATAGTAAAAAAAAAAAAAAAAGATTGAAACTAGCGGTTGGTGCAGAATACCTTATTTCAGAGCTTTTTATTCTGTGCTGCAAGAAACCAGGCTTGCCCCAGAGGCAAGTTGTAGGAAGTCACCTTGGCGGTTCAGGGAGCGGCCTTGCCCTGGAGGGACGGTGCAGGGTCCGGTGGCCACTCCCCATTTGGATGCCGTGGTGAGGAGAGGGCAGCAAGGGCAGGGCTCCAGGACGCCGACCTCCAGTCAGGGCACTTCCCCCTCCATTCTTTTTATCCCGTTGCTTCCCTTTTCCCATCTGCGTCCTTACTTTCTCTCCACCCCACCCCCTTTTTACTGTGTTCTAGGCCTGACAAAACTTACTCAATATAGGGCTATTAAACAGATTCTTGATAGGGAATATGGGTGGAGTTTCATCGGAACTGCAGTGAATGAAGACGATAACTGGTTAATGGAGAAGATTGGAGAAATGAACACTTAGTTTAGGAAGGTAGCTGGCCTCTCTGGTAGGAGGGGTTTAGCTTGGTGACCTGAGTGCAGAGACTTTGGAGTTTCCAGGCTGACCTGGCTTTCAATCCCAGCTCCACTGCAGTGTCCTTGGACAAGCCTGGCTACTGTCCCTGCCTCTGTGTCATGGGCTGTGGAGCTGAGGGCGAGAGAGTCTAAAGTGCCAGGCCATCAACAGATGCTACCTGGCAGGATTATCTGGAGGCATTATCACATTAAGGTGAGGAGAAAAAAGCAGTGATTGGTTTTGTAAAAATTAAACTGGTTTAAGGAGCAAAAAGAGGTGGTACGTGCATCAGGTGAAAAGAAAAATTGCCTAAATCAGAGGCAAGAAGTGAAAAGAGGTCAAAACACAAGTTTAACTACGGACCCAACTTTGATAAATAGATTGCAGATGCGCAGGAATTTACAAATCCGTCATATAGGGTATCCCTATTGAAATTGATTTTTTCCGGCCGCCTGGGTGGCTCAGTGGTTTAAAGCCTCTGCCTTGGGCTCAGGTCATGATCTCAGGGTCCTGGGATGGAGGCCCACATCGGGCTCTCTGCTCGGCAGAGAGCCTGCTTCCTCCTCTCTCTCTGCCTGCCTCTCTGCCTACTTGTGATCTCTCTCTCTCTCTCTGTCAAATAAATAAATAAAATCTTAAAAAGAAAAAAAGAAATTGATTTTTTCCATGACAGCAGAGCCCTTTACCCTTTTAGGCAGTTCATTTGTATTCCTGCAGTGTAATGATGACACTTGTTAAAGTGCGCCCTTCCTGAAAGCTTGTCTGCTGAGGACATGCAGCCTAGAGTGACCACAACAGAGCCACGATGTGTTATTTTCTGTGGAACCTGGGTAAAACTTATCAACTCCAGTAAAGTGTTGGAACTTAGGTTTTAACATCTGTGTCTACCGCTTTCTGTTCTGGTTGAACAAACTGCCAGACTAGAATGGCAGCTGGACGTGGCCATGACAGCTCCCGCGGGATGCCAGGCGCACACTAATATCAGAGTGGGCTCTGAGCTGGCTGAGGGTCAGAACTAAAGTTCTCAGGGCCCAGTTTTTTCTGCATCCATGGCATTAACAGTAACAATAAAACACTTTTTAAAAATCCCTCAGAGATTGCCTTATCTGTTAACTTTGAAACTGACTGTGATTTGAGGTTATCTGGAGTGACCTGAAACTAGCTATCTTTCCTAAATCTATAGATCACGTCTAAGCTGAGAGCAGTGTTTGAGACCATCCAGATATCCAGCTGAAATTACACCCAGCCAGGAGGAACGGTGCAATTCCTTCCTCAGTCTATAAAAAATGAGTATTTTTCTTTTGCGTGGATGTCATTTATTTACATAACTGTGTCCCATATTAGCCTGAGAGAAACTCTGGGACATTTCCCATTTAGAAAAAAAATGAGCTTTGAAGACCCAATCGAGTGTACATCTTCCAGTGCTTTCACCCTCGATGACTTGAGTTAGGTTGGTGACCGGCTGTTTGGCACAGCTTCCCTCTGCTACACTTCAAGCTGCCTTGGGCTCACTAACCCACATGGAGCAGAAGCCAGAAGACGTGAGCTCCTGGGTCTGCTACTTTGTGCGCCATGTTGGAGCTAAGTGTTTTCCTAACTGGACAGGTTTTGGGGGGATAAATGAGGGGATTGAATGTGTTTAGTTTGAGATGTTGTATTTCTTTGTCATATAACTGATTTAAAGATAAAAGGGTGAGGTTATTAACAGGAGGTGGATCCTGGACCACTTTTGAAAATGGAAGGAGAGAAAACTCCTCTGCCTTAGTAGAGCCTTGTGGAGAGTAGGAAGTAATCCCAGTAGATGGAGTGTGCGGTAGGAAGTAATCAGAATAGCCGTGTGGGGAGGAGGAAGGGGTTTCCTGGGTAGAACTGTGTGAAGTAGGAAGTCTCCCTAGAAGATGGTGTATGCAGTAAGGAGGTATCCCAGGTGAAGTAACATCTGGTTAAGTGTCTTAGTGGAGAGATGCGTGCCAGGTTAGTATCCCAAGTAGTGCAGTGTCTTATGAGGAAGATTCCCTGTAAAGCAACATGAAGAGTAGGGTCTCTGGGAGAGCGGTGTGTGGAGTAGGACGTATTCCGACCAATGTGTGGAGTAGAAAGTATCCCAGGAAAGCAGTGTGTTCAAAGGGCAGCATCCCCGAGTAGAGGGGAGTCTGAGTAGGAAGTCCTCCCCAGTAGAGCAGCGTGTGGAGCACAGGGTATGCCGACAGGAGCGTGTGGAGCAGGAAGTGTGTTTGGTGGTGCAGTGAGTGGAGCCGGAAGTCTCCCAGGGGAGCACTGCGTGCAGTGAGGAAGCGTGGCTGGGTGCAGCAGTGCCTGCTGGGAAGTGTCCCAGATCCCGGCAGAGAGGTGCGCGCCAAGGAAACTGTCCTTGGGTAGAGCACGGTCTTGGTAGGAAGTGTTTCCCGGAGGACGGTGTGGGGAAGAAGGATCCCAGGTGGAGTAGGATGTGGAGACACAATCCTGGGGAGCATGAAGAGTGTGCTGTCCCCTACAGAGCAGTGTGTGGTGTAGAAGTTTCTGCATAAAGCAGTCTGTGGAGTAGGAAGAGTAGGATGTAGCCTCAGGTGAGCAGCTTGTGGAGGAGGAAGTATCCCGGGTAGGAGAGCACATAGAGAAGGAAGTAGCCTTCACAGAGCACGGCCTTCCAGAGCAAGGTCTGGAGTAGGAAGTGTTCCGGGTAGAGTAGTTCGTGGAGCAAGACGAGTAGAACGTGTTCTTCCTAGAGTGGTGTGTGGAGTAGGAGGTGTCCCCAGTTGTAAATGCGTAAATGGCATTTTAGTAAAGCAGCATTATGAAGTGCGAGGTAACCTTGGTAGAGCAGCTTGTGGGTGACAACAGATCACCCAGAGAGCAGGGTGTGGAGGAGGGGGGTCCCCCCACAGAGCAGGCTGGCTTTAGGGGGTATATGCAGAGAGCAGTGTCTGGGGCCGGAAGGAAACCTTGGGGGAGAGGGGAGGATGCATTAGGGAGGCTGCTCTCGACTCAACTTTGGTATAAAAATCACCTTGTGAAAAATGCAGATTCCCCCTCTCCTGGGATTCTGATTCTGTAAATCTGGGTTTAGGTTCCAGGAATGGACATTTTATCACCCAGGCCAGAAACTGATGCAGAGGTTCAGATAAACTGACTTAAGAGTCTACTGGACAGCAGAAGGCCTTCGTGGGGTCCTGGCTGGGTGTGGATGCCGGGCAGATTCCAGGAGGAATAGGCCAAAAGTGACGGTGAAAGTCATGGAATTGAATTCCAGCCTCTGCCTCCCAGGGCAGATTGCTGTCAGTGAGAAGACGTGAGGCTAGAACAGTCAGGTGTCGGGGAGAGAAGGGAGCAGGATCCTCCTGGTTACAAGGTGATGGGTGGGAGGGTCTGTCGTGCTACCGGCAGTGACCTCAAGGGAGAGAGCATCTTACTATACTGTTAGTATTTGTTTATTCCTTACTTTTTCTCCCCCCCTGGGCTGTTAAGTTTATGAGGTAAAAACAGTCATGGGTGTCTGGACCTTTATTGTAGAAGATGCGAGACTGTGCTGTCCAGTACAGAAGCCACTAGCCATGTGTGGTTATTGAAATTGAATTAAAAATTGAGTTCCTTAGCTGCACAAGCCCTATTTCCAGTGCTCAGCAGCCACCTGTGGCCCGTGGCTAGCATTTAGGACAGCACAGGTACAGAAGGTTTCATCAGCAGAGAAAGTTCTGTTGCACAGCACCGCTCTAAGGAGTAGAGAAGGGTCCAGTGAAGGGTGGCCCAGAGGATGGGGAAGTCTGATCACGGGTCAGGAACATAAGGTCCCCATCATGGGATGGGTTTTAAGTACAGATGTGTCATTTGGGAGATCAAAATTTAAGCCTCTGCCCTTGGCCCTTCCCTTCTCCAAACTTCTACCTCTTCCAGGCCATAGAGTAATCCAGTATTATCCACACAGTGTTTCAGTTTTCCTGTGTCTTTAATTGCTTCTCGGTTATAGGGACTATCTGCAAAAACATTTTCTGCAGACCAATTCCACATTTCATCTGCATTGGTCCATAACCACAGAACTGTAGGTATATTTTGCAGTGAATGTATTTGCATAATATTTTCTCCACTTCTCTTGATAATACTCTTTTCTATTTTGCCAATAAGAGTTCGGGGTGAGAAAGAATTGAGCTGTTAATTTATAGTTCATTTATTATGAAGCAGTTTCCCTTCCTATTTCCCCTTTTCATCTACTCTGACTTTTAAACCAAGCAAAACTAAAAGGGTTTACAGTGTGGGAGGCCTGCTGTGTTTTACCACAAGTCAAAAAGCAAGTTAACAAAATTCAACTTTTTTTTTTTTATATATATATATAGGGGAGGAACAAAACATGACAGAAACGGATGCCTTCCGTAAAAGGTAAAAATGTGCACTTTCCTAATTAAGGCCTCTTCCTTTGCTGACCATGATCAGTCTACAAGAAGCAAGAAGGGCACCTGGGAACAAGTAGAGCGGAGAACAGCGTGTTAGCATCAGGACAGGGGGCTGGTCGACCTGTGGGTTGGCTGCTGCCCCTTGTCGTTTCAGAACCTGCACTGATGTTCAAAATATCTAGTAACTGGTGTGGCGAGGGCCCTGGAACCAGAGCTGGGGCCTGGCAGGCTGTTGTCCCTGGTTCCTACATCCTGGAGAAAAGATATTCCTGGAAGGACTAGGGGTCGGGGTGCTGAGGATGGCCACTGTTTACCCATCAGTACAGAAATATTTCAGGGTCTTCCTTACCAGAAAGGCGGTGAGGCTTGCCCGGTGCACAGCAGAAGCGTGTCAGCCTGGCAGGGGAGGCACAGATGGCAGACCTCTGTCGGCCCTCCACATGGATCGCGGGCTTGGAGGAGCTCATTATTTAATATGACTTAAAGTGACTGTTGTATTTACTTTTCCTTAACAGTGAAATATTTGATCCGACAGAACAGTACAAAATGAACCACAAGAGGAGAGGAACTGCTTTAATCTTCAATCACGAGAGGTTCTTCTGGCATTTAATGTTGCCAGAACGGCGGGGCACCAGCGCAGACAGAGACAATCTTACACGCAGGTACTAGTTTTATCTACGTCAGAATGACAGGATATTTAAGTGATACTTACCAAAACTTGTCGGCACTGAGGAAATAACAGAGCAAGAGTGCCTGAGGCTGTGCCTCACCTGGGCACAGGTCCCTGGAGAACTTGCCCTGAATTTTCTTCCTAACCCTGTCCTATTAAATCTTAACAGGCTCTGCATCGTTACATATATATTTGCATAGCAGATGCCAGCATTCTGACTTGAATCAGTTATGAGTAAATCTTCCCTACTGTGGGTGCTCAAGGAAAACCATCACTGTCATAGTTCATACTTCATTTTTTTCTTTCCTCCTAAAGGTCAATTTATAGGTCACAAAAACCTATTTAGATGTACGTGTTCCAAGTAAACGCAGATATCTTACCACTTTGAATAGCTCCTAAGCTAATATCCAATTTATCACCAGGTTTTCAGAACTAGGATTTGAAGTGAAATGCTTTAATGATCTTAAAGCAGAAGAACTACTGCTCAAAATTCACGAGGGTAAGTAGTTTTCCTATTTATCTTCTGAGGGAAAATAATTAACTGTGTTGTAAAAAAGTCTTCCCAACTAATTTAGCGTGGGTTACAGGTTTGGTGTGCCTCTCTGCTTGGATGTTACCCACCAGATTCACAGACTCTTGCAAAGTAGTATGCCTCCAAAGTTTATGTTTAGCATACCACTCGTTACAGTCTGTTATTCTAGAAATGAATGAAGTGACCTTCTCATCTGGCAATTAAAAGTCAAATACAGATACTACAGATGCTGTGCGGTCCTGTTTCAGCTGACTTCTTCCATACCCAAGTTTTTTACTGGCTTCAAAATACTGTGGATTTATTTTTTTAAAAAGTTGTGGATTTACATATATTATCTCTAAATTTCTGTATCACCACGCAGTAGGTAATCTAACTTATGTCTATCGTGATTGCTGGGTGCCATGGATTTTCAAGTTATTTGCAATGGGCTATTACAGTGTATGTATTTAAACTGCAGAGATTTTTAAAAATTGAGTGTAATATATACCATCAGTTTCAGGTGTATAACATGATTCAGTATTTGTATACATTGTAAAATGGCCACCAGTGTCTGCTCACCATCTGTCACTGTACAAAATTACAAAAAAATTTTTCTTGTGATAAGCATTTTAAAAATTTACTTACCTACTTTTAAATATATAATATAGTATTATTATAGGTGTTATGCTGTACATTATATCCCAGTGACTTATTTTATAATTGGAAGTCTGTACCTTTTGACCCACTTTACCTCACCTGCCAACAACCACCAGTCTGTTCTCTATCTGTAGCTTTGTTTTTTTTAGATTCCACCTGTAAGTGAGATATATGGTATTTGTCTTTCTTGAATCTATTTCATTTAGCAGGACACCCTTAAAATCCATCCATGTTGTTGCAAAGGCCAGGATTTCCTTTTTTATGGCTGAAAATATTCTTGTGTGTGTGTCTATATACATACACATACATGTATATATCCGTGTGCCTGTATCCCGTTTTCTTCCTTCCTTCATTCACTAATGGACACTTAGGTTGTTTGCACGTCTTGGCCGTTGTGCTTCAGTGAACTGGCGGGATGCAGGTGTCTCTTTCCTCTCTTTTCAAATTAGTGTTTTTGTTTTCGTTGGTAAATACCAGAAGTGGAATTGCTGGATCAGATGGTAGTTCTGTTTTTCATTTTTTGAGGCACCTCTGTAGCAGACTCCTTTGACCCGCAGGTTTTCTGTTTGCTCACTGTCGGCGCTGCGGACGTGGAGCGAGCCGGCGCGCTCCCTGGAGGCCCCGCAACACACGGCTGCTGGCGAGAGTGGTTGGGGGCTTCTCGGGCCACGCTCTGCTCTGCTCTGTGACTCACGTTCTGTCCCCACAGTCATCCCATTATGTTTTCCATGTCATTATCCTTCATTGTAGAAAAGCTCATGAAATTTGTTTTTAAGCTCTTTGAACTTTTAATAGGTTTTTTAAAATCAGAGACAGTATGGTATCTGTTTGATTAAAGATGAGGTTGTGTTTCATTACATACTTTTTACATGTATTAAAATAAATTTTCCTCCTCCATCATCTGTAACTTTATCCTCGTATTAGTAAATTGAATTTTTATAGGTACATAATAAACATCTTCATTTCTCTCTGAACTTTTGGCGGCGTTTATAGCGTCAACCTCTAGCCACACCGATGCCGACTGTTTTTTATGTGTTTTCCTGAGTCACGGCGAAGGCAGTCACATTTACGCATATGATGCCAAAATTGAAATTCAGAAATTGACTGGCTTGTTCAAAGGAGACAAATGTCAGAGCCTAGTTGGAAAACCCAAGATATTTATCATTCAGGTAAGACTGATTTTGTTACAATCTTAAAGTCCATAGTTTTGCACACGTGATTATAAAGAACTAAAGCCAATTTTGAAAGTAATTCTTCAGTAATTGGAAAGGCCCTTTTGGCTTCCTAGCCAATCAGAGTTGCAATTAATAGTAATTCCTATTAGTAGTAATTACTTCTTAACAAGGAATAAAGATTTTCAGTTTATTAAGAGATTGACGTTTGAAGGGATTTAAAGTAACCAATGTGCCACACTCCGGCCACGTCAGCTGGAGCTGCCGGAGGAAGGGTCTCTGATGGAAGAGCACTGTGCAGGGAGGCCAGTGGGCAGAATGCGGGCAGGTTCTGGTCCTCGCTTCCTTCACCCTGTCACCTTTTCCCGTCAGCCACACTGGTATTAGGGACAGAAATATGTTTGGGCCCGAATGATCTCATTTGGCACATCAGTAAGGAATCTGAACAATGTTCTAGTGCTACAGTTCTGTGTTTCCATGAACAGCAGCGGGGCAGGGGTCTCTAGGAAGTTAAGGATGACCCATGGTTTGTTGTTGGGACAACTGCCTTGGAGTATCTGTAACACACGGGTGGAGTTACAGTTCCAGAACTTCAGACGGGCAGCCTGGGTTGGAGAAGTACATTTGAGAGTGAGGAGGCGGCGAACGGTAATGGCAGGCATGGGAGTAGGTAAGTTTACACATATCAAGTACAGCTTGAAAAGTGAGTGCAAAACAGAACTGAGGGACAGCAGTGAACAGAGGAAAGATGCTAAGGGGGACGACCCAGCGAACAGGGGAAAAACCAGGGAAAATAATGACATGATTGCTTCATGAAAAAGGGAGTGGCCAGAGCTGTCAGAGACAACAGAATTAGAAATAACTAGCGGGCTCCTACACGGGGAGAGCCACAAAGGAGGAAAATGTTTTGCCAAGTTATTTCTCTGTGCCTCCGATTTTTCATCTGTGAGAGGGGACGAAGTAGCACCGCCTCACGGGGTGGCTGTGAGGATGGCCGACCTAACAGACGAACACGCGGGGAACAGGGTGCGGCACGCGCCAGCCCTCCGTACGTAAAGGCTCGCTCTCCAGCTCGCTGCCTCCGAGCTGCCGGGGGAGAGCAGCGGATTCTAGGGGGTTTGTAGGCTAGATAGGAAGACCGTGGAAAATAAGTGCTGAAAAGAAGCCTGGGAATAGGAAATAAGATTAAAAATCTCCCTGTAAAAATGGATTATTAGGGATCTTCTCTTTAACTGAAATCACTCAATGACTTTTTTCTTTCAAAGCTTTTAAGTCTTGGCAGCTCTTTCTGCCCTGCTATTATTTGCACAATAGATAAGATAGATGGCTTAGGGCACCTGGGTGGCTCAGTGGGTTAAAGCCTCTGCCTTCGGCTCAGGTCATGATCTCAGGGTCCTGGGATCGAGGCCCGCATCGGGCTCTCTGCTCAGCAGGGAGCCTGCTTCCTCCTCTCTCTCTGCCTGTCTCTCTGCCTACTTGTAATCTCTGTCAAATAAATAAAATCTTAAAAAAAAAAAAAGATAGATAGCTTATAACTCATTAAGCATTTCAGAATGAGAGATACATTTAAAATACCACTGCCAAATCTCCTCAGGTCACTGTATTAAGTGTACTAGGCCCACCAGAACAAAGTACACAGCCTGTGTGGCTTAAACAAGAGACATTCATTTTCTTACAGTCGGAGGTTAGCAGTCTGAGATCAAGGTATCAGTTCTCCTTGGCTTGGACATGGCTGTCTTGTCCCCGCACCTTCACAAGTGTGTCCTAATCTAAGACACCAACTGGAGTAGATTAAAATTACAATAGACCCTTCTTACCATATCTCCAAATACCTTCACTTGAGATATTGAGGGTTAGGACTTACACATATAAATGGGGTGGACAAAATTCAGCCCATAAAAGTGATTTAAGAGTAGAAATTAACGTCAGCCCTTGTAGGAGTCAGGATTAGCAGATAAGAATTTGAGACTTCACTCTACAAGCGAAAAGAAAAGGGCACAGTACAAGATGTGTTCTCGGGTCAGGTGGTGTCCTTTTGACAGTTCATGGCGGCAGCTGGGCAAACACAACCCAGTGTGGGCGTATATTCCCTGACTGAATAGAAACACTAGGCAAGACCACAGTTTTTAAAGGAAGGGGTGCATCTCTGACCTTATAGTGTGGCTGATCCATAAGAAACTTTAAAACCACAGAGCCTTTCTCCAGAGCATACCTCTCAACACAATTTGGTGTACAGTCGAGGATGCCAATTTTTTGAAACCTTAATTAGAAGAAAAGCTAAGTGGGGAAAAGCTCATCAGCTTCATTTGCTCCAAAACTCGATGGCACAGTTTCTGACGTACCAATAAAGTGGCTTCTGTTGCTGCTGACACGACGGTGCCCGAAACGACAACATTCACTGTAAGCCAGAAGCACGGGGAAGGAGAGCATGGGTAAGACCAGAAAGTGGTTTTTCTCCTAGGCATGTCGGGGAGACCAGCACGACGTACCAGTCCTTCCTTTGGATGTAGTGGATCACCGCACGGATGTGCCAGAGGCCAACATCACCCAGGTGGATGCGGCATCCGTGCACACGCTGCCCGCTGGGGCCGACTTCCTCATGTGCTACTCTGTGGCGGAAGGTGGGTGCTGTTCACTACAAACCAGAAGTGGGCCGCGGCGATCTGATCCTGGTGCTCAGTCTTAGAACAGATTTCTTTGATCACACGGCACGGGGTGATCTCCCAAGTATAGAGTGACTTACAGAAAAATCATTCCTGACAACCGTGGTAGGTTACAAGTTATACTGAATATCACCTGCCTGTGAGAGTGTCATGGTGATATTCGTGGAAAGCATTGTTGAAAACCCTTTGATGACCGCTGTTTCTTGCTCGGGCAGCAAACTGTGTTTTTCTTTCCAGTCTCATGTCAGAATTGGTGCCTGGCTTCTGCAGTCTTGGGAATTTTTAGGAAAGAGGAAACTACTTAGAACTAACCCCATGTTTATAAAACTGTATAAAATTAATCCCTTTTCCCATATGAGCCTAGTCAATGGAGAAAAGTTTTGAAACTGTCAGGGACACATCTTAAGTCTTCAAGGATTCTTGAGAACTTCTGTTTCTGTAAGGATGCATTATAAACTCGAAGTAACCAAAAGCCAAAAAAACCCTCAGTGGCCTTTTCCCTCCTTTTAGGTTATTATTCTCATCGGGAAACTGTGAATGGCTCATGGTACATTCAAGATTTGTGTGAGATGTTGCAGAAATTTGGCTCCTCCTTAGAGTTCACAGAGCTCCTCACCCTGGTGAACAGGAAAGTCTCTCAGCGCCGAGTGGACTTTTGCAAAGACCCAAATGCAATTGGAAAGAAGCAGGTTCCCTGCTTTGCCTCAATGCTAACTAAAAAGCTGCATTTCTTTCCAAAATCTAAATGATAGGGACGATTTTGTTTTATGTATCTATATTCAAAACAGATTTTCCATCTTTTTATGTAAGTAAATATCACTAGGTTGAAATTTATGATACAGCAATTTACAAAGTCTTAAAGGTTTAATGAGAACTTTAAAGAATAGTTCATACTGGTATTAGACATGGTGCAAGGGTTTGATATATGTGAAATGATATCCTCAGGGAATTACTAAAAAAACCCACAAGGATTTGTAATACTTGATTTTTATAGTAAATCACAAGGTTATGCAAAATATCTGGCTGATTTATCTTGTATTTTGTTAAGTTTTTTACAAAAGTTTTACAATTTTTTAAAGGTTTTCGAAACCCAAGAATTAGTTTTCCCTTAATAAAATATTTGAAATTCATATTTTAATTTTTCTAGTTCACATTTCTATAATTCAGAGTAGACTTGTTTTTACTTGGCCATACAAATTCATCTACATATGGATTTCCACTTTTTTCAAAAGATTTTATTTATTAGAGGGGCACCTGGGTGGCTCAATGGGTTAATCCTCTGCCTCCAGCTCCCTACTCAGCAGGGAGCCTGCTTCTCCCTCTCCCTCTGCTGCTCTCCCTCACTTTCTGTCAAATAAAGTCTTTCAGAAAAAACGATTTTATTTATTAGAGAGAAATCATAGGTCGGGGGTGGAGGGGGACATGTGGAGAGGGAGAAGCAGACTCCCCACTGAGCAGAGAACCCAATATGGGGCTCGATCCCAGGACCCTGAGGTCATGACCTGAGCCAAAGGCAGACACTTAATGAACTGAGCCACCCAGGCACCCCTGGATTATCACTTTTTATATAGGACTTCAACTCTTATATTTAAAAAAATAAAAAAATAAAACCTTTATGGAAAGATATAACATGATCATGGATTAGAGGAGTTAGTATTGTTAAAATGTCCATTCTGCCTAAACAATCGACAGATTCAGTATCATCCCTATCAAAATACCAAAGGCATTTTTCACAGAAATAGAACAAAGAATCTTAAAATTTGTATGGAACCACACAAGACTCCAACTAGCCAAAGCCATCTTGCAAAGAACAAAATTGGACGTATCATGCTCCCTGATTCCAGACTATAATACAAAGCAATAATAATCAGTATGGTACTGGCACAAAAACAGATTAATGAAACAAAACAGGGAGCCCACAGTCAAATAATCTTTGACAAAGATGGCAAGAACATACAACGGTGAAAAAGACAATCTCTTAAAGGGGCACCTGGGTGGCTCAGTCGGTTAAGTGTCCAACTCTTGGTTTCAGCTCAGGTCATGAGCACCGGGTCTAGGGATTGAGCCCCGTGTTGGGCTCCATGCTTAGCACAGAGTGTGCTTCAGATTCTCTCTCCCTCTACCTCCCTCTCTCTCTCTCAAATAAATAAATAAAATCTTAAAGAAAAAAGTCTCAAATAAATGGTGCTGTAAAACTAGACAGCTACATGGAAAAGGAGAAACTGGACCACTTCTTACACCCTTTATAAAAATGAAGTGAACTGAAGACTAGACAATGTGAGAACTGAAACCATAAAACTATAAGAAAATATAGGCAGAAAGCTACTGTACACTGGTCCGAATACCTGCTCCCAGGCAAGGGCAACAAAAGCAAAAACAAGTAGGACTATATCAGACTAAAAGCTTTTACACAACAAAGGACACCAACAAAACAAATAGGCAACCTACGGAATGGGAGAAGATATTTACAAATCATGTATCTGATAAAGGGTTAATATTGAAATTAATGTAAAAAACTCATTCAACTCACCACCAAACAAAACCAATCTGAATAAAAAATGGTTAGAGGACCTGAATAGACATTCTTTCAAAGAAGACCTACAGATGGCCAACAGACACATAAAAAGACGCTCAACATCACTCATCAGGGAAATGCAAATCAAAACCACAGTAAGCTATCACCTCCCACCAGTCAGCATGCCTAATATCAAAAAAACACAATAGGCGTTGGTCAGGATGTGGAGGAAAGGCAACCCACATGCACTGCTGGTGGGAATGTAAATTGGGGCAGTCGCTAGGAAAAATAGCACGGAGGTCCCTCAAAAAGTGAAAAATATCTCCTAGAATTATTAAAGAACACAAAGCCACTAATTCCAAACAATATGTGCACCTCCATGATCATTACTGCAGTATTTGTAATTTGCTAAGATACAGAAACAACCTAAGTGTCCATGAAGAGATGAATGGATAAAGAAGATGCGGTATATAGGCATACCACATCTTATGCTTTGCAGGGTTTTTTTGTTTTTAACCAACTGAAGGTCTGTGGCAGCTCTGCACTGAGCAAGTCTATTGGCACCATTTTCCCAAGGTGAGTATTTGCTCACCTTGTGTCTCTTATTATTTTGGTAATTCTCATAGGTCTGACTTTGTCATTACTCTGTTTTGGTGCTCTGTGATCTCTGAGTTGACTGTTATAATGGTTTTAGGGGGCCACGAATAACACCTATGTATAACAGCAACCTAATAAACGTGTGTGTTCTCATTGCTCCACCGACCAGCCATTCTCTTCCCCTCCTCAGGCTTCCCTACTTCCTCAAACACAACAATTCTGAAAGTAGAGGCCACTGTAGTATTATTCATAGAACTGTGTGTAAGTGAAAGGAAGAGTCCCAGGTTTCTCACTTTAACTCAAAGGGTAGATGTAATGAAGCTTGGTGAGGAAGGCATGTTAAAAGCCAAGATGGGCCAAAAACAATGCCTCTTGTGCTACACAGCCAAGTTGTGAAAGCAAAGACAAAGTTCTTGAAGGAAATTAAAACTACTACTCCAGTAAATATGGGAATGATAAGAAAGTGGAACAGTCTTATTGCTGATAATGCAGAAAGTTTGATTTCAATAGAAGATCAAACTACCACAACATTCCCTTAAGCCAGTTAAAGCAGAATCCAGAGCAAGACCCTCTCTTCAGTTCTGTGAAGGCTGCGAGAAGTGAGGAAGCTCGCAAAGAGAAGGCAGAAGCTAGCAGAGGTTGGTTGGTTCTGAGGTTTAAGGAAAGAAGCCGTCTCCATAACATAAAAGTGCAAGATGGAGCAGCAGGTGCTGATGGAGAAGCTGACAGTTCCCAGATCTAGCTCAGCTCATTCATGAAGGTCTCTACACAACAGATTTTCAGTGTAGATGAAACAGCGCTCTTGTAAGATGTCATCTTGGACTTCCATAGCTAGACAGGAGAAGTCAGTGCACCTGACTGCAACACTTCAAAGAACAGGCTGACTCTCTTGTTACGGGCTGACATAGGTAGTGATTTTGAGACCAATGCTCATTTACCATTAGGAAAATCCCAGCTAGGGCCCCTCAGAATTATGCTACATCTACTCTTCCTGCACTCTGTAAATGGAAAAACAAAGCCTGAATGATAGCACACCTGTCTACAACATGGTTTACTGAATATTTAAGCCCACTTTTGAGATCGACTGCTCAAAAAAAAAAACTCTTTTCAAAATATTATTGCTCGCTGACAATGAACCTGGTCAAAGCTCTGTTGGTGATGTACAGTGGAATTAAGGTTTTCAATTCTGCTGACATAACATTCATTCTCCTGCCCATGGATCAAGGAGTCATTTCAACTTTCAGATCTTAATATTTAAGAAATACATTTTGTAAGGCTGTAGCTGCCACAGACAGTGATTCCTCTGATGGATCTGGGCAAAGTCAACTGAAAACCTTCTGGAAAGGATTCACCATTCTAGATGCCAGTAAGAACATGTGTGTGGTTCACGGGAAGAAGTCAAAATATTAACATAAACAGGAGTTTGGGAGAAATTGATTCCCACCCATATGGATGACCAATCCAGAGCCAAGACCCAGTTGAGGACTGGTTATAACCCGCCCCTCTCACGTTATATCCCCGTCTGCAATGCCTCCCCCTCATTCCAAATTCCACCCAAAAGGCATGGCCCACCTTTCCCAAGTGGTTTTTCTTAACTTTGATCTGATCGTACTGATGGTCTTGTCTCTCCCTGGGAATAGAGTTCAAAGGCAGAACACGTTCTCAGGACTCGTCATAGTGCTTAACCTGGTGATATTCATTATAAAAACATACTAGTGCATATTCTTAGCTTAGTAAAAAGATACCAATATAGTAGTAATTCAAAATCTCCATGTTTCAAGACACTGACACACACAGCAAGTGCTCACTGTGTACTGTTCCAGTTAAGGTATATGAAGTTTGAATACAACTTGTTCGAAAGATAAACTCTGAGAACATTGGGAGCTTTGGGGTGTTTTTTTTTAAATAGCAAATCTCTAATTAATCAGGTTATCACCATCACCTTTTCTGGCCCACAGGCCATGAAATCCTGGACAACGGACCAAATACCATTAGTTGTAAATGCACGAAGATTTATCATCTTCTACAAGTAGGTGCTGAAATCTGGCTCTGTGCACTTAGGCCAACTAGCCTCTCCATGCTTCCATTTCCTTATGAAACTGGTATTAAAAATAGCTACTCTCATAGTATTATAGGATTACAAATATATGTGGAAAGTGCCTACATCAGTACTTGACATGATATAAACAGTATCTATCTCAGTAGATATTAGTTAAGATGAAACACTTCAAATGACATAATTTTAGCTATGTTTAATGGTAAAGGTCTTCGAACTATCATGTATTTAAAAATAAATTAATGACAAGACAATCCTAAAAGAAGCTGAAGAATGAGACTGAATGCCAAGCATCCTAACCACTCCCGCCCCCCCCACCCCGAACCCCCCGCAGGGGAATGAACACAAGGTCGGGGACTACGATGCTTAGCTCAAGTGCCAAACCGAGTGCCAAACCGCAGCCGCAGCTGCTCTGACTTGGACGGATACAGCCAGGCTCCTTCCGGCATTAATCCCGGGCAAGTCAAGTGAGTCCACAAACCAAAAATCTCAAGTGAGAACTTCAAAGAATACCTGTGTTTTTCAAGCATTTTTTTTCTTTAATTAACAAAAGACACTGAAACGATCAAATTCAAAGGAATTATGGGACTCAAAAAGTTCCAGTTTCTACGTTTCAGAATCAACACACAACCAGAAAAATTCAATGACATTTAAAAATGTAAGATTAATTCTTTTCACTGACTTCCTCTCCTTGCATTCGCAAACAGAGGGAGTGCCGCACCTGTTTCAGGGATTCTGTAGCCTGTCGATGGGAAAAAGAAAAAAGTACGTGATCAGAGAGAACAAGAAACAGCATTACTGCATGAGAGGAATTCTATAAATTTAATGTATCCTCAGGTTAATAAACATATTTAAACTACTAATGGCAAATGTCTATAGTATGTTGATGAACAGGGATCCTTTTTGAAAAGAAGAGTTTAAGGCTTCTAATATAGCCTTAGAGTTCTTGCTATGTTTGCTGTTCCCTTTATAATGGCTTTTCTAGTTCTTATCTGAAAAGAAAAACACACTCTGACTGATCGGTGTACCTTCTTCCTCAACATTATCGCCTTAAAAAAAATACTTCACAGGTGCTGTTTTTTTTTTAAAGATGTTTATTTATTTATTTGAGAGAGAGCGAGCGAGCACAAGCAGGGGGAGTGGCAGGCAGAGGGAAAGGGAGAAGCAGACTCCCCTGCTGAGCAGGGAGCCTGATGCGGGCCTCGATCCCAGGACCCTGGGATCATGACCTGAGCCGAAGGCAGCTGCTTAACCAACTGAGACACCCAGGCGCCCCTACAGGAGCTACTTTAAATCTTGAATGCCCAGGGCTATGAACTAGCTGGAAGAACATCCATCCCTTACCCGCCTTGGATTAGAGCACTCAAATATAAGAGTACCCACTAAAGATAAAATCATTATATTTTTCCTAAGTAGTGATTTTATAGAATTTTAAAAATTGTTAAAGGTTTTATTATCCCCAATTCTTGGATTACAAGTTAAATTCTAATCACTTGTTTTTTTAATTTGAGGGATGGGTAGTTTAGAAGGTACAAGTAACAAGAGATATTATGAATATTGGCTATTAAAGGGTCAAGCATTAAGCAACAGAAGAGATTTTTACCAAAACTCTTTTCTTCTAAAATTACTAAGAAAAAATAAAAATCTAGTTAATGTGTTAAGAAGCATGTACCACCTGAACCAAGCTAATGAGTCCACTGGGAGGCCGGAGTAAAAGCTGCCTAAGACACAGACTGTGTGGAAGACCCTCAGAGCACAGGCTCCGGAGTCAGGCTGGTGCGTTCATAGCCTCGTCTCCCCACTTTCTGACAGTGTAATACCTGGGCAAGTAACTAAGCACCTCTGTTCTCTCACCGGAAAGATGGAAAAGATGAAAAGAGGAATCCATATTGACTCTTTCATTTTTAAAGAGAAGAAATTATAAATGCCTTTAAAAAGCTTAAAATGTTTTATTGGTGTTCATCTTCTTAAAAGTTTACTTTCTTTTATGTTCTTAAAAGTTGAGCTTGAGGGGCGCCTGCATGGCTCAGTCAACTGAGCTTCCAACTCTTTGATTTCGGCCCAGGTCATGATCTCAGGGTTGTGAGGTCAAGCCCCACGTCAAGTTCTGCACTAGGATGGAGCCTGCTTAAGATTCTCTCCCTCTCCCTCTGCCTCTGCTCCAAAATAAAAATGAGAAAAAGTAAAAAGTAAAAGAAAGGAAGGAAGAAGAAAAAAAGCTGAGCTGGATTTTGGACTGTTTTCTTTAAAAACACACACTCAGAAAGTGAATAGAAATAAGACTGCTACTGAAAACTATTATTTTACTATCGCAAAGTCATTTAAGACATCTCCCCCCCCACACATATTAAAAGATATCCCCATGTAGAATACGGTAGTCAAAAACAAAACCTTAGGATATGAAATTAGCATCACACATGTCAACTGTTTCACTGAGCAAAAGCACAATACATAGAAGTCTACCGAGGACGAAGCTTGAACTTGGGGATTTCCCTGACACTATGTTCTAGCTCCCAAAGAGCCCAAACAAGACCAGTTATAAGATGCTGTATTTGCAATACCGTACCTTAGCAAGATCTTCTTTTAACTTGTTGTACTGTACCACATCAAAATGTTGTTTCTTTGATTTCTTATGGAAGAAGTGAAGAAACTGCCTCCTCTTAACAGCTGAGTAAGTATAATCCTAAAAGGAAAAAAAAAAA
>LNAC01000032.1:1187296-1198096 GCA_002007465.1 Ailurus styani
AAAAAAAAAAAAGAATCCAGGTACATGCCTCACCTTAGTTTGTAACACTTTGGAGTTTATGGGTTCATTTTGTTGTTGTTTCAAATTTTTATTTAAACTCTAGTTACTTAACATCTACTGTAATATTCATTACAGGAGTAGAATTTAGTGATTTATCATTTGCATACAACCCACAGTGCTCATCACAAGTGCTCTCCTTATGGTCACTTTTATACCTGACTTCAACCTGAGATCCGTCCACCCCCTTAGACCCCAGCCATCTACCCAAAAATTACTTTAGGGTGTGCAGAGGAGGGAAGCTGGTGTACAAACATGTAAATGAAAGTATAACATACATTTGAAAAGCAATTAAAATGTAAGTTCTTCTCAAGATGTAGGTCTGAAAGGAGGTTCACACTGATGAGAAAGGAAGTCAGTTTCTAAGTTTTAAATAAAGTCCCTTTGCCTATGGATTTCTTTTAATCCTTCTGTCTCTGTGGATCTACAAACTCCCACAAAAACTGGGCTAGAATGGCCCTTTCCTGAGGGCCGTAACTGTGGCCAGCACTGTAGGAGAACTGGGGGGTGGGGGGGCGGTGAGGTGGGACAGATGTGCCGCCAGCCATGCACACCTGTCGCCCAGGGAGGCTTAAGTACCCAGAGTCAGGACCAGCCAGCCTCCAGTTATTTTCCCTTGCATCTCTACCCATTGCCTTCAAGACTTTATCGTGGTCTTTAATCCCTTCTAGATTCCAGGCTACAGCTGCCAGGAAGAAGTGAGAAGTCCAACTTCCCTTCCCTTCTGAGATTTGTAGGACAGTCAGAGCCCTTTTGCTTTGATGAGAAATGTACTGCTACTTAAAAGGTCTAAAATTTTTTTAATTAAATGTCTATGTATAGAAGAAAGATACAGATAGGGCACGATTCTGTCCCAAGCTGCAGAGCATATCCAGGACAAACAAAGCCAGATGCTACAGCGATATGGATAGATTTTAATCAGGAAGCACTTCGATGAGGAAGAGGATGATCCAGGGTGAACTGAGCTCAACTTCTATTGATGTGGGGGTGGCTGGCGTTTTCTGGGACGGAGGCGAAGGCCAGGGGCTTAAGCAGAGTCAGGCAAGTGGAAATCTACAAAAAGCCGGAGTGAAGCTTGCTGGTTAATGTGACTAGGCTGTTTGTGTTGTTAATGAGCACTTAGGCGGAAGAGAAACCAACAGAGGGCCGCGTGCAAGTCCGAGCAAGGCAGCCACCCAGTGGGGAGGCAGAACGAGAGAGTTCCCTCCCTGAACGTCTGCGTTTCAAAGAGGAGTTTCTCAGGTCCTTGAGATGAGTTCTGGACGGTAGAAGCCGTACACTTCAAAGTCATCGAGAAAGGATTTATAATTGCAAGCTTTCCCAAGTAACCGCTAGAACAGGGTTCAGGGACCTGTCTGTCTATCATCAGGTTTTCCCTGAACAAACAGGAAGTTCTCCTGACAATGTTGCACTTTCCCAGGCAAGCGTTTCAGGGGGGCTGCAGTCTAATCCTAGGGATAGGCCCTGGAGCTGGCAGAAACCATGCGGGTGTTTGTTCATGTCTCTTAGGAAAGGTGGGGGAGGCTGGGGGTGAACCAAAGCATTTGTGTGGAGAATTTGCAATCTTTTTCTAGGTCAAGGCTGAGGTCTAGTCAAGAAGAGGGCTCAGAGGTGCCCGGTCAAAAGAGCGGTCAGAGAGTGGGTCTTTGTTAAGTGACACGAAATGTTTATCTGAGTTCAGTGACAAGCAATGGTCTTTCAGAAATGGCACCGCAAAATTCGTATGTTGTATTTCCAACTTAAACATTTCTCTAAATAAATAAACTTTTGTCTGTGGTATCGCCTAACAAAAAACCAGAAGCTGTTTATTCCTTTTAGGGGTGTCCTCAACGTGGATTTCATTTTCACATCTTAAATTTTCAAATCCAACTTTGCCAATGCTTTTAGAAAAGAAATGGAGTTTAAATACATCTTTTAACTCCAACTTTATAATTTTACAAACTGAATTTTCTATCAATCCAGTATAGTTCCTCTGTCATCTTCCTTCTGACCATATCTCCTGTGCCTGTTGGCTGAATTCCCACTGTGAGACTGAGCCGATTGGACTTGGTGTTCAGCGAGGCACCTGGTAAACCCGAGGCCATGGAGGCGAGGGCGGCCACCGGGAGCACAATCCCAGCAAACCGCCCCCCCCCCGCCTGGGGGCAGGGAGAGGGCTCTCCTTCCTTTGAGCTGGCAGAAGGGAGGCCTCAGTTTAGTCCACCAGGACCTAAGGCTTCTGTGACACGTCGGGGCTTGCAGGAGAGGAAGGTCAAGTAGAACAAAAGCTTATTTGCACTTGTTTCCTCGAATACTCAACCCAAAGAAAGGAAGCAGAAGACCTTCCAGAGTACTGGGGGCTCACTGAACATGAACTTTTTAATAGGCGTTTCCATTTCTGTATTTCTTAACTTCTACCATCCTTCTCCCTCTGGGATTAAATACTGCCCTGATTTTAAGAAGAATTAACAGTAGAAGAAAGTTCAGTTGTGGAAATGACGGGTTCATTTTAATCTCTCTATACTTGTGTTTGAAAATTCCATAAAGTTTTCAAACACACACCTAAAATTTAGAAATATATTTTTATAAATAAAGGAACGCTACGTTAAAGGAGTAAGGGAAGACAAAATTAAACTCATATTTCCTTTTGCTTATTAATTGTTCTAACAACAGTCTGTTCAAAATAATAGCAGCAAAAATATATTCAATGCTTATAGCTTATATAGGAGTGAAATGAATGACAAGGGATGGGAAGAAAGAATTAGAAATATATGGTTATTACCAGGTCCTTGCAGTGCCTGTGAAACCGTATATCTGGTGTTATTTGAAAGTGGATTTGGGGGTGCCTGGCTGGCTCAGTTAGTAGCGCATGCACCTCTTGGTCTTGGCGTTGCAGGTTTGAGGCCCACAGTGGATGTAGAGATTACTTAAAATTTTTAAGGGTGCCTACGTGGCTCAGTTGGTTATATTGGCTTAGGTCTTATCTCAGGGTTCTGAGTTCAAGCCCCCCACTGAGTTTAAGCCATGCCCAGTGTGGAGCCTACTTAGGGGGGAAAAAAAAAAAAGAAAGTGAACTTGATTAATTATAAATGTATATTGCAAAATCTAGGGCAATCGCTTAAAAAAGTAAAATTTAAAAGTATCACTGATATGCTACAAAAGAAAATGGAATCACAAAATGCTCAATTAAAACCACAAATGGCGGGGCGCACCTGGGTGGTACAGATCATGATTTCAGGGTCCTGGGATCAAGCCCCATGTTGGGCTCCCTGCTCAGCAGGGAATCTGCTTCTCCCTCTGCTCCTCCCCCTGCTCATGTGCACTCTAATAAATAAAATCTTTAAAAAAAGACATGCAAAAGGCTAGAAGACAAAATTAGAAACAAAGGGGTAAGAAATAGAGACAAGTAACAAATATGAAAGATTAATCAAACTATAGCAGTAATCACTTTAAAATATCAATGGTCTAAAAACACCAATTAAAAGACAGATTAGAACAGATTAAAAAACAAGGCCCAACTACAGTTGGTCTATAAGACATCCTCTTTAAACATGAAGACATACACAGATGAAAAGGAAAGGGAGGAAGATATACCATGCTAACACTAATCAAAAGCAAGCTGGAAAAAAAATTATAACTGTATACGGATGGAAACTAACTAGACCTACTATAGTGATCATTTTGCAATATACACAAACATTAAATCATTATGTTATACGTGTGAAACTAATATAGTATTATAGTTTACATATATCTAAATGAAAAAGAAAGCTGGACTAACTATATTAATTTCAGACACAGCAGACTTCAGAGTAAGGAAACTTCTCATGGATAAAGAAGGGTATTACATAATTACATAAAGGAGTCAATTCTCCAAGAGAACATACCAACCCTTGATGTGTATGTAACTAACAACAAAGTGTCAAAATATGAGAGGCAAAACTGATAGAACTGTGAGAAGGAAGAAATAAATCCAATAATAGTTGGAGACTTCAATACCTCTCTATCAAATATGGAGAGATCTAGCCAGCAAAAAAATCATTAAGGACATAGCTAAACTCAACAGTACCATCAATCATCAAGATAGAATTAACATTTATAAATTATTTCATCCAACAACAAAGAATACACATTCTTCTCAAGCTTACATGGAACATTCACCAAGATAAACCTCACTTGGGGCCATATCCAAACAGATGCAAAAGAATATAAATCATACAATGTATGCTCTCAGGCCACAATGCAATTTAAATAGAAATCAAAAAGAGAGCTGGAAAATCTCAAAATATTGGCGATTAAACAACACACCTCTAAATAAGACACGGGTTAAAGGAGCAATCAAGAAAAGTTACACAATATTCTGAACTACATGAAAATGAAGACGCAACTTATCAAAACTTATCAAAACAAAGCAGTGCTCAGAGGGGAATTTATAGCATTGAATGCATACATTAGAAAACAAGAAACTAAAACTAAAATCAATAATCTAAGTTTCTACTCTAGGAAACTAGAAAAAGAGGAACAAATTAAATTCAACATTATCAGAATAAAAGAAATAAAAGAGCAAAAATCAGTGACATTGAGGGGTGCCTGGCTGGGTCAGTTGGAAAAGTATACAACTCTAGATTTTGGGATTGTATGTTCGAGTCCTACATTGCGTGTAGAGATTACTTAAAAATAAAATCTTTTAAAAAGAAAATCAGTGAAACTGAAAACAGAAAATCAATAAAGAAAATCAAGAGATAAATAAAATCAATAAACCCCTAGCCAGGCCAAGGAAAAAAGAGAAGATACAAATTACTAATATCGAAAATGAAATATAAGACATCATTATAGATCCCATGAGCATTAAAAGGATAATAAAGGAAATGATGAGTAACTCCAGGCTTGCAAATTTAATAACCCAGATTAAATGGATCAATTCTTTGAAAAGACACACTGGCAAAACACACACAAGAAAAAATAGACAATATGAATAGGCCTTATCTATTTAAAAAATGGAATCAATAATTAGTAACCTTCCAAAACGGAAAGCCTAGGCCCAAATGGGTTCACTGGTGAGTTCCACTCAACATTTAAGTAAAAAATTATACCAATTCTCTACAATCCCTTCCAGAAGACAGAAGCAGAGAGAATAATTCCTAACTCATTACCTTAATACGAAAATCAGACAAAGACATTACAGGAAAAGAAAATTAAAGACCAATATCTCCCATGAACAAAGATGCAAAAATCCTCAACAAAATATTAGCAAACTGAATCCCACAATGTATAAAAACAATTATGCACCATCATCAAGTGGGATTTATTACAGATAGGGAAAGTTGGTTCAACTTTCCAAAGTCAACTAATGCAATCCATTACATCAACAAGCTAAAGAGAAAAAGTCATGTGATCATACCACTAAATGCAGAAAACCATTTGACAAAATCCAATACCTATCCATGATGACAACCCCCAGCAAAGTAGAAATAGAGGGGAACTTCTTCAACTTGATAAAACCATTTAACATCATATTTAATGGTGAGAAACTTAAAGCTTTCCTGCCAAGAGCAGGAAAAAAGCAAGGTGTCTCCTCTGGGGACTCTTTTCAAAATCATACTGCGAGTCTTAGCTCATGCAGTAAGTAAAAAGAAAAAGATATAAAAGGTGAACCGACTGTGAAGAAATAAAATTGTCTCTGTTCGCAGATGACATGACTGTCCTTGTAGGAAATCTGAAAGATTCAACAAAGCAGAATTGCTGAATCTAAGAAGCAATTACAGCAAGGTTGCAAGATACAAGGCTACCATATAAAAGTCAATCACTGTATCATATACCAACAAGTGGAATTCGGAAATGAACACATGTTACTATTTACAACAGCACCTAAAAAACTGAAATACTTAGGTATGAAGGTAACAAGCTATGATCAAGATCCTTATGAGGAAAACTATAAAACTCTGGTGAAAGATATCAAAGGAGAACTAAGTAAATGGAAAGATATTCCATGTTCAGGGGAAGCAGGACTCAAAATACCAGTTCTTCCCAAATTTATCTATACATTCAACACAGTCCCAATCAAGATCCCAGCACGATACTTTGCAGATATCAACAAACCGATTCTAAAGTTTATATTGGGAGTCAGAAGACCTAGACTAGCCAACTAGGTATGGAAGTAGAATAAAGTCAGAGAACTGACACTACTCAATTCCAAGACTTACTATAAAGCTACAGTAGTCAAGACAGCCTGGAATTGGTAAAAGGATACACAAACATGTCAATGAAATCAAACAGAGAGCCCAGATACAGACCCACATAAATAGAGTCAACTGATCTTTGACAAAGGAGGAAAGGCAATACAAAAGAGCAAAGACAGTCTTCAACAAATGACGCTGGAAGAATTACACATTCACACGCAAAAACAAAGAATCTAAATTCAGACCTTATACCCTTCACAAAAATTAACCAAAATGGATCATAGACTTAAATGTAAAATGCAAAACTATACAATTCCTAGAATATAGGAGAAAACCTAGATGACTTTGAGTATGAAGATGATTTGTTATATACACCAAAGGTACAGTCCATGAAAGAAATAAATGATATACTGAGCTTCGTTAAAATTAAGATGTCAGCTCCACAAAAGACAATGCCAAGAAAAGGAGAAGACAAGCTACAGATTGGGAAAAAAATATTTGCAAAGGAGAGATCTGATAATGAACTGTTATCTAAAATATGCAAAACCATCTTAAATCAATGATTAAAAAAATGGACAACCTGCTTAAAAAAATGGGCCAAAAACTTGAAGAGAACCTCACCAAAGAATACAGTAAGCATCCAAAGTCAGATGCCATTAAGCAAGTATAAGTTAAAAAAACAAGCTATCGGGCGCCTGGGTGGCTCAGTGGGTTAAAGCCTCTGCTTTCGGCTCAGGTCATGATCTCAGGGTCCTGGGATCGAGGCCCGCATCAGGCTCCCTGCTCAGCGGGGAGCCTGCTTCCCCCCCCCCCCTCTGCCTGCCTCTTTGCCTCCTTGTGATCTCTCTCCCTCTGTGAAAGAAAGAAATAAAATCTTAAAAAAAAAAACAAACAAGCTATTGGGTGCCTGGGTGGCTCAGTGGGTTAAAGCCTCTGCCTTCGGTTCAGGTTGTGATCTCAGGGTCCTGGGATGGAGCCCTGCATCCGGCTCTCTGCTTGGCAGGGAGACTGCTTCCTCCTCTCTCTCTGCCTGCCTCTCTGCCTATTTGTGATCTGATCTCTCTGTGTCAAATAAATAAATAAATAATATCTTAAAAAAAAAACAAGCTATTACACACCTATTCGAATGGGCAAAATCCCCAACACTGACAATGCTAAAAGCTGCCAAGGATGTGGAGCAGCAGGACCTCTCACTCACTGCTGATGGGCGTGCAAAACAGTACAGACACTTTGGAAGGAAGTTTGCCAGTTTCTTACAAAACTAAATATACTCTTAAGATACAATCCAGCACTCACCCTCCTTGGTATTTACCCAAATGCATTAAAAACTGATGTCCACACAAAAACCTACAAATGCTGCACACTGTATGATACCAACTATCTGACAGTCTGAAAAAGGCAAAACTATGGAAACCGTAAACAGATTATGGGTTGCCAGTAGTTGGAGGGGGCGGGGTGGAAGGGATCAGGCAGAGCACAGAAGACTTTTGGGTAGTGGGATTACTCTGTATGATACTACAATGGTGGATATATGTCAGTGTACATTTATCAAAACCCAAGAGTGAACCCTAATGTCAACTATGAACTTTAAGTAATAATGATGGGCCAGTGTAGGTTCATGGATTGGAACAAATGTACCACTCTGGTGCCGGACAGTGGGGGAGGCGAGGAGGTGGGGGACAGAGAGTATACGGGAACTGTATCTTATCTGCTCAATCTTACTGTGAACCTACTAAAACTACTCTGAAAAAAATCAAGTCTATTTTTGAAAAATGAGTTAAGTGCTATACAATACATACTTGGATTCATGATTTTTAGGCCCACGTCTTCTTAACCCAGTAATGTCAGCTCAAGCATTCAAGATCCTAACGTGAAGTCTTAAAGTGTAAAAAAAGTATACGACACTAAAAGGCCTTGCTGGGCAACTGCTACTCATCATTTGTACCCCCGCTAGAAAAGCTTAAACATCGGCTCTCCAAAGCCTCTTTGGTCATTTGGTCAGTTAAGAAGGTTCTTAAGCTTGCTCCCTGTAAAAGTCCCGCAACTAAAGGGAAATGTTAAGATAGTTGCCTAGCTGTGTCTCTTACCTTTCTTGGGGCACTGTACATCATACGTTATTTTGTTAATGACAAGCTTAAAATCATTCATTAGCAAAATTTCCATCAAGGTCGAAGCTGGAATTTCACTGCCATCTGAAAGAAAAAAAAATCATGTAAAAAAACATGTCCTTATTTTAGACAGTAAGAACCATTTTCTAACATATAGAAAAAATATTACTAACCCAGGTCTTTACAATACAGGAGTGGACATTTTCATGGGGGGGGGGAGGCTCTCCAATACCCAATACTGTTCCCACGTTGAGGAATCCTCCCTTCCTGCTCTACCTCCCATTGCACTGGGCCAAAGAGAGCAGGCAGATGCTCCCCGCCCCCCACGCTCTGTTAGTGGGGCTGGGGTCTAGGCAGGTGTTCCTGGTGAGACTGTATCTGCAGGACGTCAGGCAAATATTGAGGGAGAGGGAAGGCGGGAGGGGGGGACTCTTCACAGCAAGGCCAGAGCCGCAGAGGTGACACTTTGTGGGGGTGGGGAGGGTGCGGGTGTTAGCCGCAGAGCACATCAGGTGGATCTAGGCTAACCTGGTCTTTGCTCTGTCCTCCCTCGGTTCCTGCCTTCTTCTGAGCCTGGCTTTCTGTGTGTTCCAGTCTCCGGAGCCTACTGACATACTCCGCTGCTCAGCCACAGTCCTTATCTGCTGCAGATAGCTAAGCCCCTGACTGGAATGTGCAAGGCATACAGGTAATCACATTTAAAAGCCTTTTAATTATTAGAGGTGACTGACTGGTTCAAACTTGATAGTGGAACAGCACCACCAACCACTACCAACCAGGCTCCCTGCTGTTCTGGGGGGGGGGCGCGGCAGGTGGCAGGGACAGTAATAAACATAATTAAACCTAAGAAGTCAGTCAGCATGTGTGTGGTTTTTACCAAGGTCGAAAATGGTAGGAGAGATTCTAATAGTAATTTCAAGTATCCTAGGAACAATTCAGGAAAGAAAAACAACAAAACAAAAAAACAAAACAAAACAAAAAGCCTCCTGGAAAATTTTAACCTCAGTGTGCTTTGCACAGTCTCTCAGCCTGTTTTTTTTATTTTGAAACTAAACTTTAATGGAACCCAGGTGTTGAGAAAGCAAACTCATTGAACAATAAGCAAAACACTGGCGGTGGGTGGGAGTTTCTCTATCATTCTCCCTTTAGAAGAGTCCAGGATGGGTTATTTTCCCCCGAGCCTGGCATTTGCCCGGCTACATCCTACCAGAGCTACTGCAACTACATTAATATGCATGACCGCAGTAATGCTGCTGGTAAAATCAGGAAGAACCTGATTGTCTGCCTCCCGTCTGGCTCTCTCTAGCTCTTTTGTTCCAGAAGGCAGCAAGTCAAGTCTGCACCTGGGTCTGTGCCTCAAATTTGGCTGTTTGGGTTCCTGTTCATCAGTTGGGGTGACATCATTTTCCCAGGAATTGCCAAATAATTCAACCCACACTACGGGCAAAACTGTGACAAGCTTAGAACACTCTTTTCAAGCCCAAATTAAAGGCAGGCAAATTCCACCCACAGAACCTCTCTTTTTAAAGATCGACAACACACCAATCACTTTATATGACTTTGCGAGTGTCATTTAAAAATTTACATTTAAATGACTTCAAACCTACTCCTTCAAATAGGGCTATAAAAAGCAATCACCTGGATACGATTTCTCAGCCCAAAGTACTACATTATCCTTTATACTAATACAGGAACAGTAGCAAATTGACGCGAAACACTCTTGAGGAGCTAATGACAGAGTCTTGAATTCTTCACCGATTCTTGGGTAAGTACTGATTTAAACCCCAATAAAGTGTTTTCACTCAGTCTAAAGCGCCCTTTTTCTCTAAGATTTCCAGTCTTTTCCTTTGTGCTTTATGTTTCAAAGCTACTCGTGTTTTTAGGAAAAAGCAGGGTCCGTGTCAGTCGCCGCTTTAACCTTGCTTATTTCATTCACCTAAGGGGCACTCACTGAACCCATACCACCAGGCAAGGGCTGTGCGCGGTGCCCCTCCAGGCACACGGGCTGGCAGCTAGCTGCCAGCTCTTACAAGCTCAGGAAGGCAGGCGCTGGCGCTGTGCAGAAGGCCCACAGGCATGCCGTGCTCCTGAGACTGTTCAGTCTAGCTCAGAGATGAAGCGCTAGGCGCTGTGGCCACAGGACTAAAACCTTCTTCTCCAATGCTGGTCTTATCAGGAAGAAAGCTCCCCTTCCAGTTAAATCCAAAGCCCTTACCGCAGCCTACAATAAGGCTTGCCCTAGTCTGTCTCTCCTACCCTACTTCACCCAGCTGCCCACCTGTAGCCACAGTGGCTGGGCTCCCATACCTGGACCTTGGCCAGAGGAGCCCTCCCATCCACACAGCTCCCTCGTCTCTTCCAGGTCTTCCCGGAACCTGACCTTGGCCATCATTCCCCCCACCCCCGCCCGGGCTCCCTGACAGCATCTCTTCCCACACCGCCCACCCCCCCCCATTCTGAGAGCACCTCCTCCCACA
>LNAC01000032.1:1198740-1211882 GCA_002007465.1 Ailurus styani
CTCCCTCTGTGAAATAAATAAATAAAATCTTAAAAAAAAAGTCTCTTATGATTTGTCTCCCTTTCTGATTCCATCTTATTTTTCCCTCTCTTCCCTTATGATCGTTTTGTTTCTTAAATTCCACATATGAGTGAGGTCATATGACAACTATCTTTCTCTGACTTATATCGCTCAGCATGAGACCATCTAGAAAATAAATTCCTTGCAACGACATGGATGGAACTGGAGGGTATTATGCTGAGCGAAATAAGTCAATCAGAGAAAGACAATTATCATATGATCTCTCTGATATGAGGAACTTGAGGGGCAGGGTGGGAGGTCGCAGGGGGTAGGAAGGGAAAAATAATGAAACAAGATGGGATGGGGAAGGACACAAACCATAAGAGACTCCTAATCTCACAAAACAAACTGAGGGTTACTGGGGGGTGGGAGGGTAGGGATAGGGTGGATGGGTTACGGACATTGGGGAGGGTTTGTGCTTTGGTGAATGCTGTGAAAGATGTAAGCCTGATGATTCACAGACCTGTACCCCTTGGGCAAAGAATAAAAATAAAATTTAAAAAAAATAAAAATTTTTTTTAAAGATTTTATTTATTTATTTCACAGAGGGAGAGAGATCACAAGGAGGGAGAGAGGCAGGCAGACAGAGAGAGGGGGAAGCAGGCTCCCCGCTGAGCAGGGAGCCCGATGCGGGCCTGAGCAGGGAGCCCGATGCGGGCCTCGATCCCAGGACCCTGAGATCATGACCTGAGCCGAAAGCAGAGGCATTAACCCACTGAGCCACCCAGGCGCCCAAAAAAATAAATTCTTAATCTCTATTTTTCCAACTTCTATATCTACCCCTTATTTAGTTTTGAACTTGGACAGGAAAAAAAATGTTTATTTCCTTTTCAAAACAGTAATCACTAATGCTTCAATAAGTTTATTCTAAGCATGTCATACTATAATAAAATAAAAATGCAAATTTGGTCATTTATCTCTATTTGTAGCCTCTATGTTGGGCTGGGGTAAAGAATTCTTTATTCTATTTTAAGGGCATCAGGTCCAAGATCACTTCAGGCCATGAGGACATAAAAGCTAGATCCTAAAATTTGCAATGTCTAGTGATTAACCACCTCTACTGGTATTAAAAAATACGTACGTTCTTCATGAAAACGACCCATCAGAAAACATATGAGACCATGACTGCTTTATAATAAAGATTAATGAACTATTTGTATAATTATTTACTCGCTGTTTTAATCATTAGAGCTGCATTTTGTTTTCTGATTATTCAAATTGTGCTGAAAATTACATGCTAATGACTGTCATTAAAATTTTCTCAGGAAAAATTTTTGGGCTAAGTTTTTGAAATAAGTAACTGAAATTTACATCAAACTGATTCCATTAATTCTTTATTGCCTGGAGTTAATTTTTTTTACAATACTGATATACAAAATGAAGGACACAGTAAAGGCCAACCATTTATTATGTAATGAATTAAAGAATCAACGGTCTAGAATAAGAACAAAATAAAAGTTCAGAAAAAGAAAAAAAGACAAGTGGAAAAAATATATATATACCTGCTGTGAAGATGGCTGTCGTTCTGATACCTTTATCTTCATTCTGTACGTCCTGAAGGAATGAACCAACTGTTGATGACATTGGTTTGACCACAAACTGACAGCGCTCTCTTCTGGATGGCAAAGTAAGTGTTATCAAGGGAAGGCCGTGTCTATAATTAACTGTTATTTCTGTCGAGGAAAAAAAAGTAGGAATATAAGAACAGATAAAATTTAGTTTTTAAAAAGCAACTTTAAAACACAAGATTCTATGAAGAATGCTTAAATACAGACTTCATAACCCTCTGAATTCCTACAATAGTGCCTTAATTATACTACAATTTACCTATTCTCTACCATTCTATAACATTTCATTAAGCATGTGTCACACTTCATTATAATTATCTGCTTAGAGTCTTCCCAGATGAAGAGCTGTGTTCTTGAGGGCAGAAACTGCTTCAGATTCATCTATATAACTCGTCTGTTGCTGGAGTGGGAATTTCCCAAAAGCTATATTATGGCAGCAGAAAGGGAGGAAGTGAACTGGGGGGGGGAATGGAGGGGCACAAGAAGAGTCCATTTTGCTCAGAACCCCTACTACTCCTTTTATTTGGGAGAATGAAAATACATTAGCATAGGAATCTAAGACAAGACGTGATAAGAAAGCTTACCATCAGGGGGCACCACTGTACTATAAAGATGTGATTGATAGTATTTTAGATTTCCGCACAGCTTCACACACAAAACCTGTAAAAAAGATTATTTCTTCTTTTAGAAAAAGTGGGAAAATTGAAATAAGTGTCCTTACCAGAAGATTTTCCTAATCTTATAGGAGAAGCATGATAAACACTTCAGCTTCCCACACAGACCCAGATGAGCCCTTAGAATAGCTCGCCAAAACTTTCTGACGGCTTTGTTGTCCCATATGGTAGGCACTAGCCACACATGACCATTAAAGTTAAAATGAAAACTAGTAATTCAGTTTCTCAGTCACCTTTACCGCCTTTCAAGTGCTCCGTAGCTCCCTGTGCCTGGTGGCTACGGTGTTAGCACAAAAACAGAACATTTCCATCATCACAGAAAGTTTTTTTTTTTTAAGATTTTATTCATTTATTTGACAGAGAGAGAGATTACAAGCAGGCAGAGAGAGAGAGGGAAGCAGGCTCCCCACTGAGCAAAGAGCCCGATGTGGGGCTCGATCCCAGGACCCTGAGATCATGACCCGAGCCGAACGCAGAGGCATTAACCCACTGAACCACCCGGGCGCCCCAATCATCACAGAAGTTCTATCAGAGAGCACTGCTGGGCCTAGAACAGCGAAACTGGCTACTTGACTGTGGGCCGTGTTTTAGAGTTTGTGTGGGTGTTTGGCTGACAGTTGTACTGGTGCTTAAGGAAGGCCAGATGACACCATGGCACAGTACGCCAGAGATGCTGTGGTCACTGAAAGAAAGGGGCACCGAAAAACAAGGTGTCCATAGGCATCCGGCACAAAAGAACCTATATCAGAGGAATCAGTAACACAGTCACAACACCCAGCGTTTTTTCTTCTTTTCCTCTTCGGTAGGCTCCACATCCAGCATGCGGCAGAACACAGGGCTTGAACTCAAGACCCTGAGATAAAGACCTGAGCTGAGATCAAGAACTCGGATGCTTAGCTGACTGAGCCCTCCAGGTGCCCCAACATCCAGTGTTTTTTAATGTATCACCTTGCAAAGGGTTCTTTAACAGTAAGTGTGCCAGGAATTATGCAATGAAGAATTCTTTTTCTGACTTTTAAAAAGATTTTTAAGTAATCTCCATACCCAACATGGGGCTCGAACTCACAACCCTGAGGATCAAGAGTTGCACCCTCCACTGACCCAGCCAGGTGCCCCAAAAATTCTTTTCTAAATTCTATTTGTCAAGTTTTCATTTATGCAATAAATCAAATAGTTAAAAATGTGCTCACTGCTCTGAAAAATGAAACAATGACAATGACTCAAATGATGTTCCATTATGCTCAAAATCAAAACAATGTTACCAATAAGTTAAACAAAACATTCATATACATATTTCTAGTATTAAACACAACATCGGGTATTAGTTACAACAAAATATCATTTGTCACCTTAATTTAAGGCTGTTCATTTGAATTTTATTTCTAAAAATAACTCACTACTAAGATGAAAAGGAAGAAAACCCTGACTATGTCTTAAGATAGATATAGCTCTCAAAGAATAAAGATATGCAGAAGTTTTCCAAGTTTCAATAATGGACAGTACAATACTGGGTTTTTTTTCCCTACCACTTTTAAACTACAAGAAACTGAGGAAAATGTATCCACTTGAAAACATGTCGGAATTCTCAAAAAAAAAAAAAAAAACCCACGTCAGAATTCTCTACCAAAATACTTCTTTAAAAATATTTAATGAAATAAATAAATAAATAAATAAAAATATTTAATGATATAAATGATTCTCCATATATAAAAGTCAAATACAAAACCGCACGCTGTAAAAGTTAAAGCCTTCCCCTTTACTTCTGCACCAAAATCTCCCCCAGAGAGCATGGCTGTTAGTGGTGACAAAGGCTCTCTCCTTGACTAAACTTCAGTCTCGCTCCTCTCAGCCTGACTGAGCCCCATCCTTGGGCATGTGCTCTAAGAGCCCCTTGAAAGGGGGGCAAGAATCCTGTCAGTTTGAATCTCCCTCCTCCAGAATCCTCTCTCCTCCATATCCAACCAAATTCCTCATTCTCCACGATCCCCCATGTATACGTATTACCTGATAACCTCCGTCTGCCTTCAGCAAGAATCCTGGTATGTCAGTTCAGCGAGGAATTACCCTACCCTCTGAGTAATTTTCCATCAACCCTACCCTGCCCTTTGATATAAACCCCCATTTTTCCTTGTTGTATTCGGAGTTGAGCCCAATCTCTCTCCCCACCGCGACCCCCCCCCAAGTCATAGTCCCTCTGAATAAAGTCTACCTTACAACAAGGGCCATGAATAATTTTTTAACAGCAGTTTGGTAAGTATCCCTCCAGGCTTGTTTTCTCTACATTACCACTTTACATACTAGCTAAATTCTATCCTAGAGCCTATATATATATATATAGCTCAGCAGCTTATGAGTCAGGTTCCTAGATGCCAATGGTAATTCCTGATCAGAAAGTATTTATCATTTAATGTGCTGATGGAAGTTTCTGGTCTACTACTGAGGAAATCATTTTAGAGGCAACCCCTTGACAACAAGGAAATTCTGAAAGGTAGAGCAGTCAGAGAAAACTACCAGAGCTTTCTCAAGCATTTGCCTGCCTCTAAGAATCATCTACTGTTAAGTAGACAGGGCTTGCTAAAAACACAGATTCCTGGACTCCACCCTGAGATTTTTCATCTGGTAAGTCTGAGGTAGGGTGGGAGAATATGCATTTTTAATGAGCCCCAGGGTTATACCAAAGTTACAGGTGTGAGGCTTACACCCAGAGCAAGTGGGCTCTAGAGGACCCTTGGTGACCCTCAGGGCACTATGCTAAATTTCTGCACAGAACCATTTTGATTCATGATACTCATGAAAGCCCCTTCTTTATCTCCTTCTGCCTAACAAATCCTGTCATTCCCTCAAGGTCCAGCTCAAAAGCCATTTCCTCTTTAAGTCTTCCTGCGAGGTCATCATGATGGTCACAGTGGAAAGAACAGAGGCTCTGCATGCAGAACAAGTGGGAATTCCAGCTTCAAGATATACCAGCTCACTTGATCTTTCACAGGCAGAGTGATCAGGAAGACAGGTAGGGGTTGTAAGAACGAGGAGAGGACGGCTGTATTAGAAGATGACAAAAGGGAAAATAGCATTAACATAGGAGAGGTCTGTTTCAGCTTCAAAGTAAAAGGGGGTGCCTGGGTGGCTCAGTGGGTTAAAGCCTCTGCCTTCGGCTCAGGTCATGATCTCAGGGTCCTGGGATCAAGGCCCATATCAGGCTCTCTGCTCAGCAAAAAAAAAAAAAAAAGTAAAAGGGAGGCAGGTGTTAGTAGAAAGAAGCTGTGTAACGAGCCTGTGTTGGGGCCATTTAGCAAGACCAGACTGCTTCTAAAGCTCTGACACATTTTCGATTAAATATCTTTATTATTGTTAATAAAATCAAGATGCAGTTTCTTTTTTACATTTTTTTTAAAAGATTTTATTTATTTATCTGACAGAGAGAGAGATCACAAGTAGGCAGAGAGGCAGGCAGAGAGAGAGGAGGAAGCAGGCTTCCCACCTAGCAGGGAGCCTGATGCGGGCCTCGATCCCAGGACCCTGAGATCATGACCTGAGCCGAAGGCAGAGGCTTTAACCCACTGAGCCACCCAGGTGCCCCTTTTTTTACATTTTTAAAAAGATTTTATTCATTTATCTATTTATTTATTTATTTGAGAGAGAGAGTACAAGATGGGGAAAGAGGAAGAGGGAGAAGCAGACTCTCCGCTGAGCAGGGAGCCAGACATGGGGCTCGATCCCAAGTCCCTGAGATTATGACCTGAGCCGAAGGAAGACACAACTGAGTCACCCAGGCACCCCAAGATGCAGTTTCCATTGTAAATTCACACTTAAGGGACCCCTCTCTCCTCCATTCAGAAACAACACATGTGGGGCGCCTGGGTAGCTCAGTTGTTAAGTGGCTGCCTTTGACTCAGGTCATGATCCCAGGGTCCTGGGATCGAGCCCTGCATTGGGATCCCTGCTCAGCAGGAAGCCTGCTTCTCCCTCTCGCACTCCCCCTGCTTGTGTTCCCTCTCTCACTATGTCTCTGTCAAATAAATAAATAAAATCTTGAAGGAAGGGAAGGAAGGAAAGAAAAAGAAAGAAACAACATATGTATCACCTTGTACCAAAAACAAGAAAGAGACACAATGTGAAAAGCAAGGCTAAAGATGAGAGTCAGCTAGGTTCTGGGTTCTGCAGAAAATAAGGGTTTCAATAGAAAAATATACATTGTCTATAGCACAGTTTTTTTTTAAGCTAACACATTCTAGCCCTTTTCACTGGCAACTACCTGAATTCTGGGTAATGGATAGGTAAGTAAATTTTGTCCAATCTAGTAGTGATCCAACTGACTCACACGCACCCCCAACCAGTTTAATCTATAATTGAAATGCATCTTAAATTCTTTTCTCCATATAAATTTGCATAACTTTCATTTTTCCTTTTGGCTGGATATAACATCTGCCTGGTTCCTTTATATTAGAAGAGTAAAATAAATTCTTTAATGGGTGTTCATTTTCATAACTCTATGGTCATATTTTTACCTTTTTTCCTGAAAATTAGAACTGAGACTTTGACCCTTTTGGGGGTAGGAGAGACTAAGCATAACACATGGCAAGCTTTCCAGTGATGTGATGACTTGATTTGTGATATCTCCAATGTCACTGCATCATTCCAGGACAGGGACCCTAAGGTAGCAATATTTAAGAACTGATTCTGGTCTCTGGCCACAGGATCCCAGTTGGAAGCAATGTAAAATTACTAGCTAGACAGGGGTGAGTACAGAATCAGTCTGTAATCCAAAATCCTAATATGTGAGAAATTAAATACTAAGGAGGAACTAACACATTTTGAAGACTAATTCTATTTAAGGAAAATAAAAATAAGTCATTAAAAACTGACTTTAACATAAATTATATTTAGGGTCTTCAAAGAGATAAAAAGGGAGCTTCTAGAAAATTAGCCTTTAGAAAATCAACAGAAAATTATGATAAGAAAACTAGTAGAAACAAAAAACTATGATCAACTAATTAGCAATTCTGGAAATAGAAAAAAAATTCTATATATGTGTAAGAAAGCCAGCTTAATGGATTAGATAGATTGTAGACCGGATGAAGTCAACAGAAAACTAATAAACCAGGCAATATTTCACCCAGCTATAGCACAAAAAGATACAGAAACCTTAAAGAGGAATTAATTCTCACACATTACTGGCAAGAATGTAAAATGGTACAGCCAGGGCGCCTGGGTGGCTCAGTGGGTTAAAGCCGCTGCCTTCGGCTCAGGTCATGATCTCAGGGTCCTGGGATCGAGGCCCACGTCGGGCTCTCTGCTCAGCGGGGAGCCTGCTTCCTCCTCTCTCCTCTCTCTCTCTGCCTGCCTCTCTGCCTAATTGTAATCTCTCTCTCTCTGTGTGTCAAATGAATAAAAAAAAAAANTTCTGGAAAACTTCTGGCAGTTTCTTATAAAGTTAAACACATACTTCCCATGTGACCCAATGATTCCACCCCTAGCTGTTTACCCTAGAGAAATGAAAACTAACTTCACACGACCTGTACAAATGCTGTATCCTTTCCACCCACTAGCGTGCCTTCTCCCTGGGAGCACCGAGGGGGCTGGTCTGGTTCACCGCTGTATACCCTAACACACCTGACACAGAAGATAGGGGCTCAATAATTATATGTTAAATAATGTAGGAATATCTTGAGGTGCTAAGAGAACATAACTATCAACCTAGAACACGATCTTGGAAATATTACTGAAGGTGGAGGGAAATGAAGAGTTTTTGGATACACAGAGATCACGGTTTCCTTCACATACATCTTTGCTGAAGAACTTCAGGAAAAAGGGAATTAATCCCAGATGGAAGCAGAATGCAAGAGAACACCGTTGTGGGCTGAATTACGTCGTGTCCTCCCACTAACCCACAGATTCATGTTGAAGCTGTAGTCTCCAGTACGTCAGAATGTGAATGTATTTTGAGGAGGTAATTAAGTCAAAATGGGGACATAAGCATGGGCCCTAATCCACTATGACTACTGTCCTAAGAACGCGAGATCTGGGCACGCACACGAGCATGCACAGAGGAAAGTCACCATGTAAGGACACAGTGCAATGAACATTCACAAGCCAAGGAGAGAGGCCTCAGAAGAAACCGAACTTGCCAACACCTTTATTCTGGCTTCCAGAATTGTAAGAAAACAAAGCTGTTGTTTAAGCCACTCAAGCTGAGGTACTTTGTCATGGAAGCCCCAGGAAAGAGATACAAACAACAAAGCTATAAAATATGGTGTAAATAAACTAATCATTTTAAGAAGCCTAAAACCATTTTTTTTGGTGTTAAAATGAGTGGAAAATTTTAAACAAGATTTGGTATGTTACACCGAGTCGATTCTTAGAACATGTGAAGATCCTTGTCATGTTCAGGAGGAGGGCAAAGACAATGAAAAACTTAAGACTTTGTTAGAAAAACTGTAATTACGTGTGTATGTCCAACACATAAAGGAAACCACTCAATCTACTGTTTCTAAAGTGGTAAAAAAAAAAAATAGATAAAAATTTTTCAAAGAAAGTAGAAAAAAGAAAAAAGCTCTTTAAAAACTAGAAAACAAAACAAAAAAGACTAAAAGAAATGTAAAAAAAAAGTCACTGTGGCAACTCAAGAAATATAGAAAACAAGCATCTACAATTCCATCAACCCCTGATTTCGTTTATGCCAGCCTTTCTTCAGATAGATAAGCTCTTGTAATCACAGTCCACGGAGACCTGGTCATTAATGGTTTTTTTAAAGATTTTATTTATTTATTTGACAGAGAGAGAAAGATTACAAGTAGACAGAGAGGCAGGCAGAGAGGAGGAGGAAGCAGGCTCCCTGCTGAGCAGAGAGCCCGATGCGATGCGGGGCTCGATCCCAGGAACCTGAGATCATGACCCTAGCCGAAAACAGAGGCTTTAACCCACTGAGCCACCCAGGCGCCCCTCATTAATTAATGTTTTATAACAAATTACCTAACTCAAAAACTTTTCATAAACAAAACAATTTTATTTTTTTATTTGTTTTAAGGATTCACACGTGATTTTTTTCTTACAAATATGCAAAGGCAATTCAAGAAGAAACATCTTTTTTCAACTTTTTAAAAATAAGGCTTTAATTTTTTTAGAGCAGTTTTAAGTTTACAGAAAAATTGAGAGGAAGGTACAAAGATTTCCTGTATACCCTCTGCCCCATGCATGACCTCCCCTACTAGCAACATCCCCCACCAGAGTGGTGCATTTGTTAACAACAGGTGAGCCTACACTGACACATCATAACCCCCCAGGGTCCACAGCTGACAGCAGGGCTCACTCTTGGTGCACAATCAGTGACTCCAGACAAACACATAACAGCATGTCTCCACCACAGCATCACACAGCGTAGGTTAACTGCCTGAAAAATCCTCTGCTCCGCCTAGTCATCCCTTTCTCTCTCACCATCCCAACTCCTGGCAACCACTAATCTTTTTACTGTCTCCACAGTTTTGCCTTTATTGTTATTCTAACATAGAATGTATTGTTTGTTTCAGGGGTACAGGTCTGTGATTCATCAGTCTTACACAATTCACAGCACTCACCATAGCATGTACCCTCCCCAATGTCCATCACCCAGCCACCCCATCCCTCCCACCACCCTCCCCTCCAGCAACCCTCAGTTTGTTTCCTGACATTAAGAGTCTCTTATGATTTGTCTCCCTCTCTGGTTTTGTCTTGTTTCATTTTTCTCTCCCTTCCTCTATGATCCTCTGTCTTGTTTCTCAAATTCCTCATATCAGTGAGATCATACAATTGTCTTCCTCTGATTGACTTATTTCGCTTAGCATAATACCCTCTAGTTCCATTCACATCATTGCAAATGGCAAGATTTCACTTTTTTGATGGCTGCAAAATATTCCATTGTATATATATATATATACCACGTCTTTATCCATTCACCTGTTGACGGACATCGAGGCTCTTTCCATAGTTTGGCTATTGTAGACATTGCTGCTATAAACATTCGGGTGCATGTGCCCCTTCGAATCACTACATTTGTATCTTTGGGGTAAATACCCAGTAGTGCAATTGTTGGTCATAGGGCATCACTATTTACAACTTTTTGCAGAACTTGCATACTGTTTTCCAGAGTAGCTGCAGCAGCTTGCATTCCCACCAACAATGTAGGAGGGTTCCCCTTTCTCCACATCCTTGCCAACATCTGCCATTTCCTAACCTGTTAATTTTAGCCATTTTGTCTGGTGTGAGGTGGTATCTCATCATGGTTTTGATTTGTATTTCCCTGATGCCGAGTGATGTTGAGCACTTTTTCATGAGTCTGTCGGCCATTTGGATGTCTTCTTTGCAGAAATGTCTGTTCATGTCTTCTGCCCATTTCTTGACTGGATTATTTGTTCTTTGGGAGTTGCATTTGATAAGTTCTTTATAGATTTTCGATACTAGCACTTTATCTGATATGTCATTTGCAAATATTTTCTCCCATTCTGTCAGTTGTCTTTAGTTTTGTTGACTGTTTGCTTTGCAAAAACTTTTTAACTTGATGAAGTACCAATAGCTCATTTTTGCCCTTGCTTCCCTTGCCTTTGGCGATGTGTCTAGAAGTTCCTATGGCTGAGGTCAAAGAGGTTGTTGCTGTCTGTGTTCTCCTCTAGGATTTTGATGGATTCCTGTTTCATATTTAGGTCTTTTGTCCACTTTGAGTCTATTTTTGTTTGTGGTGTAAGAAAATGGTCCAGTTTCATTCTTCTGCTTGTGGCTGTCCAATTTTCCCAACACCATTTTTTTTAAAGATTTTATTTATTTATTTATTTGACAGAGAGAAACACAGTGAGAGAGGGAACACAAGCAGGGGGAGTGGGAGAGGGAGGAGCAGGCTCCCCACTGAGCAGGGAGCCCGATGGGGGGCTTGATCCCAGGACACTGGGATCTGACCTGAGCCGAAGGCAGACAATGACTGAGCCACCCAGGCGCCCCCCAACACCATTTGTTGAAGAGACTTTTTTCCATTGGAAAAAGCTTTCCTGCTTTGTCGAAGGGTAGTTGACCATAGAGTTGAGGGTCCATTTCTGAGTTCTCTATTCTGTTGCATTGATCTGTGTGTCTATTTTTGTGCCAGCACCATACAGTCTTGATGATTACAGCTTTGTAATAAAGCTTGAAGTCTGGAACTGTGATGCCACCGGCTTGGTTTTCTTTTTCAACATTCCTATTCAGGGTCTTTTCTGGTTCCATACAAATTTTAAGATTATTTATTCCATTTCTGTAAAAAAAGTTGATGGTATTTTGATAGGGATTGCATTAAATATAGCTCAGACTTTTTAATAATAATATTTGTTCTTCCAATCCATGAGTATGGAACGTTCTTCCATTTCTTTGTGTCTTCCTCAATTTCTTTCGTAAGTATTCTATAGTTTTCTGAGTGTAGATTCTTTGCCTCTTCGGTTATATTTATTCCTTTGGTTATATTATATTTATATTTATGGGTCGGGGTGCAGTTGTAAATGAGATCGACTCCTTAATTTCTCTTTCTCCTGTCTTGCTGTTGGTGTATAGAAATGCAACTGATTTCTGTGCATTGATTTTATATCCTGCCACTTACTGAATTCCTATATGAGTTCCAGCAGTTTTGGGGTGGAGTCATTTGGGTTTTCCACATAAAGTATCATTTCATCTGCAAAGAGTGAGAGTTTGACTCCTTCTCTGCCAATTCAGATGCCTTTTATTTCTTTTCGTTGTCTGATTGCTTAGGCTAGGACTTCTAGTACTATGTTGAACAGCAGTGGTGAGAGTAGATATCCCTGCCATGTTCCTGGCCTTAGGGGAAAAACTGAGAATGATATCTGCTTAGGGTTTTTTATAGATGGCTTTGATGATATTGAGGTATGTACCCTTTATCGTTACACTGTGAAGAGTTTTGATCAAGAAAGGATGCTATACTTTAAGGCTTTTTCAGCATCTATTGAGAGTTCTTGTCCTTTCTCTTAGTAATGTAATGTATACATTACAGTTCTTGTATAATGTATAATGTAATGTATACAATATAATGTATAATATAATGTATACAATACAGTTCTTGTCCTTTCTCTTAGTAATGTAATGTATCACATTGATTTGCAAATATTGAACCAACCTTGCACCCCAGGAATGAATCCCACTTGGTCGTGGTGAATAATCCCTTTAATGTTGGATCCTATCGGCTAGTATTTTGGTGAGAATTTCTGCAGCTGTGTTCATCAGGGATACTGGTCTGTGATTCTCCTTTTTGATGGAGTCTTTGTCTGGTTTTGGGATAAAGGTAATGTTGGCCTCATAAAATGAGTTTGGAAGTTTTCCTTCCATTTCTGTTTTTTGGAACAGTTTCAAGAGAATAGGTATTAATTCTTCTTTAAATGTTTGGTAGAGGGTACCTGGGTGGCTCAGTGGGTTAAAGCCTCTGTCTTCGGCTCAGGTCATGATCTCAGGGTCCTGGGATCGAGGCCTGCTTCGGGCTCACTGCTCAGCAGGGAGGCTGCTTCCTCCTCTCTCTCTGCCTGCCTCTCTGCCTACTTGTGATCTCTCTCTCTCTCTGTCAAATAAATAAATAAATCTTAAAAAAAAATGTTTGGTAGAACTTCCCTGGGAAACCACTGGGCCCTGGGCTCTTGTTTGTTGGGAGATTTTTGACTACTACTTCAATTTCCTTGCTAGTTATGGATCTGTTCAGGTATTCTATTTCTTACTGGTTCAAAGTTGGTAGTTTATACATCTCTAAGAATGCATCCATTTCGGGGCACCTGTGTCGCTCAGTGGGTTAAGCCTCTGCCTTCAGTTCAGGTCATGATCTCAGGGTCCTGGGATCAAGCCCCTCATC